>ML792652.1:315383-361511 GCA_009831015.1 Picea engelmannii | reverse complement strand
CAGAACTCTGATGATGAAAAGAAATACAAATTTAAGAAATATAGTAAAAAGAAATTTTTGTGTGCAAACAATGACGACTCCTCAGAAGACATAGATAGCGATTCATCTTGTGAAGATAAAGTGAATGATTTTATGCTTATGGATATGGGATATCTTGATGATGAACACACAGGAGGTGACATGGATGACAAAGAAGTTGTGGTTGATATGGAAGTTGAATTAATTAGTGATTTGGAAGAAATTGACAGACTCAGATTTAAAAAGAGAAAACAAAAACAATTGTTGATGAAGTTTGAAAAGAATGGTAAAGAACCAAGTGAACATTTTGTTTTGTCAAAAGTAGAATTAGAAGAAGCTAAGAAAAAAGAAGATATTCTAAAACAACAATTAGCAGCGAAGAAGGTAAGATGTGAAGCTATGGAAACTGAAGTAGTGACTGTCAAAAAAGATCTAGAGAAATTTCAAGCCTTATACCATAAAAATCTGACAAGCATTAAAGCCTCAAAAAGATTAGCCACCATTCTAAATTAGCAAAGGAATCCAAAGTTAAAAATTGGTTTGGGTTATGAAGAAGGATCAAGTAGCGGTCAACCAAGCAACAAAGAATCCATCAAGTTTGTCAAATATACAATCATTGACAACAACCACTCTACAGAAACAAAGGAAGATAATCAGCCGCCAAGGAGGAGTGAAAGAAAAAGTACCAGAACTGAATCTGTAGAACAAAGAAATAACACAAACACACCCTCTGATCAAAGAAATCATCAGCATGGAAGAAATAGACTCGCTCAAAGAAGATATCCATTTTCCAGGTACAAAGGATTTTTCTATGGATATTGTTTTTTATGTTCTAACTTTGGTCACAAAGCTGTAAATTGTTCTTTAAGATTTTGATATGAGCAATCAAGACACTCAAGGAATAAATATCTGCCACAACAAAGAATGAGACAGCCAAGTAACAAAAAATCACAAGACTACAAATCATGTGATGGTTGGGAAAAATACACGGGTTAAGCATAACAATCGTTATGATCCTTTATTCAGTGAACCAGAATGTTACACCTGCCATAATTATGGACATAAAGTTGTAGATTATCGCTTAAGGAACTATAAGCTAGATTTGAATCCCTCTGTTGTAAATGTCAAGGTTTGGAAGAAGAAAGAAAATGACAAGTGTGGATTAGTGTTTTCATCTCAAAGACAAAAGAACCCCTGGTATATTGACAATGGATGTTCCAAACATATGACTAGAGACAAAAATAAGTTTATGTCTCTAAGTGAAAGATAATCAGGAAATGTAACTTTTGGAAATGATGCACCAAGAAAAATCAAAGGTAAAGGAATGGTAAGTCTAAGTAATGGCAAAGGGAAAGCTCAAGATGTGTTGTTTGTAGATGTTTTGAAACATAATCTGCTTAGTGTTAGTCAAATTTATGACAGAGGATGTAAAGTTGTTTTCGCTTCTAAAGATTGTAAAATATAATCTGTGAATTCGGGACAGTTGATTGCAAAAGGCATAAGAACAAAAAACAATGTTTATGTTTTGAAAGAACAAAAAGAAGAATGTCACTTAAGAAAGTATGATAAAAGTTGGTTATGGCATAGGAGACTTGGACACCTAAATTTTGATAATCTAATCAAACTTAGAAACAGTGGGGCAATAAAAGATCTTCCAAAAATATCAAAGCCATATGATTATGTATCCAAACCTTGGCAAATAGGAAATATTACTCGGACACAGTTTAAATATAAGAACTTTGCATCAACAGAGAAACCTCTTCAGTTAGTACATATCGATTTATGTGGACCATCAACAAAAGAAGGTACAGGAAAATAAAATTACTTCATGTTGATTATTGATGATTATTCTAGACTTACATGGGTTGCCTTTTTGAAAGAAAAAACTGAAACATTTGAAAAATTCAAAGTGTTTAAGGCTCTGACTGAGAATCAAACATGAGAAAGATTGAGGGAAGTAAGGTCTGATAGAGGAGGAGAGTTTAGTTCAAACAACTTCAAAGAGTTTTGTGATAAACATGGGATCAAAAGAGAGACAAAATAGTCATAAACATGTGATAAACTATTCCAAGGACTCCATAGCAAAATGGAGTAGTTGAGAGACAAAATAGATCATTCCAATAGATGGCAAGATCAATGATGAATGAAAGGAATATTACTCAGACATATTGGGTAGAATAAATTCATACAGTTGTACATATTCTTAAAAAAATTCATCTCAGTCCACAAAGTGACAAGACTCCTTATGAACTATGGTTTGAAAGACCTGCTTCAATCAAGCATTTTAAAGTAATTGGGAGTAAGTGCTATATCAAGACCAATGATGAAAATCTTGGAAAATATGATGATAGGGTTGATGAAGGTATATACTTAGGGTATTCTACAAACAGTAAAGGATACAAATGCTATAATAAGAGGCTACATAAAATGGTTGATTGTATTGACATAAAAGTTGATGAAGAAATCCCAGTACGAGATGTAAGCAGCGTTGAATCAACAATAGAGGATATAATTGAAGTTGAATATGAACAGGTACAAGAATCAGAAAGAGAATAATCTGAGTCATATGAAGATACAAATACTCAGGCAGACTCAAATCAGCAGACAGAATAAAAACCTCCCTCCAGAATTACTCAAAAGAATCATCCTGCAAGTTAGATAATTGGTGAGAAAAACAAAGGTGTAAAAACCAAGAGAAGGATAATCAAAGACACCGAGCAATCACATATAGCCTTCATATCCATGCTGGAACCCAAGAACTTTAATGAAGCCAGTAAATATGTAAACTGGTTAAAATCATGAATGAGGAACTGGATTAGATTGAGAAGAACAATACTTGGGAGCTTGTTCCTAGACCTACAGATAAGAATGTAATTGGCTCCAAATGGGTGTTTAATAATAAAATGAATGAACAAGGACAAATTGTCAAGAATAAAGACAGATTTGTCTGTAAGGGGTATGCACAAGTTGAAGGACATGATTTTGATGAAACCTTTGCACTAGTGGCAAGATTGGAAGCCATCAGAATATTTCTTGCCTATGCATGTCATAAGAACTTTAAAGTATATCAGATGGATGTAAAGTTAGCATTACTTAATGGATATATAGAAGAAGATGTATATGTGGAGAAACCTGAAGGATTTTCACTGGCATATAATCCTGACTATGTCTGTAACTTGAAAAAGGAATTATATGGACTGAAACAGGCACCACGATCCTGGTATTATAGACTGGATAAATTTCTACAGGACAAAGGGTTCAAGAAAGGTATTGTTGACAGTAACCTATACATTAAGTCTAAAGGTGATGATTTATTAGTTGTTTTGGTTTATTTAGATGGAATTATTTTTGGATGTACCAATGACCCTTCAGTTCAATGGTTTGCTAATTCTATGCAAACTAAATTTGAGATGTCCTTGATAGGAGAACTGTCATGTTTTCTTGGTTTACAAATCAATCAAAGTTCTGTAGGGATATTTATATCTCAAGAAAAGTATTTGAAAGAGATGTTGAAGAAGTTTCAAATGGAAGATTCGTCTCCTGTTAGTACACCTATGGTGGTTGGTTGCAAGCTCAGTATAGATGATATTTCACTTGATGTTGATCAAAGAACATATTGATCAATGATAGGCAGTCTTTTGTACATCACATCATCCTGTCCTGATATAATGCAAGTTGTTGGAATGGTAGGTCGTTATCATTCTACTCCTAAACAAATTCATTTAGCATTTTTCAAAAGGATATTCAAATATTTGAAGGGTACAATGACTTATGGTCTCTGGTATCCTAGAAATCAGAATTTTCAATTAACTACATATTTAGATGTTGATTGGGAAAAATGTCTAGATGAGAGAAAGAGCACCATTGGAGGTGCATTATTCTTAGGTGATTCATTAGTAGCATGGCTTAGTAAGAAGCGAGGATCTATTTCACTATCAACTACAGAGGCAGAGTACATTGTTGTTGCTACTTGTTGCACTCATATCTTATGGATGATACAAACTCTTGAAGATTTGAAGGTAACTTATACTGATCCAATTCCACTTCACTGTGATAACACCAGTGCCATTAGTGTCTCCAAGAATCATGTTCTACATGAAAATACTAATCATATACCAAGAAAATATCTTTTTCTCAAAGAGCAGGTTACAAACAGAGTTATTCAGTTGAATTATATTCCCTCCACAGAACAGATAGCTGATATCTTCACTAAACCGCTTGTAAAATCTCAGTTTGAGTATCTACGCCAAAAGTTGGGCATGACCCTATTATCAAGTTAAAACAGTCTATTTGATCAGGTTGAGAAATCTCATAGTATATCTGATCAAGGGGAGAGTGATTATCGTATCTCTTTTCAGGCGGAGAACAAAGTCACTCTCAGTTTTCTTCCACATTGATGTCAAAGGGGGAGAAAAGGTGTGGTCTGGATGCTATAGTTGGAGGTCTAAGCAGAATAGTGCAGCCTTTCAGGGATGAAATCAATGCCAAAGGGGGATATTGTTGGCATGTTTTTACATGAAGAGTGTGCTTATCATTATTGAAAAGAACAACAATGAAGATGGAAAACAGGAAAAGCATAATCTCATGAGGAGAAGCGAACAATATGCAGAGATCAAAGCTCATAAGGGAAATAACAGTACAAAAATGTGATCAGGATCAAAATATCCATAGGACAAACTAGGACCATTGAGAATTCAAATACCCAATAGCGGTTGGATCAATTTTAAGTGGAAGGATAGGATAAGCTAGAAGAGCATCACCGAATATATATCGAGCCATTGATATAAGAACATGATCGACGAACAACATTTGGTTCACGTCAAAAGTTGTGAGGAGGTTACTGTTCAGGGAATCTCACTTTGGAATAATTGGCAACTTGAAATTCGAATCATCCGAAGCCCAAAATCCAAAATGAATAAGGACCATCGGATCTGGAGAAAATGAGATGACCATTGGATCAATTTAAGTGGAAGGATAAGATAAGCGGGGAAAAATGATTGAGAAGTCGATTATCCGAATATCCGTCAGTTGTCTGATCACCTTAAGTAGAAGGACATGATAAGAAAGGGATGAGATCTAAGATCTTGATCACTTGAATATATGTTAGCCATCGGATCACCTTAAGTGGAATGACAGGATAAGCAAGGGTTGAGATCTGATATCTCGATCACCTGAATTTCCTTCAGCTGTCAGATCGAATTAAATGGAAGGATAGGATAAGCAAAGATGGAGAGTCGTTGGATTTAATCCAAAGAAAAGTTGCATCATAGACAGATCGAGCCATTGATCTAAGATCTTTATCAAATGAACATCATTCATTTCGAGTCTAAAGCTATGAGGAGGTTACGCTTCAGAAAAATCTCACTTCAAGAATTTCAAGTTGAGAAATGAAATACCTAAAGCCTGAAGAGCTGGAGAGCCGAAATAAATTCTCGACCATCGGATCATCCGAAGTAGATCTCAGTCGTCATATTGTCTGAAGAATATCTGAAGCGTTAGATCGTCCGAAATGAATCTGGGCCATCTAATTCAGAGCGTAAGTTTGAGAAGTGAGATTTCAGAAGTTCGGAGACCCAAAGGATATCTCGACCGTTGATCGAGTAAGGGGTCGCAGAACCGTTGATCTAGTTGAAAGGTCAAATTCTCGAAGTAGAGGCAGAGCCATCGATTGAGAATTACAGGTGTCCACAAATCATTGACTCTAGAATATTGGTGTACGGAAGAAACAAGGGTTTGATATTTGAAACTCTCAAAGCCTAGATGATGAAATAAATCACAGTTGTTGATTTAGGAAGGTTAGATCTGATCAGTAGATCCTAAAGAGAAAATTTGAACCATTTGTTCAGGAGCACTATCAATATCGTGAAATCGACAGTCCCATCGCATTGCATGGATTGAATATGCACGAACTTTAAGAAGTTAAGGGTGGGTCATAATTGAAACCATGGTTTTGGAGAAAGCACACGTGGAGGCTCGAGTTAAATTGCAGGGTGAAACGTAGTTTGATCTCAAACCACCTTTGGTCACACCCGCAATCTCATGGTCACATGATATTATCGCCCAAGGTCACATCAGTGGAAGATAGGAGAAGGAGCTAGCGCTACTAGGCTCCAATTTGAAGGTTACGCATTGAAAATTCAAAAAGGCCTCTACGTGTATAATCCAATAGCACTGATCAAACCGAATCTGATCGAAGGGTTGTTGCTTCACTTCATCATCTCTTGATTAGTTACGATTCAGTTACACTAACTGAATCATTATTCTAGGGCATTAGAATCATGGCTCTTGGGAATTTTGATATTCCCTACATGGGCATTGGAGATTCAGAGTGTAATGGATGATGATGGCATGAATAAAAGAAATATGTTGTCACAGAGGAAGAACTGTGTTTCTCGGTAAAACAAGTTGAACTATATGTAATGAATATGACAACATGAACAGAGTGAGAAAATGAAAATATGGAGAATATAATCTTGATGGAGCAGAAATGGTGAAAAGAGCAGACAGTACGATAACCTAAGAGCATGAGAAGAACAAAGGAAGAGCATATGGAAAGAGACAACAAGTGGAGCCAAGCATGAACAAACAGAAGCAGAGAAGAATTGCAGAACAGAGAAGAAGTTGTAAGCATTGAAATGTCTGTATTATTATAAGGTATTATTCAAGAAAATGTTTATAATCAGGGTAGTGCTAGGGAGGACTGTGGTCCTCTGTTATTCAAGTTGGTGCTTGAATACTGGGAGTTGTAGCTTCCATCTAGTTGTGGTTAGAAAATAGGGTGGAAGTGTGGTGCTAGGGGAAACGAAGAGTTTTTTGTATGCAAGTTGGTGCTTTTATAAGTGGAAGTAGGTTCTTCCATCCAGTTGGTGTTGGAGATCATAAGGAGAAATATGCTTCTTTCTAGTGGGTGCTAGAGAATCTAAGGGTTGGTGCTCTCTACAAGTTGCAGCTTGTTAAAGAAGAGGTTGTATCCTCATTTTGGGTTGGTTCTCAAAGATTGATGATGTACAGAATATAAAATATTGCCTATCATTCTAAGAAGAAGAGGTTTTCTCCCTTTATGGGTTTCCTCGTGAATATTTTTCTCTGTGTATATCATATGTGTGATTGATGTTTACTATTTCTCATGAATTTTATAATCTTGATGATCACTTGGAGAAGATTAATAATATTTTAATAGGATTAAAATTGTTTAAGCACAGTAACAACTGATTCACCCCCCCCCCCCCTCAGTTGTCTTAGTAATTTCAACAGTGAAAATGTGAACAAGAGAAGTTAAGGAAAGGATAGTATAGGGGGACGGTAATTTGTGGGTGGAGGAGATTAGGGAGTGATGTAGGGTGAGTTAAGGGGGACGAAAAATGTAGGTAGTAGAGTGTTGGGTTGGAAGGTTTGGAAGTGAGGGAGGTGAGGGGTGAAGGGAGTCCATGAGTCCACCAACCCATCATTTAGGAATAAAGGTGAATGGATAGATAAGTATTTTGGTGGGTGTGGAGTGTGGCGAGTGCTCGTGAGTGATGGGAAAACTTATGAACCCCTGAACCCGATAGAATCATAAAATAGTATAAGTGTGGAGTGAAAAGGGGGGTAAAGGGAGAGGAGATGAAGGCGGTGAGGGTTTATAAAATTTCTAAGTGTGGGATTAGGAGATTATAGATTAATGGGAGGGAATAAGAGGAGAAAAAGGTTGTCGGGTTCATAGAGCATGGCGGGTGTGGTGGGTGAACCCACTATGAGGTAATAAGAATAAATAACATGGGTTATGAACTTGTAACAAGAAGAAAAATCATGGGTTATGAACCCATGAGATATTCATGAAAATTCTAAATTTGGAATGATGGTTTTGAAAACTTAGACATGGTTCCAAAAATTTAATGCAGTTCCAAGGATCTTTATCTTTGTTCCACATAAAAGAAGAATTTTTTCCACTTAGACACAAACTTGGATATCTTGAGCATACGAACTCATATTTAGAATCTGAAAAGTGTGCAATGAAGCTGAAACCAATAGCTACACAATGAAATTATAATATTTCAAAAAAAATCTTCTTTTAATATCATTTTTTTTATTATTCCAGGAGCGGGGAAATATAGATGAACATTTTTTTGGTCAACAAGGACCTAGATTTCTTTCTATAAAAATGTAATTATATATTCCATTAGTTTCAAAAATGGTGCATGAACCCATCGGAAGAAGACTAGTGAAGGTACTATGGGCATGTCCCAAAGGAACTGACAACATTTCCCAATATTCATTCAACATATAGTTTAGGTGCATTTTTAGCCCACAATCACCACCTCTATAGAAATATTAAGTTTTGGAAAATAGGTTACCTCCTTCAAGTGTAGGTAGGGGGATATCAACCTTAAAAATCTATGACAGAATGGATCTCGACAAGAGTTGGGTGGCTTAAGAAGAATCATAGGAACAACTATAACTAAGGCTTTTACCCTTCACGATTATCTCCTTTCATTGGTGTAGCACTCTCAATATGAATGATTCTAAATCGCCCTAAAAGAAAACTTCTAAGTTTTGAATGAAAAGCGATGATGGGGGATATTTTAGATACCTACCCCTGAAATCCTAACCTGTACTAAAATATTTTTTGTGACCTGATGATGGAGGATTTTAGTGGGTTGTTTAGAGTTGTCTTTTAAAATTTTGGGATATTTTATGTTTTATTAAGGGTGTGGTGAAGGATATTTTCAAAATTCCTTAGTTTTTTTTGTTCTCCAATATCAATTTTAGGCACAAGGAGAATATCATACTCAATAAAGGTGGATCCCGAAATCCTTTGTGTGTGAGTGAAAAAGTGTGCAAGTGTGGAGTGTGAAAATATCTATGAGGGAAATTGGAACATGTGGACAACATGGGGTCTATTAATTCCTCCTAATTAAGCACTAGATGTAATTTACAACCTTGCAAAAATGGAATTTTTTATGAAAAATAAAACTAGTCCTTCCACAAGACCACTCCATTAATTATGCCATTAATTATCCTTCAATGATAATAAACGTGTCTTCTATTGATATTGACCCTCCTTCTCCTCATCTTTTGGAAAAAGGTTTCAATTTCACCCCCATTCCTCAATGGATCCCCATTCCTCATAGAAAAGTCTAACTAAAAACCCTTTGAAAATCATCACTAGCCTCGTCACCAAATCCATGGAAGCTTCCTTCTTGGACCTTAACATTTAAAAACGTCTTGTCCCTCTTAACCTTGAGACCCCTAGAATATATGGACAACCTAAAATTCACAAAAGAATGCATCCCCATCAGACCTATAGTGAGTGTTATAGGTGCTCCCACTCATTCCCTTTCAGGGTTTCTTGTTAAAAAACTCAAGTCTTTCACTGGGAAAACTTATTCCTTCATTAAAGGATCCTTCGATTTATTCAAAAAATAAGGGGTCTTCATCTTGATGAACACAATATAATGACCATTTTTGACATTGTATCTCTATTAACCAAAATCCATGTACCAGAAGCCCTTCACATGATCTCCAAACTAGTGGACTCTGAAACCCTGAACCTCATAAAAAGTTTCCTCACCTTTAATGGGACATTTTATGAAAAAAATGAAGGTACAACCATGGGATCTTCCTTATCCTTGGTAGTTTCTAACATTTTCATGGAACATTTTGAGACTCTATCCCTAAACATCTTTCACCTCAAACCAAAGTGATGGTTTAGATTTTTTGATGACACTTTTGTTATCTGGTCTCATGGAAATTCCTCCCTAACCTCTTTACTCAACCATATTAATAAAATTTCCCCACACATCCAACTCACTATGGAAATACAAAAAGGCAAATCTGTCCCATTTTTGGATGTTCGTATCTCTTGTCTTCTTGATGGCTCTCTCACCCACCAAGTTTACAGGAAGAATATGCATATAAATGGATACCTTCATTCACAATCCCATCATCATCCAACACAAAAAACCTATTCTAAAAACCTTGATTACTCGAGCCATCCAAATCTTCGTTCCCCAATTTCTTGAAAAACAAAATCATCTAACTAAAGCTATTTTGTCCAATGGCTACTCCATCTCTCAAATAAACAAAGCATTTCTCTAACCCTCAATCCCAAATCGAAAAAAATCCTCTTCCTCTTCCCATCCCCTCACTCTTATTTCTCTTCCTTACATCTAGGGAACCACTGATCACATCTCTAAAATTTTAGCTAAAAAGAATATTAAAACCATTTTCAAACCTATAAAATCATTAAATGGTTATTCAAAATTGCTAAGGATAAATCTTACCCAATGCTTGGCCCAAGGGTTTACCAAATTCCTTGTTCCTGTGGAAAATATTACATTTCTCAAACTAGTAGATACTTTAAAGCACGTCTCAAAGAACATATTGCTAACACAACCCACAACCGTATCTCAAAGTTAGCTATTGTCAAAAACTCTTTCAAATCAACAAGCCTACTTTGATTTGACCAAACCAAAATCCTATCCTTAGCACCCTATCACTCATCCCATGTCATTCGAGAAGCACTGGAAATTGAGAAACATCCCAAAAATTTTAATCACGATGATGGCTACAAATTCAGCCAATATTGGAAGCTTGTAATTCATCACCTAGGTCGTCAAACCTAAATCGTTTAACTTGATCTCCTTTCCTATTGTCTTTTTCCCCTCCTTCTTCACCCTCCTAATTCTTTTAATCCATTTTTTTTTATTTAATTCTTTTACCTCTCTTATTATTCTATTTGTATTTTTGTAATTCAACTTCTTCGTTCTTTTCATTATTTTTCAATAAATTTGCGAATGTACTAAATAATCCTTTCTGTTTTCCTTAATTTTCTTTGTCTATTATGTTGGGGTCCTATAATCATAGGTAACCTGACTCTTCAGTTGTTTATTTGGCATTTCCCTCATGATGACGACATCTAGCTCAGTTGATTCAATTTTCCCCTCCATCCATTTCTCTCAATCCTCCATCACCCTACTGCATCCTTCATCCAGCCTAGTGCCTTGTCCTTTCCCTTCGCCGCATCTCGCCCGCCACTCATCCCTGCATGAATAAACAAACTTAGGATAATAAAATATTGGTTAGTTTAATAAAGTAATTGATTATAAATAAAGGATTAGATTAATTAATAATGTTAGTAGTTAGTAAATAGGTTAATAAAGTTAGTGTAATTATACCAATAAGCTAAGTTAGTCTTGTTAGTAATAAATTAGTTACTAATTAATTAATTAGCCAATAATTAAGTTAGTGTTTAGGTTAATTTAGGTTAGTGTTAAACATTAAAATAAAACAAAACAAAAAAACATTAATTAATACAAAAACCCATTTAATAAAACAAAAAGAAAAACATTTAACAAATAATTAAAAAACAAAACA
Source organism: Picea engelmannii (assembly GCA_009831015.1). Taxonomy (NCBI): domain Eukaryota; kingdom Viridiplantae; phylum Streptophyta; class Pinopsida; order Pinales; family Pinaceae; genus Picea; species Picea engelmannii. The sequence continues at coordinate 350,138 of ML792652.1, read as the reverse complement.
TAAAACAAATCATTAAAAAACAAAACACAACAATAATAAAAAACAATATAAAACATTTAAATAAAACATCTATAAATATTAACAAAATATAATAAATTATAAATAAAAACATACATTAAATAAAACAATAAACGAAAGGTAATTTAAAACATATAACAAACAAAATAAAACAAAAAAGTAAATAATAAAAAAAAAAATTAAAAATTAAAACCAAAATTTAAAACTATCCTAAGTTCTACCCACGCTCCCTGTGCATATCGAACCCCCCCCTCACGTCCCATCAATACAAAGGGGGTTAGATAAGTGGTATTTGGAGGGACACTTGTCACCTCTAGGTGAAATCGGAACCCCCTCTCCCAATACCACTTACCACCTCAGGGGGGTCCGATATACTGCTTACCTCTCCAAAACCGTCCTCTCCCAATTTCATAAAATCGTTGTTTTTCCAGTTTTGACCAGTTGTCTTCTGAAGCGGATTCCGAGAAAATGAAAATGAATTTTAAAAAATAGAGAGAGGTTTTTGTTCTGAACAGGATGAAGAACAAAAACCTCTTCCAGATTTGGCACAGGTGCCACCATTTTGGAGAATAGAAGCTATATTTAAGCCTCATTTTTTGGATTTTCAGTTCTTTTTGTTTCAATCTTGACTTTGCGGGAGTTGTTTCGGTGATCTGGAGACGTAATTGGAGAAACTGAAATAGTTTTTTTCTCCAGAAAATATCATATACAATAAATTGCTTCAATTTTTACACAGGTGTCACCGTTAAGGAGAAACAGAGTTCTGAGTTGACCCCTTTTTCAACAGTTATGCCCAACTTTCATGGCAGATAGTTCCAGAGTTTTTGGCGATTTCTTGCTATTTTTGGCTGAGGTGATTGAATTCGACCTCCTGAGCCTAGGGAGAGTTTTTGTTTTATATATTGTATTGAATCTAATGTGCAGGGGGATCATTCAGGGGACCATGATTTAGTTTTTGTAAAATAGCTTACTAAGCTTTCTGTATTTTCATCAATTCAATAATACAGTCGCAGCAGTTACAAGATTCTTGTGTCAAAGCCATTGGTGAATTTTTTCTCACTGTGATTGTGTTATCCTCTGTTTTCACATATGTTTCTCTTCTCTATTGTTTTAAAGAGATTTAAGATCAGGATTTGTGTAAAAGCACCTTGTTCTCAGTTTTAAGAAATGTCAATGTTTTCCACTGAAAGTTAAACATGGAATTATTTACTACTTTGTCTTTAATTTGACTTCTTAACACTTTTCTCCTCTTCCATACCTCAAGCCTATGAAGAATCTAGTGATTTTCCTACCTTTCCCTGTAAGGATGTCTGTAGAATTTGTTTTTGATTAAATCTTAGATTGTGACTCCATTGCCTATGGTTCCTCTTATCTGCACCTACCCAACTCAAAAACATATCCTATTTTGCATAGCTATCCTAAGATCCATACTCAAACAAAGTTATATCAGACAGAGAGATCCCTCTCTGAGTCTTGGAGGGATAGATCTAAGACTTGAAGCAGTTTTGATGTTTCGTCTGTGACTGCCTCCACAGCCTTGGGAAAATTACAGAGTGCTAATAGAATGGCGACCATACTGGGGAAATTTCTCTAGTAGTGCACTTCAAGTTCCAAATCTAATCACTGATGGTGGATAGTGACCAGACACAAGAAGGATGAAATATTTCACCGGGCGACTCCAAATCAGCTCCAGAAAGTGCCAACTCAAAGACTCCACTAGAGGAAGAACCTGAAGCATGACCAAGCATCCTAGAAAGACTAGGTACTCAATCTCAAATTTTATTCATGATATTATTGGTTTCATCTACAATTACTTTCTCTGTTATCATGATCCTGGTCTAGAATATATTGTTGGAATTTAGGATGATCATTTTCAACCTGAAGAACCTCAAAGGATTGATCCCATTCCCATAGCTTTGGTACACACTCCAACACCTATAGAAATCCTTGACAGACATAAACCTCCTACTTTATTCCCCATAGTTGTCAAGATCTCTAGCACATATGTAAAAATCCCAAAGTTATAGATTGAAATTCCATATAGTTATAAACCCTTTTCTTTACCTCCTATACCTGTGAAAGTCCAAGACAGATACAAGCCTCTATTTTTTCCTCCTTTTCTCCATGAACTCCCTACCAATTATAGTAATAATCTTCCTAGGTTTGATGGAGAAAATGTGAATATCCCTGTAGAAAAACACATACAGAATTTTGAAGATTTCCTTGACCTTTATGAGGTTGAATAGATGATGTATATATAAGGATGTTTGCCCTGTCTTTGCAGGGTAAAGTAAAGAACTGGTTTAACAATCTCCTAGATGCCAACATTAGCAATTTCCATCAACCCAGTGGTTATTTGATGGAAATTGCTAAGGTTGTCTGTAGAATTTGTTTTTGAATAAATCTCATATTGTGACTCCATTGCCCATGGTTCCTCTTCTCTGCACCTACCCAACTCAAAAACATATCATATTCTGCATAGCTAGCCTAATATCCATACTCAAACAAAGTTATATCAGACAAAGAGATCCCTCTCTGAGTCTTAGAGGGATAGATCCAAGACTCGAAGAAGTTTTGAGGTTGCCTCTGTGATTGCCTCCACAGCCTTGGGAAAATTACAGAGTGCTAACATATTCTTAACACTTATTTGATCCTATTATTACATCATTTTTAGTTACTTTTATAATTTCTACCTTTTAGTGTACTTTTCTCTTTATCTCCTCTCGTTGGTCGCATCCTTTACATTTATTAGAATATTTATTAATTTGACTTTCATATTATTTATTATTTACTATTTCAAAATCATTTCTCCTAATGACTTTTATATCATTGATTATTTTAAGTTTCTTCATAAAGACTAATTTTTTTTTTTTTTTTAATTTATTTTCCTCTCTCAATAGTCAAATCTTCTCATTCTCCTTTAAAAACCATACCTACGCACTCTTTTCTAACATCATAAGTTGCATTTGTCCCTGATGATGGATGGAGTGTCCACTCGAAAAGTTAGACATTTCAAAACTTCTCACACAATTTTATCCAAAAATATAAAGAAGCATTAGTTCTAGTTTATCAAGATATGGGTGGTTGGGGTACTTTCAACCATTTAACTCCCTAGGTATCTTTTTTATTGCAACTACTTTGAAAAAACTTCTCTAGATTGTAGAAATCTGGGAACAATGGTGGTCCTTTCAATTCTTAAAACTCCCTAGTTTTGTATTGCAAATCAAGAACATGAAGATGTGCACATATGTGGGTGCATTACTCTGACTAATTAATTTCCTAGTTTTTTGTTGAAATCAAAGGGAGATGAAGAGATATTCAACCTTTTTGGTCTACCAATATCACTTGAAAGTGCAAGGTAGAGAGAATATTAGGATGGGAAGGATCACTTCTAGTCCCAAAAATCAAGGTGATTAATGATTTAAAAAGATCTAATTAAAAGTTCATGTGATCAAGTAGTCATCCATGTGGCAGGGAAAAAGAAGCTTAGTTATTTTTACCCTCCCTACCATGCTTGGTTGACTAGCTAATATGAAATTATAACTAAAAAATTATTTTCTAGCCTTTACAAAGAACATAAAATTAAGCCTTTCACCTAACTTCAAACTAAAACAAAAAATCAGAAGAAAAAAAAAAAGACACGTGTGAATAAGGTGCTTCATGTGGGTCTGTATATAGATACATGTGGGTTTATATGCATATAGTCACCTGAATCTCACAAAATAGAAATTTCACAGTCATGGGATTTGCACGGCTCCATGCATCTGTTATTTCAAAAACCATGTAGATTATTGTGTGGTGGAAAGATGAATTCCACATGGTCAAAATGACAAAAAGATGGTTTCAAGAAATAAGTAGGTCGGTTTAGTAACTTGTAAGACAAATAAACTTGGGGAAGAAGCTCCAACAACCTAGGAATGGTTAGAAAACCAATGGGAATCACCAATTTGTTTGGTTGTTTTAGTCACTTGGGTGAGGAAAAAAAACCTTTGATATAGTAGAGGATACTACCCTATAGACAGATAATTCATTAGAAAGAGTACATAAAAATATAACTTGCAAATAAGAAAGTAAAGAGACAAGCATGCGATAAAATAGATACAAGAATAAGAAAAATAGACAAAAGATAAGGAAGCAAGTATACTCTATATTTCCAATGAACAAGGTTTTCAACTTAGAGATATTCCTTGGAATATTGGATAGATTATATGGAGTCTCATTTCCTCCTTGGGAGAGTTATTTTATGTTCCTTTTCAATTCTCCTCTCTCTCCGACAAAGAAGTGTGCATGAATTCTTCATGGGAAGAGACCAAACGATAGCTAGTGGCTATGTTTGCACAAGATGATAACTTAATAATATGGCTCTCAAGAATAATATAGACAACATAACCTTGGTTTGTATTATATTCTCTTCAATTATTCCCCATGTCTCTTATTTATAACAATATTTCAAGCTCCATTAAGACTAGTTCCAAATTTGAATGGTGCACTTTGGATTGTGGTTCCTCATGTCTTGAAGAAACATAGAACCACCAAAGTACCAACCTTCAATGCGTATGGAACTTGAGGATGTATGGTATGCTTGTTTTAGAGTACCCTTGATGGGATATTTTGCATTTATTATGATGAATGTGGTTGATATTTCTCATTGAGAAGATTTTCACGATTATCGAAGGATCAACTACATAGGCCCATGTAGATTGTAGAAAAGTCAAATTGTAAAGTCACACAGATGCATAAAAAACTCACTTTATATAATTTTTTGTTCTCTTTTGAAGGTGGTGCATAATTTCCATGGAATAGTACTATGATATGTTGTATTGATGACTTTTCGTGTGATCATATGTATAGATTTATGAGATTTTTTAGGAAATAACACACCCTACTATGCCAACCCTAAATTTAGCTCAATCGCATATCTCCTTTACACTCTAGGTGAATGATCAATGAAATATTGATGCCTTATAACCTTTGAGGTGTCCACTATTTTATACGAGATTTTCCTTGTAGTTGTAGTCCCCTCCAAGCCTAAGTGGACCCAAGTTCCCATATCACCAACTTCAACTATGTCTGATGGTGCCACTAACCCCTTCATGACTTATCCATTGATCATCCAATGTCTAATGGTGTTGTGCCTGAAGTTCCACACGCCCAAGTGCACTCAACAAGGGTGCACCCAATAGGTGCTTCCAATGGATGTGTTCCTAATATATGTGCATCCAATGAGTGTGTCCCACGATTGCACTCCATAGATGCTTGTGCCTAAAATCACTGCTACCATCTATGAGAACCCCAAAGTGTGGAACACCCATATCCTTGGGTTTGCATGTAGCCTAAGAATCCAAGTTTATAAAATCTAGTCATGTTCTTTATGCCACTTCTCCTTGCAAATTTCCCTTCCAATCTTCTATTGGTTTGACCAACTAATGTGAGCTACCAAATTTTGTGGTGCACCTAATATATGAGCAAGGGCATCCATCATGTTCATGGTGTTTCTTGACAATGGGACAAGGAACTCCGAAACTAACTCTTCTAGCTATAAACTTTGTGCTAAGTATTTTTTTTTTGGTTAATGACTAGAGAGGATATCATGTAGAATAGGTGTCTAAATTCATTCTAGGCTAGGGTCTTACATCTATTGACAAAAATTGGTCACCTATATTTTCCCGCTCTTAGATTAATAAAAAAATGATATCGGAAGATGAAAATTTTTGAATTCTTATAATTTCGATGTGTAGTCTTCAGTCTCAGACTCTCCACGCATTTTTTGTATCGGAAATCCGAGTTCGTATGCTCAATATATCTAGGTTTAAAGTTTAAGTGGAAAATGGTGCCTCTTTCATGTCAAATAAAGTCGATTGGTCGGAAACATATCCAAAATCTTGTGGGCCTAAGACCATTGTTTCTTCAAAATATTATGGGCATAAGACCCCTCTTACTTTTCCCCTTCGTAACACTTAGAATTATTTAATTCTTACTTATTATCCCTCCACACATTTCTTTAACACTCACTCCATACTTAACTTTTATTTTGTATCGTGGGTTGGTAGACACCCCCCATACTCCATTTACCCCACACCACTCATTCCCCAACCCGAAACTACTCATACCCACCAACCCACTTACCCACTCTCTACTTAATGTTAAATTTATAAGTCCTATTGGACTCTCAGACTCACCTCACCCCACCTCACCCCTCCCCCTCACCACTCCATACTCAGAAAAATTATATGTCCTTTCGAACTCTCAGACTCACCTCACCCCTCCCCCTCACATTCCTCACCCCTGAGAGTCCAAAAGTCCACCCCCATTATTTATACCTCTCCCTAACTACCCTTCCCCACCTCACCCTACTTAAATCCCTAACTCCGCTACCTAAATTTACCCTTTCCCACTTCCGCCACCTACAAACTACCCCCCCTAACTACCCTTTCCCTCTCCCCTCATGAATCCCTGCCATACTTAAACTATTACCCAAATTTTCACATATTACACCACCAACCAATAATAGTCTTCCACATGCCATCCACTCTTGTAATGACACATGGAGACCTATGAAAATATGACAAGTGGAAGCCTACAATCAGACCTATGAAAATATGACAAGTACCAACCTAAAACTGGATTGACATGGCAAAAAACTAATGTGCCACATGGAAGCTAAAGGAGGAAGACATGTGGAAAATTCTTCGATACCTATGAAAATACGACAAGTGGCAGCCTACAACTGGATTGACATGGAAACTAACTAATGTGACACATGGTAGCTCAAGGAGGAAGACATGTGGCAAATTCTTATTGGAGACGCATGGCATTTAGTCATTGATGACATTTGGTAGCTTATGAATATGACACATGGTAGTTAATTATGACTTATCAAAATATGACACATGGAAATATTTGGTAGGATGATTTATGTGCTGACTGGGCATATTGGTGGTTGACTTGGCATGGAAAATTATTATTTTATTCAACAATTTTATAAGGGTCGAATCCTCCTAGCTCCATAATCTCCTCTCTTCCTTGTTTCTTGTCAACTATATGTTACACTTAAAATTATATGCCACTAAGAATTTCCTATTCCCATGCATGTGCTATAATATTCATTAAGACAAGTCGAAATTTCCTAAAGGAGGATGAATACAAGATCAAGGGCCCACATTTGCCCATCACTTTTGATCAATGGTGGTTGAGTGTTAATCTTGCAAAGGTCGTAACTTGAGCTTCAAGTGTTAGAATCGTGAAACATTTATACCATTGGAAAGATATTTCAACGTAGAAGATGATGGTATAGGTTTCAAAGGCTTAAAATTTCTACATTTTTTGTATAATTTAAAGTATCATTCAGCTTCATTTTTAATGGGCCTACGTGACAACTCAACTTCACAAGTACATATCTTGAGATCGGGACGACGGATTTGGGAAAAAAATTATATTATTGGAAAGATAAGACGATGAATATCACATATGAAGTAATTTATATGGTTGAAAAGTCGATTTTCACTTCCATAAATTTAAAACACAGTCCCCTTATTTTAAAGGGAAGTTAATTGAATTTTGAAAAATAAAAGTTTATTTAAAAACTTTTGTTAAAAAGGGAAAGGGACCCATTTTAGATATGCATATATTGATGATGATATTTCATTAATGAGGAATTAATGAGGCTTTATTTAAAGAGAATACTTCAAGAAAATAATTATAGGGGAAATTCAAGAGATGAAAAACCCTAACTACTCAAGTAGTTAGAAGATCTCATTTTAAAAAGAGAAAAAGGGCTTCATCAAGGGTTCTAATGTTGGTGAAATTATTATTTTGGACACACTAGTTAAGTGGGAGTTAACCAACTACTTCTATTTTAAAATTTTTATTTGGATCATCACTATTATGCATGCATGCATTCCTAAGGAAAGATAATTGCTTGATTGTTTTTCTTAATTATGGAATGTTCTTTCCTATATATGAGTGTATTCCACTCATTTATTGTATCACAATGATCATCATTGATTAGCTCATTGGAGTAGTGTGAATATGTTTTCTCATTCTTCCATATTGAATCTCTCATCCTTTCTTGATAATATTTCTTTTACTTGCTTTATCTAGGTATCGTGTGCAAGTTTCGATGAAAAATTGACATCGTATCAGAGCTACGTTGCTTGGCGATGTTGAAGTTTGAGTAGCTTCACAAAATATTATTATTCTATTCATATTTTATTTTACCAAGATAAAACCCTAAAGAACATTGTTATATTATATTTTTTAAGTCATCCATATTGTGCCTTTGTAAAAGTCATGCTTATTGTGCCTTGACAAGTAAAATGTAAATTAGAAGGGTAAAGTGGACAGGTCAGCCCTGACATAATTCTGGGCAGTCCAACTTGTATTTATAAGATGCCTAACACCTCATTTGGAGAACACACACAACAATCTCCCTCACATAAGTGCACAAGTCTAAGAGTGACGCAGCTACAAGAAGGAGTGACGTCTCTACAAATGAAGAGTATCTCGGTAAAGGGTTTTGGTTATTTGGTGAAGGACTGTCTTGGTCTAGTAGTGTGCTACTTTGTTCTATTTAGGGTTTATGGTGGATCTTTTATTTTGGTGATATCTCTCTTGAGAGATACATTGTACTTGTTGAAGAATCTATATTGAAGAAACTTTGTTGGGTTTTCCCCCCCATGACGGTTTCCCAAGATAAATCTTATGTATAATGTGGATGTATTTATTCTAGTGATCCTTATGCATGCAGTTATTATTTTAATAGACTATAATTAAAGAATACTACACACACTAAACTACTTAAGAAGAATTTTAACATGGCATCAGAGTGGTCCTGTAAGAATCCATTTGCATAGTTTAGAAGAGATCGTTGGGGAAACTAAGTCTATAGGGATACTCGCTTAACCCTAGTGCACCTTTCCATGGTATTAGATTCTCAGTTTGATGAAGTTTTGTAAACTACAATTGTTGTTGCATCTACTACAACTGCTTGCAAATGTATGAAATTGCACAAAACCCTAGGAGGGATTGTCATCCACTTTTTGAAGGACGTTGGTCAAAATAAGACCACTAAGGAACTCTCCTTAGGAGGGTGCACTTTCCCTCAGGGTGGAATTATAAAATTCACATTTTGGAAAATTAGGGTTTCCTCATAAACCCTAGTCTAAGACATCTTGGCAACTGCAGAACTGAAGTTGGAACTGGTCATCTTGGCATAACACTCTCTGGTAAGTACACAACCTTTCTTTGAATTTTTTTATCTTTTATTGTATTTTTCAAGCACGGGATGGCACCTAGTACCAAGCTTGATGAGAAGCTTGAAGGTGCTGATAACTTCTGAGCATGGAAGTACAGAGTGATGTCCGTTCTAGAAGAGAATGATCTAGAAGATGTTGTAAAAGAAGAAGTTCTAGAACCTGAGGAATATGAGGCAGGCCAAAGCAAAGAAAAAAAAGAACCTAGTAAAGGTGAAGAGAATCATTGTTGATTCTATCAAGGATCATTTGATCCCCCATGTATCCTTGTTGACAACTCCCAATAAATATTTGTTTAATGCATTATCTAGATTGTATGAAGGGAACAACATCAACTGGAAGACAACCTTGAGAACAAAACTCAAGAATTTGAAGATGAAAAGTTCAAAAACTATCCAATCATACTTTACAAGAGTGTCTCAGATCAAAGAATAGCTAGAAGCCATTGGAGACACAATCAAAGAATCCAATTTGGTGATGACTACTCTGAATGGTCTCCCCAGATCTTGGGAATCATTCATCTAAGGCATATGTTCAAGAAGAAGGCTAACAAGATTTAGCAGACCATGGGAGTATTGTACTCAAGAAGAAGATAGATTAGCAACAAGAGAAGAGAAACTAGGTGATGAACAAAATCAATCCCTAGCAGCACATACCCGAAAAAGAAATAGCAAGAAGAAATTTCACTCACATAAGAAATCCCAAGGATTACAAAAGACTCACAAGTTCAAGAAGGATTTCTCAAGTTACAGATGCTTCATTTTTCAGAATATGGGATGCATTTCCATGAATTGTCCCAACTCTAAATTTCAGGTCAGAAAAGGAAAGTATAGAATACATCATGTTCATGCTATAGAAGATGATGAACATGATCATGAGAAAATCAAAGAATGAGACTCAAGTGAAGAATATGTCTTGATATTAGATATTAAACGTACATTCACTCATGGAAGTGACACATGGCTCATTGATAGTGGTGCTTCCAAGCACATGACTGGTTACAAGGAATCCCTCTCAGATATAGTTTATAAAGATTCACCTCACAAGGTGAAGCTAGGTGATGACTATCAATATCCCATTAAAGGAGTAGGAGAAACATCCTACAAGTTAGACTCCAAAAAACCAATGAATATGAAGGATTTGTTGTATGTACCTGGTTTGAAGAAAAATATCCTTTCTATCTCAACTTTAGATGAGAAAGGATTCATAGTTTCCTTCATTGATAGTGAATTCCTCATGTGTCCTAGAGGAAAATCCATTTATGATGTCATAGTAATTGGGGTACAAGAAGGAGGCTTATACAAGTTAAAATGACATTATTTTTCAATATTAGTGCATAGTACAGTCACTCCAAGTGAACTATGGCATAGGAGGTTTTATCATATACATTACAAAGAATTATCGATCGTGAGAAAGCTGGTGACAGGTTGTCCAGAACTCCAAGTGGAACATGAAGGCATATGTGAAGGATGTGCACAAGGAAAGAACATGAAGAAACCATTTCCAAGCAGTGATATAAAATCTAAGGGAGTCTTAGACTTTATACATTCATATGTGTGTGGAATGATGTTAGCCACTTCACTTAGAAAGTATGTATACTATGTTTCATTTATTGATGATTTCTCACGTAAAACTTGGATTTACTTTTTGAAGGATAAAAATGAAGTGTGAATAAATTCAAAGAGTTCAAGGAACTTGTTGAAAACTTGTTTGAAAAGAAAATAAATATTTTGATATCGGATAATGGAGGTGAATTCACTTCATATGAATTCAAGAAATTATGTAAGGAAGTTGGGATTAAGAGGGATATCTCTACTCCCTACAATCCTCAAGAGAATGGTGTGGAAGAAACAAAGAATCGTACAATCATGGAAGCAGTGAAGGCCATGATTCATGATCAATATTTACTGATGCATATATGGGTAGAGGCATTCGGGACCATTGTATATGTGCATAATAGAAGTCCCCACAAAGTACTTGGGAACAAGACACTAGAAGAAATGTTTACCTGTGAAAAGCCATAGGTTAACCACCTAAGGATATTTGGTTGTCCAATATAGGTGCATGTACCCAAGGAAAAGAGAGTGAAGTTGGACCCTTTAGGAAAAAGGGTATATTTGTTGGATATAGTGACAATGAAGGCATACCGAGTTTACATCCATGGTCACCGATAGATTGAGACTAGCAGAGATTTCACCTTCAACAAGGATGAAACTTTCAGTAAATAAATAAAAAAACATTCAGATGAGGTTCATGATGAGGAGAATGAAGATCCCAAAGTTACAGATAAATATCCAGGTGATGATGTTGTATTAGAATATCATTATATAGAAGAACCACGGAGACCTACAGATTCATTCTGAGAGATGAATACCAAGAAGAGAAGACCATCTTGGGCCCGAGAAATCATTCAAGATGCAGAGAAGTATGGTGCTCTATATGGATCCTTCAGATAAATCAAGAGGCCATGACCTTACTCTAGCTATGTGGCATTTCTAAGTGACATCATTGATGTTGAGCCTACAAGTTATGAAGAGGCTACAAAGAAGAAAGAATGGAAGGATGGCATGGTTGAAGAGTACTAGTCCATTGTAAATAATGATGTTTGGGATGTGGTTCCAAGAATGAAAGAAAAGACAATTGTAAGTTCCAAGTGGATTTACAAGACGAAGAATTCAAAAGATGGAAGTATCGAGAAGTACAAGGCAAGATTCGTGGCATGTGGTTTCTCCCAGAAAGAAGGTATAGATTATGAGGAGACATGCTCTCCTATGGAAAGAGACACTTCGACTAGAGTCATACTTGCATTAGCCACAGTAAATAAGTGTAAGGTACACCAAATGCGCATGAAGACATCTTTTCTAAAAGGTGTAATAGAAGAGGAAGTGTATGTGGAGCAGCCACAAGGTTTTGAGACACATGACAGTTAGACACATGTGTGAAAATTGAAGAAATCCTTGTATGGGTTAAAGCAATAACCCATAGCATGGTACAGTAGAACTGATAGCCTTCTGATGATTTTGGGATTTACCAAGAGTAAAGTAGATTCCAACCTATACTTCAAGGTTGTGGATGGTGGACTAGTGATACTATTGTTGTATGTGGATGACCTATTTCTAACAGAAGGCAAGAAGCTCATCGTTGAGACTAATATGAATCTTGATGTAGAGTTCGAGATGAAATACCTAGGCATGATGCATTACTTCTTAGGTCTGGAGGTATGATAGAGACCGAGTTAGATTTCCCTTAACCAAGGAAAATATGATGTTGAGATTATGAAGACGTTTAGAATGATGGATTGCAAGTTCATGCCTACACCAATGGTGACAAATATGAAGTTGTTTGGTGATACATCTTCAGAGATAGTGGAAGCCACCATGTATAGACATATTATTGGTTCATTGATGTACTTAACAAACACAAGACCAGATATATGTTTTGCAGTGAACACATTGATTCAATATATGGTTGAGTTGGGAATTTTTCACTTGGTTGAAACAAAACATGTGTTGAGGTACCTGAAGGGTATAATTGATTATGGACTCAGATATGCTTCAGATCATGAGATAAGACTACAAGAATTTACTGATTTAGATTGGATCGGTAGTGTTGCAGAACGAAAGAGTACATCTGGATGTTTCTTCAATATGGGATCAACTATGATTTCATGGTTCAACAGGAAGTAGACTAGTGTGTTTCTCAATACAAATGAAGTAGAGTACATAACAGCTTGTTGAGATAGAAGTGAAGCAGTGTGGCTTCAAAATATGCTTGCATGATTGTTTGATCTTGAGTTAGAGGATACTTGTATCTGGTGTGACAACCAGAGTTGTGTGAAGTTGATAGAGAACACAGTGTTCCATGAGAAGTCCAAGAACATCGAGATCAGGTACTATTATATTAGAGACATGGTACATAGGGGAGCAATGAAGCTCCATTATGTCGCTACAGATGAGCAGATAGCTGACGTGTTGACCAAGCCTATGTCGAGAGTCAATTTTGTTTACTTCATATTCAAGCTTGGTGTGGTCTAGAAGGACGTCCCTAGTAATAGGGAGTGATGAGTTACAACTAATATCCTAGGAAGAAGCTTCAACATGTGGCAGAAGCCAAAGGTGGTCATTCACAGGCACGTTATGACTACTCCAGTGATAAATCCTAGTACGTCAAGTTACTTCTACCCCAGTGATAAATCTCGGTTCGCAAATGGCTACACTAGTGATAAATCATGGTATGCCAAGTTATTGTTACCCCAGTGATAAAGCCTGGTATGCCAAGTTATTGTTACCCTGGTGATAAATCCTGGTATGTAGATGGTTACTCCAGTGATAAAGCATGGTATGTCGAGTTACTACTACTCCATTGATATATCCTGGTATGCAGTTTTCTAATCCAGTGAAAAATTTTGGTACACGAATTTATTGATTGTGGTACCAGTTAGCATGACCTCACACAAGTTCAATAGATGTCATGCCTTCAGGGCTGGTTAGTTATCTAGATTTTAAGCTAGTGAGCCAACCTATGTGGTTGGAAGTGTTTCCTAGACTTGAGATAGATGGGTAGCGTGTGCGCACTGCATCACCTAATCCTTGAGATTATATTCCTAGTCATTGTGGACCAGTTTCTTGGCGTGCCAACCAAGGGCTACTAGTCCATTTTGGAACTAGATGTCAGATTCTATGTGAACTGGCGAGTGAAATCCCCATGATGAAATAAATCCTGGATGGATGATGAGACCTTGGATGATGATGTGGTTACAAAAATTCTTCAATATAGATTCATGGAAATTCAACAAGACAATGATCAAGTCTACAGAAGAGTAGAAGCAGTCATGACGTTCATACCAAAAAAATAACTTCCTTGCTAAGAGGGAGTGTTGAATTTTAAGTAGCTTTAGAATATATTATTATTTTATTCATATTGTATTTGACCAAGAAAAAACCCTAAACAACATTGTTATATTATATTTGCTAAGTCATCCTATTGTGCCTTTGTAAAAATCGACCCTATTGTGCCTTTACAAGAAAAATGTAAATTAGAAGCATAAAGTGGAGAGGTTGACCCTGACCTAATTCTGGGCAGTCCAACTTGTATTTATAAAAGTCCTAGTGCCTCATTTGGATAACACACACAAAAATCTCTCTCACACAAGTGCATAAGTCGAAGAGTGACACATCTACAAGAAGGAGTGACATAACTACAAAGGAAGAATATATTTGGTTAAGGACTATCTTGGTCAAGTGGTGTGCTACTCTATTCTAGTTAGGGTTTCTAGTGGATCTTCTATTTTGGTGAGATATCTCTTGAGAGAGACATTGTACTTGTTGAAGAATCTATATTGAAGAAGCTTTGTTGGGTTTTCTCCCCCACGAGGGTTTCCCAGGATAAATCTTGGGTATACTGTGGATGTATTTCTTTAAGTGATCCTTATGCATCAAATTATTGTTTTAATAGACTAAAATTAAACAATACTACACACACTTAACTGCTTATGAATCATTTTAACAGGAGCAATCCAGACAAGCCAGAGAATAAGGAAAATCAGAGTTTTTGCGAGTAAAATCCATGTAACAGACAAGTTCACACCCAGTACACTAGCAGAGTGTGACTATTAGGGAATAGTTTTCTGCTAGGGTCACACCCATTACACTATCATAGTGCGATCGTCACACCCTAGACTTATGATTTTTTCAATTCTAGAATGGTCACACCCCATACACTAGCAGAGTGTGACCACTAGGGAATGGTCGCTCTATGTCTCAAGGAAAGGTCTGATGCCTATAAAAATCCAATTATGGAATGATTTCACCCCATACACTATTAGAGTGCAACCACTAGGGAATTCTTTCTTAGTGTCTTAAGGGTGTGACCACCTCTAAAAGTCCTTTTTTCTGCAGTGATTTATCAATTTTTTACTTGCAGATTAAGAGTAAATTTTTAGGGGTTCTCATAAACAGTGGCAGAGATGGATACGACACCAATTCTTCATTCAAACTTGGTGTTAATCCTCACACCATACAATTATTTTTATTATAATCCCAAGGATGAATCCCAACTCAGAAGGAAAGGATTGTACAATTTGACGATGGGGACATAAAGAACACCTACATCAACAATTGAGAAGACCATATGGGAGAAATGAAAGGATGAGGCCGCAAAACTTCTTCTTGAATTTATTTAATCTGATTTATGGTTTCATGTTTCCACATGCAAGAATCCAAAAACTATATGGACCACCATGGAAATTCTATTTGGAAAGTAGGATGAGATGAGAGGTCATATGCTTGAGATAGAGTTGAATACCTTGGATCCTAAAAGTTTTGATAAATTGCAGGATTTCTTTACCAAGTTTAAATATTTGATATTGAGCTTGGCATCTTGTGGTATTGATAAGTCTACACAAGTAGGCCAACTTATTCTAACAATCTTGGCAAAGCTAGTACCAAAATATGTTAGCTATGTCTCCACTTTCCATTTTGGAAGATATCTCATGGGAAAAAATTGGAAGATGCCTACCATGGATCAACTCATTGATTCTCTCACATATGAGCAAGAAAAAATCATCCAAATGGGCCTCAAAAAGGATCCCAAATCACATGCACTCACCATGCATGATGGTGTTGAAGGAAAATCTCCCTGTGGACAGGTATATCTCCTCTTGAGAGCTAGATTCTTAACTCTTAAGACAGAAGACGCATATCATGGACACTGACTTCCTTTTAGATCTATATAAACTAATGTGTGAGGAGGAAGGAGAAAAGAAGTACCTTTTACCGGTTTTTGTCCCTGCACGGTCTGAGTTGAGCTCCAAAATTATGCTCCTCGATAAGCCCTGTAGACAAACAAAAGTACAAACAACTTCCTACTCTACTGAGATTAGCTTGAAATAGACCTACCTATTAGAGACAAATTCATGTGAGATCAAACACAGATTTGAAAGAAACATGCCAAGTGTATTATATTAATGAGAACAACAATGAAGAAAACTTACAATCATAAATGTGAGTGCAACAGCTTCATTAAGTTTCCCTTGTCCAAACCCTTGTTTAAACAGTCGACACACAGAATGTTTATGCTCCAAATGACATACCACTCATGAGATCATAAGTTTGGTATAATTCTCAATCTCCATTCCCCCTCCTCCATGGAAACCCTTCATTATATAATATTTGGATATTTAACCACCATGGAGAGAATCTCCCATCAGATCCACTAAGAAAGGGATCTCTAAGATATTTAGGGAGAAAATATCTCTTAAGGATTTTCGGGAGGAAATATCTCTCAAGGATTTTAAGGAGGAAATATTTCAACCATCCATGAGATCCTCCACCTTCCATAAAAAATAGGAAACCAAATGTGAGGTAGATCCTCACACTTAATTACTTTCTTTTTCATGAATATTAATAATAATTCATGTGTACTTAGTATTTCTTTGCCTTCATGTAATATATCCCTCCTCCAAATTGACTAGGGATTGTGACATAGGTTATTCCATGGTGTCAAGGTGTATGTGACACTTATACGATACTTTATGACACTTAGGGCGAGGTACCTAGGTGTGAAAATTTCATGTGTAACAGAATGCCCCCTAAAGTGTGAGGTCAGAAGAGAAAGTGATGGCCAAAACACTTTACAAATATTTAAAGCAAGGGTGTGGACTCGGAGAACCTGATAGAAGCTACACACAAACATCCAACAAATATTATGACATGTTTCAAACCCAAGGCAGGCATACCTATGCTTGAGTGATAGAGACTTGCAAGATATGGCTGCCATAAAATACACTGTGGATCCATAATTATATTGATAAAAAGGTATAGCCACCAAAAATACACTGTGGATCTATACTCCCATGACCTGAACTGATCGTAGCCACAAAGAATACACAGTGGATCTACGAGATGACAAGACATAACCACGACCAATACAAAGTGGATCTATGTAACAGTATATGTGTCATTGTTCAAAAGAAACTCATGTGCAACCTGGGAAAAGTACATATAAGAGTGATGAATCAACCCAGGGTCTTCTTACCGATCCCGATGTAGTATGAATCTAACCATGCGAATAGATGCCCTGATGTCGAACATGGCAAAAACCACTTGATTACCGGTCAATGATGTAAACCGTTAACAAGCGCGAGGGAAATCACCATTGATGTCAATGATTCCCAAGGTACTCTAGTACATTCCAACGAATGTGAATGGATGAGATGAAGTCAAACAACCATGGAATCATCTGATCAGAGGCCAATGATGTAAACCCATTGTCGAACATGAGGAGGCCTGCCATTGAGACATGCAGGTCCCAAAGTACTAATTGGTTTCTAAGTCTAGTTCCTGTATAATGTGTTGAAGTCGAAAGGAATAGACTCATCAAAGGAGGGCCTTGATGTATCCCCCATCAATGAAATGAAATGGAAACAGAGATGTAATTGGTAGATCAAATAAACATGGACTGACACAGGTATTGAGACAAGATATTTGTGATGGCCGACTCTCAAGGCGGATACATCCCTTGAACACTGAGGCACAACAGCAGAAACATGACATGGACCAAAACACGATGATACAATGGATACTGTGAATTTCGTTGGGTGACCCAAAGGATTAAGAGAAACTCAGAGGATTGGTTCAGTGCAGAGGTTCAGCGGATTAAGATGTGTGCAAAGACAAAGTGTTGTGTTCAAGGGCGACTCTAAGAGTTACTGGTAATGTTCTCAAAAACTGCTTGGCTTGCTTCTTTCAATTTTTTCCCCCATCCAGATAGATGAGTACCTCTTTTTAATTTAACGAGATTGAGGAGGGTAAAACATGATCGATATAACTTACCTTCGGTAAGTCTCTCTTCCTTTATTTAACGAACTAGAATAAGTAAGGGTTCGATCCCATATGGTCCCTTCAATGTATGATGTTTTAATGAGTCCATAGAAGGTAAACTCGAAGGTTTTTCATGATTATAGACTCTGAGAAAACACTTAAAAGAAAACTCTCTCAGTTCCTTTTTCATAAAGTAGTCATATGAGACCGAAAAAGAGATAAACTATCGCTCAACAAACATTTTCTTCAAATGCTTTAACGAGCATGAAGAGAACAAGGTTTCTCGGCAATCTTTTCATGTTTAGAGAGTCTGAAAAGAACTTAAAGATGACTCCAATGTTGTCCTTTTTCATAATGTTAGTCTCGTGAGGCCGAAAAAGAGATAAATTATCACTCGAAAGACACCCTTCAAACCTTTTAATGAGTGGGAAAGGAAGCAAGATCACTCGACAATATTTTCATGTTTAGAGAGTCTGAAAAGAGCTTAAAGGAGACTCCAGGGGGTTCCTTTTTCGTGTATCCATATAGGTCCGAAAAAGAGATAAAAGTTTACCCGGATGCATTCTCATGTATTTACGAGCACAAGAAAGAACAAGGACTAAGCTCGGTATGCCCCCATCTTGAAAATCTAGTGGCGTAACTCCAGAATGATCATCAAAGGCTGGAGACATGCCCCCTAAGCTTCAATTCATTCACTGACAATGAGGTTGTCACCAATTTCTCTACGAGATGAGAAAAAGGAGAAGGGTGGATGAAAATAAGATTCAAGAGAGGTGACTGTTTCATTTTTTAACGAGCTTGACATAGGAAAAGAACTATGCTCAGGGCCTCTCTTTCATTTTTTAACGAGCTTGATACAAAGAAGAGAAACTATGCTTGTAATTGCTTCTTGATCATGGCTTCCAAGAGGATAATGTTTTGGAAGGATACCATGTCAAGGGACAAAACTCGGTCATGGCCTCTAGGAGATCTTCGCTAAATGGAAGATAATCACTCGGGAAGGAACACATGTCGAAGGTCACAATAGGGGTAAGGAGATCAAGTTCCAATAACCCTACCACAGAAATCACCATGTCAACTACTGGATCCAAATCATCAGAAGTCGAAGGCATGGGAGACGATGGAAAATCAACATCAGGAGGGGAGAAAGAGTGTATATATTCCTGAATTTTTTCATGAGATGGAAGAAAAGAGGATTGGTGATGGTTATTATCCCAAGGTAACTTGTCAATGAGAAGCATTTCTAAAATAGATGCATCAGAAGGAAATGTTGGGGAAATGTAGTCAATCGCAGATGACAAGGAACTCAACCATGACTGCATCAAAGAACTGTCGGGTGCCAACAAATGTTGGTTATTCGACGAGGGAGAAGCGGATTGGATAGAAACGTATGATGTTTTGGCTAGACTAAGTAGCACGGTTTCACCTAGTGCATCGAATTCCAATGGACAAGATAAAATCCAAGGGTCAGATGATTCCAAAGACTGATAATCCGTGGTCAAAATCATATCGACGGTAGCAATATGATGTGTAGTTGGTGGAAGTGGTGTAGGGAAGGTACCCATGAGGATAGAATCTTTTAGTAAGCCAACACCAACACTTTCATATGTGATCTTGTGGTCTCCCAAGAAAGGAATATTGTTGGTAGCAGGAGCACGAGCATCGGTCGTGCAGAAATCCAACTGATCAACAGTGA
Source organism: Picea engelmannii (assembly GCA_009831015.1). Classification (NCBI taxonomy): domain Eukaryota; kingdom Viridiplantae; phylum Streptophyta; class Pinopsida; order Pinales; family Pinaceae; genus Picea; species Picea engelmannii. The sequence continues at coordinate 330,354 of ML792652.1, read as the reverse complement.
CAATTTTGCCCTAATGAGGAAATTGGACACATCAAAAAACTAATTAGGCAACGAAAGTCACAGCATAAAACCAACTTCTTCCAAGTAACAAGTTGTAATCGAGGGGAGCATCGACCACCTCGACATCAACAGTAACAATTTTTCCACCCAATTGGATGGGCAGGGACTGTAAAATCCCATGGGGATGAAAACCTCGCCCATAGAAGGCATGTAACATCATTGGGGATTTGTTAAGTGCAGGTGATTTTAAGCCTTTCCAACGCACCAAATACATGACACAAGTCGAGGCTCCCTCATCTAGAATAGTTTGGTGTATTTGTTGGCTGTGAACAACAACATCAACTTGGAAAGCGAGTTGGTGGGAGAGTCAAGACGCATAATTGTCTAGGTTAAACATGATATGGTTGGACGACTTAGGATCAACAGTCCCAAGAGCGGCCAAGAGCATTCTACATTGATTGGGGCAGTGTTGTAGAACTTCTAACATAGACATAGCACACGATGCTTGAGCCAAATCTTTAACAATGTTGTAGTTCTGGGCGGCACGTGAACTAGGATTAAAGCTAGCTTTGCAGATAGTGCTCTTAGGAGGGCATAAGATAGATTCGAACGTGGGTTTCTCAATATGAAGTGGTCCAAACGGAGTATTAACCGATGGAAGACTAATGGAGGATGATGATGGATCCGGTAAAGTATCGGTACCGTTAATGTCTTTTCCTTTGTCAGGGTTACCTGGTGTGTCGTATGTTTATACCGAGTGGTCAAATTAATCCCATTAAACATATAAATATGTGCACTCGATAAGGCCTCATCATTAGGATGGCTAGAACTACCCCTAGGAGAGGGGGTTTCAACAACCATGGATTGTTGCTGTGAAAAGGCTGAGTAAGCACAGCGGGTTGTGACTTTCCTTGGAAAATTTTGGCCACTTCATTGTGAAGTGGATAGTCTCGAGTGTAGTGATTGTCACCACAAATGATACAAAGGAATTTCAATTTCTGTTGTGTTTGCTTTTCGGTAGCAGGTGTTTGATTTTTTGGTTGTTCATTGTTATTTTTTGATTTATTCTTTGTCTTCTTCTCACCTCCGGATTATTGTGAAGAGGCAGATTGAACTGCATTCACCTCAGAGAATTGAGTTTGGAGGGAGGTAGAGGAGAGTGTGAGTGATTGAGAAGTAGATTGAGTTTTGAAGGAACTAATAACACCATCTGCATGAGATGAGGATGATGGCTTAGATGGATCGGTATTAGCTCAAGCAGCATTCAGAAGAAAATCATACAAAGTATCAGATAGGGAATAAACCAAATCTAAATACTGATCCCAAGAGATGGCTTGTTCCTCTGTGACCGCACCACCCATAGCGACATCGCGAGTGATCGGGGGTAACAGTGATTTAGTAAACCATTCCACCAATAGTATGTCAGGAATGATTGCCTTGATCATCCTTCATCATCACCTCCACTCATGAATATGGTCAGAGATATGCACGGATTTAGTTTGATGAAGGGAGGTTAAGAGTTCAGTACCTATCTCGTAGCGAATAGGTAGTTGAAAGTGTGTGAGGAACGACATGGCAAGGGAATTGAAATCATGGAAAGAAGCACTTGGTAGTTTGATATACCACTTTGTTGCCGAACCGGTAAGTGTTTGTTGGAAAAGAGGCAAATGTACAGAATCATCCTTGAGGGAGTTTGATGAACACCACAAATGGAAATTCATCACATGGTTGTTTGGATCTTTGCCAGATTTTTGGTCAAATTTTGGAATATTAGAAGGAAGTTTAGCTGGACTGACTGACCAAACTGGTGAATGAAAAATAGGATCATTAGTTAACCAAGACAAGTCTAGGAGATCCAGAGTCACAAGGAAGGGTAGCTGTCAATTAATTTGAATTGATACTAGTGTGGCATAGGAACACCAGTAGGACCATAAACTGGGTTAGTTGGATAGTTGTAACCAGTAGGTCCTCCTACATACGGTTGTTGCTGTCCAGGATAAACAGGATTCGATGATGGATGAGAAACATTTGCATAACCCGGTGGGGTCTAAGCATTATAGGCCGGGTGATTTATTTTCCCATGAGGAGGATAAACATTTTTCCCTTGAGAATGGTAAGGAGTAGATCCCGAAAGTGGATACACATTAGACCCATGTGGAGGATAAGACTGTGGTCCCGGAGAACTCCAAGTGGTGTTTGGGATGCCGCCTAGATAAGATTGTCCGTAAGATGTTCTGGAAGGAATAGGATTTGATACTCCTCCTAGTGGATTATGAGATGAGTTCCCCCAAACGTGGGGTTGAATAAAAGTGCCTCCTAAAGATACTCCCTAGGATTTTGAAGGGTTTCCAGCAAACGAAGGTTTCCCCCCTGCCAGCGGTGGATTTACAACTGGGGTATGACTAGAAAATGGAGGTTTCCCTCTAGGAGGAGCATGAAAAGTGGGTTGTCCCCTGGGAGGGGTAGGCCCATCATGGAAAGGTAGTCCTCTAGGAGGGAAAGGTTTATTAGATGGTGGTTCCCCTCCAGCCAGTTGTGTTGGGATAGCAGGGGTCTGTGTTCTTGGGTGAGCATATGTCCCAGCAGGATCGTGTGGAACATGTGGAGCTGTAGAGTAAAAGCTTGTAGAAATGGGGATAGAGATTGAAGTGCCTTGGAGATGAGTAGAGGTGATGAGTCCAGCATTAGGATGGACTTGTACTGGTGTAATAGTAGGGTTAATAACCTGATCGACTGAGCGATTTATGGTTTGACCGGATGGTCCTGTTTCACTAGGAGGGTCATGAGGATGAAAGGGTTGTCGAAAGGATTTGAAATGTTCATAGAGATCGCATCCCAATGAAGTCCTCCATACAAAACGAGTAGGTGTGGGATTGGTATCTACTGCGGTGCTAGGAAGAACAGGAGTCCTATACTCATCACCAAAGATTGGTTATGTGGATCCCATATATGTTTCGGTAAAAATCCTCTCCGGTAATCATGGGACCTCTTTGTCTATGACGTTCCCAAGGGAGTCTAAATGAACCAAAAGTGGTTCAAGAGGAGTTACCGACATAGATGTAGTGGGATTTTCAACTGTGACCAAAGAGCCTTCTAAGTTATCTAACAGAGGAGCAATAACACTTCCAGCATCGGATTGATTTTCTACCTCTCTATGGTAGTTGTCTTCTGGAGGGTTAGGAGGTAAGGGTTGATAGCCTTCGGGAGGAATCCCTTGCATCCTACGTGATTGGCGAAAACCTTTATCATCTATAGGCTCAATTGTGGAGAATAACAAAACACACTGAAAAAATAGGGCCAACTAACAAAAAGAAATAGCATACGCTAATAAAATCTAGGAATCAACCAAGAAAACAAAACTTTTCTCGATGATTGTACTAGTTGGTGATGAAATCCAACGTCGCGTGATCAAGTCGAGAAGGGGCTAGGATATGGTGGAATAGTTACAATGGTGACCTGCTTAACAGACTTTCACCTTGGTGCAAGCTTCCATGCAGTAATTGTGGATTTACCCTCCAAGGATCCCGAGTGAGTTTGACCAATGTCTATTCCAGGTACAGTGAGACTTCCCTTCACTATCACCTTGTGTAAGTACCTAAAGATTATGGCAACTAAAGACACCAATTCACAGTGAGTCCCTGGGCAGGTACAGTTGATAGTCTGATCCAAAACGTATGGGCAGGATAACAATTCTGAAATCAACCCGAGAGGCTTCCACACATAATCATAGGTATACCCTCAAGTGACCCCCAATATACGATCCGACCACTACAAACAGTTGAACCACAGAGGGATAATCTTCGTAATTCACCCGAATGCGACCTCGTGCATAACCCCTGTGTGAGAGGAGGATCCCAGAAAACCAATACGACAATTGGATTTAACTCTCCCTAGATCAGTATGCTAATGTTTTTTTTGAAACTTTGGAGAGTTGTACTCACAGCCTAATCCAAAGTGCTAACCCCAGTGTATTGTTGGTGGAAGATCATAAAAACAAAAAAAGTTCTAGATAATTTTTAATTAGCATTCATTTTACAGTTGTTCTTTACTCAAAGTGTGTATGAAAGTGAAACTGATGGAATGATGACTCAAATTCCCAAAAAATACATGAAAGATGATAAGCAAACGTTTATTTTCAATGAACGCCTATTTAAGGGAAAGAGAAAGAGTCGTTTTCACTATCAAACACTAAGATGGAATGTCCTCAATCAATTTGTTCTTAATCGAATGTAATGCAATGCCAAAACATTTCAGAAATTCCTTCTAATATGCAAACCAATCACTAATATGTATCTTTGTCATCTGTATGCGAATGATGATTAATTCAATGCAAAAACTTCTCCTACTAACTACCCTTTCAGATCAAGGAGATTAGGAGAAGCATAAGTAGATTTCGCACAAACAACACACCCTCTTGCTATGATTGAAATAGGAATCAGAGAGAAAACAAAAGATAACAAAGAAAAATCAAACAATTCACACAAAAGAGAGATGTTTAAGAACGATGACCTCAAAGAACCAAACAAGATGATTCACATATTTCCGATGCCCTTCCCAGAGTTCCCGCTCAGTCAGATAGGAGAGAAGAAAGAAGTGGATTGATTCCAAGTTATCAATAGAAGAAAAACTCAAGATAAGGATGAAGGCCACAATCAATCTGAACAACAAAGTGCTTATTCCTTAGAAGGAAGGAAGTCAAAGTTCAATAGGAAGAAGCATTGAATCACAAAGAATCTCATCAAGTGAAAAACAAAGATTGGATCTCAGAAAATGCAATTCTAGAAAGGATTTTTTGCAAATGGAGGTTGACACTCTAGTGTAAGGGGCACCAGAGCATTATAATGCTTTGTCTAAGACCAAGGGGGAGCGCCCATTCTCTGATAACAAGTTAGGGGAGCGCCAGGCTTCCACAACTCACAAAATTGTCCAAAAAACCCAAAATTTCAGTCAAACTTTGGCAATCAAGATGAATGTGATTGGGTAAGGAGTCAATCAACATATGAAATCAAACATATGGGGTGAAAAAGGTCTAAAAATAACAAAGGGTAAGACAAGTTCTGTGAGGAAAACCAAAACTACTGAAAGTTCTGATTCGATCCCGAGTGGAGTCGCCAATTTCTGTTGAAGGAAAATCTCCCTGCGGACAGGTAGATCTCCTCTTGAGAGCTAGACTCTTAACTCTTAAGATAGAAGATGCATATCATGGACACTGACTTCCTTTTATATCTATATAAACTAATGTGTGAGGAGGAAGGAGAAAATAAGTACCTTTTACCAATGTTTGTCCCTACACGGTCTGAGTTGAGCTCCAATCTTACGCTCCTCGATAAGCCCTGTAGACAAACAAAAGTACAAACAACTTCCTACTCTACTGAGATTATCTCGAAATAGACCTACCTATTAGAGACAAATTCATGTGAGATCAAACACAGATTTGAAAGAAACAGGCCAAGCGTATTATATTAATGATAATAACAATGAAGAAAACTTACAATCATAAATGTGAGTGCAACAACTTCATCAAGTTCCCCTTGTCCAAACCCTTTCTTAAATAGTCCACACGCATAATGTTGATGCTCCAAATGAAATACCACTCATGAGATCATAATTTTGGTATAATTCTCAATCTCCATTCCCCCTCCTCCATGGAAATCCTTCATTATATAATATTTGGAGATTTAACCACCATGGAGAGAATCTCTCATCAGATCCACTAAGAAAGGGATCTCTAAGATATTTAGGGAGAAAATATCTCTTAAGTATTTTGGGGAGGAAATATATCTCAAGGATTTTAAGGAGGAAATATTTCAACCATCCATGAGATCCTCCACCTTCCCTAAAAAATATGAAACCAAATGTGAGGTGGATCCTCACACTTAATTACTTTCGTTTTCATGAATATTAATAATAATTCATGTGTACTTAGTATTTCTTTGCCTTCATGTAATATATCCCTCCTCCACATTGACTAGGGATTGTGACATAGGTTATTCCATGGTGTCAAGGTGTATGCGACACTTATACGACACTTTACAACACTTAGGGCTAGGTACCTAGGTGTGCAAATTTCATGTGTAACAGATGGAAAAGGATTATCCAAACAAAAAGGAAAGGGGAAATCACATACATAGTTAAAGAAGGAGGGATATTTCAAACACTTCAAGGATTCTTCAGGTTCCAAAGACTCTTCATGTTCCAAAGAGAAGAAGAAGAAGAAGGGAAAATAGTGCACTTACTGCAATAAACCAAATCATGAAGAATCCACATGCATGGCGAATAAAATTGATCTTATGGCTCAGGAACTTCAGTAGAGAAACCTTGGAAACTTCATTCCTGAAGGAGATAAGAAGAAGAAGGAAGACGATCTTGTGTCTAAGAAAAGTAATAATCATGTTCCTTTTGCAATTAATTCCTCATATGATTCATGGATTATAGATTCTATCACATCAGAGCGTATGGCAACGAAAGAGGAAGTTTTCACTTCTTTGAGTTCATGCTCAAGAATCCCTATTCTCACGGGGGATCATACTCCAGTAGCAATAGCAAGAGAGGGAATATTGGAACTCCCTTATGGGAGTTTTGATAATGTTTTACATATTCCAAATATTTCTATAAATTTTCTCTCATTTTATCAAATCGCTCAGATAGGTAAAAAGGTTGAATTTACATTAGATTCATTTTTTGTACTTGATATGCATGACAATTCCATTATTTCAATTAGTGAGGTAGATCACAAATAAATGTTGTATAAATTCACTAAGTTTGTTGACCATAACTCCTCCTTACTACTTATGCATTCTTATTATAGTAGTAGAGTATGGCATGAGATATTTGGTCATTTAAACTTCAGGTACATACAGTGACTTAAAAGAAAGGAATGGTCAAAGGCTTGCCAAATATTTACTTTTTTGAAGGGGTTTTTGAAGGTTTCATTCTTGTCAAGCATCCCAAAGAGAATTTTGAAAACGGGAAGGAACGGAAAGCCTCCTCTTCCTTGGAGCTTGTTCACAGTGATCTCATGGGTCCATTTCCACATCCTTTCATCAACAAAGCAAGGTATGTCCTTACATTCATTGATGATTACTCACACTATACTTGGGTTTATTTTCTCAATAAAATGTATGAAGTTTTTAAGCATCTCAAAGACTTCAAAGCTCTAGTAGAAACACAGGTTGGGAAGAAAATCAAGATCCTCTGTACAGATAATGGGGGGGAGTATATCAACAAATATGTTCAGAATCTTTTTCATGAGGTTGTATCCAATTGCAGCGTATAGTTCCATACACTCCACAATATAATGGAGTTTCAGAAAGGAAGAAAATATCTCTCAAGGAGATGACCATTTGCATGTTTCATGCGAGGTCTCTTCCTTCCAAGTATTGCGTTGAGGCACTTAACTATGTTGCCTATATAAAGAACAAATCTCCTCATAGATCTGTTGAGGACATGACACTTTTTGAGGCTTGGACAGGTGACAAACTAGATGTCACACACTTATGCATCTTTGGATCTCGTACATGGGCCCATATTCCTTCTATAAAGAAGAAAGCATTAGATCCAGAGAGCACACCTTGCATATTTTTGGGATATCCAGATGATACGAAGGGGTACAGGTTGATTGATCCCTCTACAGACCAGCTCATTATTAAGCACAATTTTCAGTTTGAGGAGATTCCTTTGCATGCACCTCCAGTGCAACATGCATGAAATAGTGTTCTTCCATCAGTTCCAGACATCAGAGATAATTATTCCATACACTCAGATGCTACATATTTAGACTCATATTCAAAGGATTGTATACATGTAGTTGAGCAAGTAGTACAACGAGATTAGGAGCTCGCATCAGAGCTTCAGCAAATTCTCAAGTGGGCATAGACCACACTTCAGGTAGCAGGTTCATTTGTAGAGAATCCATTGGATTCGAGGAGGACTCGATCTCAGCATGAGGATCCCTCTCATGTGCTTTAATATTTTGATCCAACAATGCCCATGCATTTCTATATGGTCCAATATTCATATACACATACCTACAGTGAGGTTGTGGGAAATTCTTTATGGAAAGAAACCATGAAGGAGGAGTATGACTCACTCCTAGAGAATTAGACTTGGGATCCGGTTCCACTTCCACCAGGGAGGAAAATTGTCATATGCAAATGGGTCTATAGGACCAAGAGAGAAACAAATAGTTAGGTGAGTAGGTACAAGGAAAGATTAGTTTCAAAAGTATTTCAAAACATTCATGGGATATATTATGATGAGACCATTTCTCATGTAGCAAATATGGACTCCATTCGATTGGTTCTAGCCATTGCAGTAGCCAAAGGATGGTAATTTCACCAAATGGATGTGAAGAACGATTTTCTTCATGATGATCTTTCAAAGGAGATATACATGGAGAATCCATAGGGGTTCATTCAAAACTCATCTTTAGTATGCATACTAAAGAAGTCACTCTATGGCCCCAAGAAGGCACCTAGAGCATGGTATGAAAAGATGGATTCTTGTCTGCTTTGACATGATTTTGTTATATGTAAATATGATTGCAATGTTTACATGCTAATGAATACTGACTCTTTGATGATTTTAGTACTCTATGTTGATGATCTTTTGATCATTGGTAGCTCTACTTCAACCATTTTTGTGGTCAAAGACATTTTGCATGATAGGTTCTCTATGACGAACATGGGTCCACTTCATTTTTTTCTTGCTCTTGAGATTATTCAAGATGCTTCAGGCATCAAAATTTCTTAGGATAAGTATGCAAGGGATCTTCTGGATAGATTCCACATGAAAAACTAAAGTATTCACCTACACCCTTCTTATATGGGATCAAACTTGAGGATGGCAGGGATACACCATTAGTGGACAACACTTTGTATTGAAAGTTAGTGGGAAGTATTGTGTATCTCACCCACACCCATATGGATATCTCATATGCATTAGGAGCGGTTTCCAGATAAATGCAGGAGCCACATGAAAAGCACTGGAAGGCTACCAAGTGCATCCTCATATACGTTTAGCGCACCATGAGTTATGTGATTCACTATTTAGCTGGTTGTACATTGGATCTTGTAGGATTCATAGATTCAGATTGGGATAGAGATGGAATAGATCACAAGTCCACTTCTAGTTACACTCTCATTTTGGGTTCAAGCCCTATTTGTTGGTCAAGTAAGAAGAAATCAACCATTTCTTTATCTTGCGCAGATGTCGAGTATAGAGGAGTAGTCAATTGTTTCATTCAGGCACTTTGGCTTTAGCACTTCCTTATCAATATTGGTATCCAATTTCACTATTCGAATTTCATATGGTGTGACAATTAGAGTACACTGATATTTTGCAGAGATCCAATACAATGATAGTGAACCAAACACATTGAGGTCCACATGCATTTCATCAGAGATCTAGTACACGACAGGACCATTGATATGCAGTTATGTCCTTCCTCTGAACAAATTGTCGATATCTTTACCAAGACCTTCATTGGAAAAAAGTTTTAGACTTTGCGGGATCATATTGGAGTGAAGAACATATTTTCCTGGTAGCTTCCTTTTATTCTTTTGATGCATTGTCTTTTGAGGGGGGGTGTTGTTCCCACATGGTTTTCCCTCTTTCCTCATTTTTATTCAGTGTTCATTAGTTGCATTGTACATGAGTACCTAATATGTCCTATTTTTCGATACTCATTTACTCCATAGTGATGTTCAGGGGGGGTGTTGGAGAAATTGTTATTTTCGACACACTAGTTCAGTGGGAGTTAACTAACTAGTTCTATTTTAGACTTTCTATTTAGATCATGACTATTATGCATGCATGCATTCCTAAGGAAAGATAACTTCTTCATTTATTTTCTTAATTAGAGAATTTTATTTCCTATATATGAGTGTAATCCACTCATTCATTGTATCACAATGATCATCATTGATTATATCATTGGAGTAGTGTGAATATATTTTCTCATTCTTCCATATTGAATCTCTCATCCTTTCTTGATAAGATTTGTTTGTACTTGCTTCAGCTAGGTCTCCTGTGCAGGTTTCGATGAAACATTGACATCTAAGAGTCAAAATTATCAGAGGGGGATGGAATAATATCAGAGGAAGAATAAGGTACAACCATGAATACACAACCAAGTTTCTGATCAAAGAAAATAGATCTCCATGTTCTCCATGTTTTCTATTCTTCTACACTGTTTCTTATAGCTTTATGCTTGAGTCTATGAATTGGGCACAAGGCTGATTTCTTGAGTGTTCTTCTTCTATTCTTCCAAAATATTTTTCTTGTATGATCATGGAGTATTTACATCCATTTACATGACTGTCAAAGGTTTTGTAATGAATATTTTTTTTATGAATAAACTCCACAAAGAATTGCTTCGAGGTTGATTTCGACTGTATCTTGTAACTTTGATTCTTAAGTATGAGGTATTTGAGATTGACCTATAAAATTATCTTTTGATATTGATATTATTACTCTTTTAAAATTCTTTGATATGATCAAATTATTCTCTCCTATTTTTTGTGAGGAAGACATGGATGCATTTATATATGATTAATAAGATTGTGTATGTGATGTTGATCACAAAGAAATTATGATGTTGAATCCCTCCTTCAATCTTTTCAATTGTTTAAATACTTCTTGTTGCATACAAAGATTAGATTAGGTTATTGAAGAACCATATCATTTTATAATTTCAAGTGATAATGATATAGGGTTTTCTGCCTTAGCATTCTCCCAATCCAAGATATCACAAATATATCTTTTAGACCAAGAGGAGTACCATCTCTTTAAAAATACTGGAGGATCCATATCCTCATGAGGTTTTCATTTCGGCCCAGACGGATTTAAGTGTCAACATTTTTGGCGACCATACTGGGGAGGAATTTATTTTCAAGATATTTGAGGCCCTGCTTCAGATCAGATTGAGGAACCAGAGTCTCCATGGTTCAAATATATTTCAAAAATATTTTTGCTCATTTTAGATGAAAGGGATTTGTATAAGGATTATTGAAATATGTTTCACCTTTTCTATAATTTCAAAAAAACCTAAGAAGCACCGAAGATTCGGGAGAATAAACTCCCTAGAAAATCCATTCGAAGGACTCAAAATGAAGAATTTCATTCATATCATGACACTACTTTAAATTCTCCATCAATGGCTCTACAAGACTTAGAAAAAGGGAAACATACCCAAAGAAGGAGGCAATTTCATAGAACCCATTGAAATCGACCAAAAGTAAATTTTTGAATGCTTAATATTTCTATTGAAATTTTTTCTACATTCTTTGGGGATGCTTCAGAAGATGCAGAGCAACGCTTGTTTAATTTTAAAAGTACATGTCACGATTTCAACCTCATTGAAGACAATGTTACATGTAGATTATTCTTACAAAATCTGTGAGTGAATCCACTTGAATTGTATAAATCAATAATACCTAACTCCATTACTAGCTGGGATGTGTTAGAAGATTCATTTGTAGATAAGTTCATCCCAAAACTGAATTCATATGTTTTTGTTGATGTTTTAAATGTTTCTTCCCACCCACCCTCTCCCATTTGGAAGTAAGATAACAAAATGACCAACTTTGAAGAAGAATCTAATCAAATATTGGATGAAATTTCTAAGTCAAGTCATGTCGTTGAAGATGAAGATGAAAATTCCAAATTACGAGAAGAAAAATTTAGCCTCCTATATACTCCATATGAAGATATTTCAAGCATCAAATTTGAGACTGAAATCAAGGAGCCTCCACCAAACACACAAGAATATTTCATCTTTGCAACAGAAGATGAAAAATTGCAAGAGAACTTGCAACATGAAGAATTTGTGGAAGAAATGAATATTGAGAAGAATGATGAGCAAGATTTCCTTTAAAAGAAGGAAAAGACTTTTCAGGATATTATTGATGAATCAAGAACCTTTGAAGTAGTTGGAGATAAGGAAAAATATGAATGTATTCTTGCGTTGAAAACTCCTCAGCTAATTAAATACTATATTATTCTCAAGCAACCAAGAATCAATTTCATTGAATTACGGTTCTAGAGCATTGTTGGCCAAACAATGCAATCAAATTTTCAGCACACTTGCTTCAAGTTTTCTCTAGTACACATTCAGAGTGCCCCTGACTCATTGGTACAAGTCCCAATATGTTTCAAAGTTTTGGAGTTCAATCCAAATATCAAGTCAATGATTGAATGGCTCCATTGAAAATTTAGCTACACCTAATATGCCCCTTTTATTTCAAGATAGGGTAGGTAGATCATGTATGTACATATTTTGTTTCTTCGGTTCAATGTTGCACAATAAGGCAGTCAAATTTGAAGATAAATCCATGAAAGAAGAAGAATTACAAGAATTCATTTTGAATATGACTCCATAGCCCAATGAATAAGGTAGTTGGCATTGAGATTGTGGTGTTCTCAGCAACCCACATGGGGTCACTGTCACATAGTTGGAGCCAGTTGTTGACCAAAATTGGTCACCTATATTTTTCTTCTCTTGGATTAATAAAAAAAAATGATATAGGAAGATGAAAATTTTTGAATTATTATAATTCCAATGCATAGTCTTCAGTCTCAGATTTGCCACACATTTTTCAGATCAAAAATCCTAGTGCATATGCTCAAGATATCTAGGTTTAAAGTTCAAGCGGAAAATGACACCTCTTACATGTCAAATAAAGTTGATTGGTTGGAAAAATATCCAAATTATTGTGGGACTAAGACCCTTGTTTCTACAAAATTTTATGGGCCTAACACCTCTCTTACTTTTCCCCTTCGTAACACTTAGAATTGTTTAATTCTTACTCCTTATCCCTCCACACATTTTTTTAACACTCGCTCCATACTTAACTTTTATTTTTTATGGCAGGTTGGAAGACACCTACCATACTTCATTTACCCCACACTCCTCATACCCTCCAACCCTCTTACCCACTCTATACTTAATATTAAATTTCTAAGTCCTTTCAAACTCTCGGAATCACCTATCCCCACCTCACACCTCCCCCTCACCACTCCATACTTAGAAAAATTATAAGTCCTTTCATACTATCGGACTCACCTCACCCCTCCCCCTCACATTCCTCACCCCTTTAAGTCTGAAAGTCCACCCCCTTATTTCTCCCTCTCCCTAACTACCCTTTCCCACCTTACCCAACGTCACTCCCTAACTACGCTACCTACATTTTCCCTTCCCCACTTCTGCCACCTACAAACTACCCCCCCTAACTTCCCTTTCCCTCTCCCCTCTCACGAATCCCTCCCATACTTAAACTATTACCCAAAGTTTCACATATTACACCACCAACCAATAAGAGTTTTCCACATGCCATCCACTCTTGTAATGACACATGGATACCTATGAAAATATGACAAGTGGCATACTACAATCATACCTATGAAAATATGACAAGTGCCAGCCTACAACTGGATTGACATGGCAGCTAACTAATGTGACAGATGGAAGATCAAGGAGGAACACATGTGGAAAATTCTTTGAGACCTATGAAAATATGACAAGTGGAATCCTACAATCATACCTATGAAAATATGACAAGTGGCAGCCTACAACTAGATTGACAAGGCAGCTAACTAATGTGACACATGGCAGCTCAAGGAGGAAGACATGTGGAAAATTCTTATTGGAGACACATGGCGTTTAGTCATTGGTGACATTTGGCAGCTTATGAATGTGACACATGGAAGTTAATGATGACTTATCAGAATATGACAGATGGAAATATTTGGTAGGCTGATTTATGTGTTTACTGGACAAATTGGTGGTTGACTTGGCATGCAATATTATTATTTTATTCAATAATTTTCTAAGGGTTGAATCCTCCAAGCTCCATAATCTCCTCTCTTATGTGTTTCTTGTCAACTATATGTTACACTTAAAATTATATTCCACTAATAATTTCCTATTCCCATTCATGTGGGATAATATTCATGAAGACAAGTCGAAATTTCCTAAAGGAGGACGAATCCAATATCAAGGTCCCACATTTGCCCATCAATTTTGATCGATGGGGGTTGAGTGTAAATCTTGAGAAGGCCATAACTTGAGCTTCAGGTGTCGGAATCATGAAAAATTTATACCGTTGGAAAGGTATTTTGACTTAGAATATGATGTTATAGGTTTCAAAGGATGAAATTTTCTACATATTTCTCAGAATTTAAAATATCAGTCAGATTCATTTTTAATGGGCTTGCATGACAAATCAACTTCACGAGTTTATATCTTGAGATCCGAGAAACAGATTTGGGAAAAAATTATATTGTTGGAAAGATAAGATGATGAAGATCACATATGAAGTAATTTATATGGTTTAAAATTTTATTTTCACTTCCATACATTTAAAACAAAATCCCTCTATTTTAAAGGGCAATTAATTGAATTTTGAAAAAAAAAGTTTATCTAAAAACTTTTATTAAAAAGGGAAAGGGACCCATTTTAGATATGCATATATTGATGGATTAATTTAATTAATGAGGATTTAATTAAAGAGAATACTTCAATAAAAGAATTGTACAGGAAATTCAAGAGAGGAAAAACCCTAACTACTCAAGTAGTTAGAAGATCTCATTTTAAAAAGAGAAAAATGGATTCATGAAGGGTTCCAAGAGTCAGAGATATGGGATTGGAAGGCAGGCATATATCGCCAGTCTAATAGGATCTGAGGTAACATCGGTGCAACCATAAACAATTGGAACAAGAGCTACATTGAAAATGAAATGGTGAACCTCTGCTGGAATCTAGCATTGGGGATGATCATCTGGGCAATATGGAAAGAAAGGAACCGATGCGTCTTCAGGAATAAAAGTTATTAAGCCCTAATATTGGCTCATTACCCATTAATTGGGGCATATTATATTAGTAATGTTATTTTATTTATGTCATCTTTAGGCCATTAGTTGTAATTATACCTCCTAGTCTCCTATATATACCAAGGAGACATTTTCATTTTGA
>ML792652.1:271964-312489 GCA_009831015.1 Picea engelmannii | reverse complement strand
GGTATAACACTTCCTTTCATACTGCAACAAAAATGACACCATTTATGGCACTTTATAGATACCACCCTCCTTCCATCACTTCTTCTCTAAAAGAAAAATCTAAGGTTCAAGCAGTGGAAGATCACATCGAGAATCAACAAAAAGTTATCCAAATCTTAAAGGAAAACCTGACCATGGCACAGAATCGCATGAAACAACAAGTAGATCAACATCGTAGTGAAAGAAGTTTTGAAGTAGGGGATTGGGTATTTTTAAGACTACAACCATACAAACATATGTCCATCAAGCAAGCCAAGAAGGATAATAAATTATCACCAAAGTACTATGTCCCTTATAAGGTGTTTCAAAAGATTGGTACTATGGCATACAAATTGGAGTTGCCTGCATCTTCATGAGTACACCCAGTTTTCCATGTTTCATGCTTAAAGAAGGTTATAGGAAACAAGATCCCAGTTCAAAATATATTGCCAGAACTTGAAGAGGAAGGAAAATCATATTGGAGCCTGAAGCCATCACTGACACAAGAATTCGCCAGCTAAGGAATAGATCCATTTCAGAGTATCTCATTAAATGGAGGAAACTACTGGCTAAAGATTCCACTTGGGAAGATAAGTCTTTTATACAGAAGCATCCAGAGTTACTCAAGCGTTGCGGACAACACTTGTCTCAAGGGGAGGGGCATGTTAAGCCCTAATATTGGCTCATTACCGCTTAATTGGGGCATATTATATTAGTAATGTTATTTTATTTATGTCAGCTTTAGGCCATTAGTTGTAATTATACCTCCTAATCTCTTATATATACCAAGGAGACATTTTCATTTTGAATCATCTTGTACTTGAACATTTAACTGGGGTAAAAGGAGGTTACCCCCTCAAAGAGGCTTATTATCTGAAATTATCTCTTTTTCAAGGCGTTGAGTACTTTTTCTGAGGTTTTTCTATGCTATATTGATATTTTGTTCTTAACAAAAGCCTACCGGAAGGAAAGCTCAAGGATACAATAATCTCACAAATACATGAAACAGTGTAGAGCCGTAAATGAAAGAACGATAAAATACAACTCACTGACCAAGACTCCCGCATCCTAGAGTTCTTCCACCTAAAATATAGGTGCAACAACGCACCAATAGGATGGGAACCGCAACTCCAAATAGGCGACCACAACTGGACCCCCTTCGGCAGGGTTCCTCAAACTGAATTTTGATGGGGTGGCCAAAGGAAACCAAGGAGTGCTAGGTATGGGAGGGTGATCAGATATAGTGGTGATAACATCATTAGGTTGTACACTGGGGGTATGGGAAACTCAACCAATAACGCAGCGGAATTTGGAGCCCTAGAGCTCGGCCTTGAAATCCTAAATCGCAAAAGGATGAAAAACACTATCGTGGAAGGTGAATCCACCCTATTTACCAACATGGTGAAATGATCCAGGTGGATATCGGTGGCAACCCACCTTTTCCAAATGGCTCAAAACAGTTTTCTGGCAATTTTCGCAATTTACTATTTTTAGCAGGTTTTAACTTTCGGGGCCATTTTGAGGGCCCAAATGAAGGTTTTTCGAGATAAAGGTTCTCAATCATAACCAAAGGAATTATTGAGCCCCCAAAATGAATCTCCTTGATGATACCTTTCCAACGAGCTATCACAAACCTAAAATAGAGATCGTATGCAAAAGTTACGACCCCGGGAAGTTGATGTACTCACTTACCCAAATGGGGCCCACATGACTTTTGGCGCTTCATCTCCTAGGATTAGGTTTTTGGATGTCTAGGGTTTTTGGCATTCCTTCTTATTGTAAAAAGGCCTTCAGAGCCTCATTGTAATCATCTTCTTGTGAATGCGAGTAGTCATCACATCTCTTCTCAAAGATAAGCTACCACCATTCTAGTGAGTCTTTCACTCTGTATTTTTACAGTCTCTGTACATTTATTTCATTAATAGAAATCATGTATTACTGTATATTTGTGTTTATGGTTGCATCTCTGATAAATTTATGTTATATTATTGAATATCTGTGATATCTCTATGCATTTATTTATTAAATCTCCGATCTCATTTCGTGCTGAAAATAATTTGGATCAATGGTATCAAAGCAGGCTGCTCTTGATCATTTTTTCAGTGCATGTCCCTGATGAGGTCCGATTATAGAAAGTTGGGTCTTGAGTTTGTCTCTCTTGAAGACAATCGCTCTTGCACACCGAAGAAACCCTCAATGGTGGAAGAAAAGAAAAACAACGGAGTAGACGATCCTATCAATATGTTGCTTAAGCAAGCTCTCATGCAACAGAGGGACAAAATGATGGAGAATTTTTCCCACATCCTTCAACACCTGCCGATAGCATCAGACACATCTTCATCAAGTGGCCACTTTGGAGGCACCTCTCCTTTCAAGGTACAAGTTAATTTTGATATTCCTATATTTGAAGGACAGATAGATGCAGAAGCCCTAGAAAAATGGTTAACTCTGCTAGAAGGTTATTTCTTTGTTCACAATTTTTTTGAAAAATAAAATATCACCTTTGCACTCCTTAAATCTCTCCCTCATTTCAAACATTGGTGGGAAACTTACTAGGAGCAAAGTTCCACAGAGGAGTATGGAATATATCAGGTCAATCCCACTTGGGGATTTTTTGTGGATGCAGTAAAAGAATAGTATTACCTTGTTGGCAACTATGAGGACCAGTACATGAGATGGACCACACTACGGCAAGAGAGGGGCCAAGTAGTTACGGAGTTCACCAATACCTTCCATACCTTGCGCACCAAGCTGGGTATCAAATACTCCAAGGGACATTTGGTTCTGAAATACTGTGGGGCTCTACATAGATACATCAAGACTGAAATGGATTTTCTGGACATCTCATCACTCGGTGTTGCTTATCGATATGTTGTTAAAATTGAGTAGAAATTTAATCACCGGAACAAATGGGAATTCGGGTCTACAAATCCATAACAACCAAAGTATGACAAAGATGGCCCTAACAAACAGTCTCCCAAAAATCAATCCAACACACAAGAAAAGAAGGGTCACGGGAAGACAAAGAAGGACACTGAAAAATGGTGTGATTTCCACAAAATCCCCTGGCACAACACCAATGAATGTTGCTCAAAATAGTCATTGGTGGCCAAGATCAAAGATAAGGAGACGAACCCTAATTCAGGAACTGATTCTGAAAATACTGGTAAAGGACAGATCATTCATGTAGACCTCACTGTTATTGTCGCGACCACAACAATTCAACCAGAAGAACCAACAGATCCTAAAGAGGGGGAGCACCTTTTTCATTCATAGATGTGGGTAAAGGGGACCCCACTACATTTTATTTTTGATAGCAGAAGCCAAAAAAACCTCATCTTAGCAAAGGTCGTCAAACAGTTGGGATTCTCGACAACACCACACCTGCAACCATACAACATTGGGTGGCTTCGACAAGGATGAGATCTTTGTTTCAGCCAACAGTTTTGATTGTCATACGGCATCCAACCCTTCAAGGATGAGGTATTATGTGATGTTGCCCCACTGGATGTCTGTGATGTTCTCTTGGGCCAACCATATATGTGGATACGCCATGTTGTTTATGAGTCTCAACCCCGTAGTGTCATTGTTACTTTGGGGGGTCATCTCTACAGAATACCAGAGGTAGTTCTCACTATTGTTCCACCTAAAAAGTGTCGCAAGGTAGTATCTCATACAACAAAATTCAGCTTCTTCACAACATGTTCAAAAGGAGAACAAAAGGACACTGCAACCACTATAGCCTTGCCCCAGGCACCTTCTATCCAATAGAAGCAGGTCGATAAGGCTGCAGTAAAGTGAAAATATTCCTTCTGCACATCGTCCTCTCATGTATCTCAACTTTTTGAACAACCTCAACCTCAACAGGTTCGTCACAGATTTCCACAAACTGAGTAGTGCAACGCCTCCAGCAAGACAAGCAGCTCACCAAGATGCAGATTCAACAAATGCTTTTCCCTCTCCCCTGGGAACTCAATGCAATGGAGACCATTTATTCCTAAGGAGGGAGGATTGATCCAGGTGGATATCGGTGGCCACCCACCTTTTCCAAATGGCTCAAAACAGTTTTCTGACAATTTTCGCAATTTACTAGTTTTAGCAGGGTTTAACTTATGGGGCCATTTTGAGGGCCCAAATGAAGATTTTTCAAGATATAGGTTCTCAATGATAGATGAAGGCATGATTGATCCCACAAAATGAATATCCTCGATGATACCTTTCCAATGAGCTATCCCACGCCTAAAACGGAGGTCATATGCAAAAGTTATGACCGCAAGAAGTTGATGTACTCACTTCCCCAAACAGGGGCCACATGACTTTTAGCGCTTCATCTCCTAGGGTTAGGTTTTTGGATGTCTAGGGATTTTGGCATTCTTGCTTATTGTAAAAAGGCCTTCTTTCACTCTATATTTTTACAGTCTTTGTACATTTCTTTCATTAATAGAAATCATGTATTAATGTATATCTGTGTTTATTGTTGCATCTCTGATACATTTTTGTTATATTATTGAATATCTGCAATATCTCTGTGCATTTCTTTATTATATCTCCGATCTCATTTCATGCCAAAAATAATCCAGATCAGTGGTATCAAAGCAGGCTGCTCTTGATCCTTTTTTTAGTGCATGTCCCTGACAAGGTCTGATTATAGCAAGTTTGGTCTTGATCTTGTCTCTCTTGAAGACAATCGCTCTCGCACACCCAAGAAACCCTCAATGGTGGAAGAAAAGAGAGGGGGCCAAGCAGTTCCAGAGCTCACCAATACCTTCCATACCTTGCGCACCAAGATGGGTATCAAAGACTCCAAGCAACATTTTGTTTTGAAATACCATGGGGCTCTACATAGATACATCCAGACTGAAATGGATTTTCTGGACATATCATCACTCGGTGTTGCTTATCAATATGCTGTTAAAATTGAGCAGAAATTTAAACACCATAACAAATGTGAATTTGGGTCTGCAAATCCGCAACAACCAAAGTATGACAAAGACGGCCCTAACAAATAGTCTCCTGAAAACCAGTACAAGACACAAGAAAAGAAGGGCCACGGGAAGACAAAGAAGGACACTGGAAAATGGTGTGATTTCCACAAAATCCCCTAGAAAAACATTGATGAATGTTTCTCAAAATAGTCATTGGTGGTCGAGATCAAAGAAAAGGAGCTGAACCTTGATTCAGAATCTGATTCTGAAAATACTGGTAAAGGATAAATCATTGACGTAGACCCCACTACTATTGTCACGACTGCAGAAATTCAACCAGAAGAACCAACAGATTATGAAGAGAGGCAACGCATTTTTCATTCACAAATGTGGGTGAAGGGGACCCCGCTGCATTTTATTGTTGATAGCAGAAGCCAGAAAAACCTCATCTCAACAGAGGTTGTCAAACAGTTGGGATTGTCGACAACACCACACCCACAGCCATACAACATCAGGTGGCTTCGACAAGGACAAGATCTCTGTGTCAACAAACATTGCCAATTTTCATACGGCATCCAACCCTTCAAGGATGAGGTATTATGTGATATTGTCCCACTGGATTTCTGTGATGTTCTCTTGGGACAACCATATATGTGGAGATGCCATGTTTTTTATGAGTCTCGAACCCGTAGTGTCATTTTTACTTTGGGGGGTCATCTCTACATAATACCAGAGGTAGTTCCGACTATTGTTCCACCTAAAAAGTGTCACAAGGTAGTATCTCATACTGCAAAATTCAGCTTCTTCACAATCTGTTCAAAAGGAGAACAAAAGGACACTGCAACCACTACAGCCTTGCCCCAAGCACCTTCTATCCAACAGAAGCAAGTTGACAAGGCTGCAGTAAAGTGAAAATATTCCTTTTTCACATCGTCCTCTCATGTATCTTGACTTGTTTAATAGCCTCAACCTCAACAGGTTCGTGATAAATTTCCACAAACTGAGCAGTGTGACGTCTCCAGCAAGACAAGCAGCTCACCAAGATGCAGATTCAACAAACATTTTTCCCTCAACCCTGGGAACTCAACGCAATGGTGACCATTACTTCCTAAGGAGGGAGGATTGATCCAAATGGATATCGGTGGCCACCCACCTTTTCCAAATGGTTCAAAACAGTTTTCTGACAATTTTGGCAATTTACTATTTTTAGTAGGTTTTAACTTTTGGGGCCATTTTGAGGGACCAAATGAAGTCTTTTAGAGATATATGTTCTCATTGATAGTTGAAGGCATGATTTATCCCACAAAATGAATCTCCTCGATGATACCTTTCCACCGAGCTATCACATGCCTAAAACGGAGATCGTATGCAAAAGTTACGACCCCGAGAAGTTGATGTACTCACTTACCCAAACGGGGCCCACATGACTTTTGGCGCTTCATCTCCAAGGGTTAGATTTTTGGATGTCTAGAGTTTTTGGCATTCCTGCTTATTGTAAAAAGGCCTTCAGAGCCTCATTGTAATAATCTTCTTGTGAATGCAAGTAGCCGTCACATCTTTTCTCAGAGATAAGCTGCCACCATTCTAGCGAGTCTTTCACTCTGTATTTTTACAGTCTCTATACATTTCTTTCATTAATAGAAATCATGTATTACTGTATATCTGTGTCTATGGTTGCATCTCTGATATATTTTTGTTATATTATTGAATATTTGCGATATCTTTGTGCATTTCTTTATTATATCTTCAATCTCATTTCGTGCCGAAAATAATCTGGATCAGTGGTATCAGAGCAGGATGCTCTTGATCATTTTTTCAGTGCATGTCTCCGACGAGGTCCGATTATAGAAAGTTGGGTCTTGAGCTTGTCTCTCTTGAAGACAATTCCTCTCGCACACCCAAGAAACCCTCAATGGTGGAAGAAAATAAAAATGACGTAGCTGACGATCCTATCAATATGTTGCTTGAGCAAGCTCTCACATGACAGAGGGACAAAATGATGGAGAATTTTTCCCACATCCTTCAACGCCTGTCGATAGCATCAGGCGCATCTTCATCAAGTGGCCACTTTGGAGGCACCTGACCTTTCAAGGTACAAATTAATTTTGATATTCCTGTATTTGAAGGAGATAGATGCAGAAACCCTAGAAAAATGGTTAACTCTGCTAGAAGGTTATTTTTCTGTACACAATTTTTTCGACAAAGAAAAGATCACCTTTACACTCCTTAAATATCTCCCTCATGTAAAACATTGGTGGGAAACTTACTGGGAGGAAAGTTCCATAGAGGAGTCTGGAATATATGGGGTCAATCCCACTTGGGATTTTTTTGTGGATGTGGTAAAAGAACAGTATTACCCTGTTGGCAACTATGAGGACCAGTACATGAGATGGAACACACTGCGGCAAGAGAGGGGCCAAGTAGTTTTGGAGTTCACCAATACCTTCCATACCTTGTGCACCAAGATGGGTATCAAAGACTTCAAGCGACATTTGGTTCTGAAATACCGTGGGGCTCTACACAGATACATCCAGACTAAAATAGATTTTCTGGACTTTTCATCACTCGGTGTTGTTTATTGATATGTTGTTAAAATTGAGAAGAACTTTAAGCACCAGAACAAATGGGAATTTGGGTTTACAAATCCGCAACAACCAAAGTATGACAAAGACATCCCTAACAAACAATCTCCCAAAAACCAGTCCAAGACACAGGAAAGAAGGGTCACTGGAAGACAAAGAAGGACACCGAAAAATGGTGTGATTTCCACAAAATCCCCTTGCACAACATCGATGAATGTCACTCAAAATAGTCATTGGTGGTCGAGATCAAAGACAAGGAGCCGAACCCTAATTCAAAATCTAATTCTAAAAATACTGGTAAAGGACAGATCATTAACGTAGACCCCACTGCTATTGTCGCAACCGCAACAATTCAACCAGAAGAACCAACAGATTCTAAAGAGGAGGACCACATTCTTCATTCATAAATGTGGGTGAAGGGGACCCTGATGCATTTTATTGTTGATAGCAGAAGCCAGAAAAACCTCATCTCAGCAAAGGTCGTCAAACAGTTGGGATTGTCAAAAACACCCCACCCACAGCCATACAACATCGAGTGGCTTCAATAAGGATGAGATCCTCATGTCAGCCAATGGTGTCGATTTTCATACGGCATCCAACCCTTCAAGGATGAGGTATTATGTGATGTTTCCCCACTGGATGTTTGTGATGTTCTCTTGGGCCAACCATATATGTGGAGACGCCATGTTGTTTATGAGTCTCGACCACGTAGTGTCATTGTTACTTTGGGGGGTCATCTCTACAGAATACCAGAGGTAGTTCTGACTATTATTCCACCTAAAAAGTGTCGCAAGGTAGTATCTCATACTACAAAATTCAGCTTCTTCACAATCTGTTCAAAAGGAGAACAAAAAGACACTGCAACCACTACAGCCTTGCCCCAAGCACCTTCTATCCAAAGGCTACAATAAAGTGCAAATATTACTTCTCCACATATTCCTCTCATGTATCTCAACTTGTTGAACAGCCTCAACCTCAACAGGGTCGTGACAGATTTCCACAAACTGAGTAGCACGACGTCTCCAGCAAGACAAGCAGCTCACTAAGATGCAGATTCAACAAACATTTTTCCCTCTCCCCGGGGAACTCAACGCAATGGATACCATTTCTTCCTAAGGAGGGATGAATTATCCATGTGTATATCGGTGGCCACCCACCTTTTCCAAATGGCTCAAAACATTTTTCTGGCAATTTTGGCAATTTACTATTTTTAGCAGGTTTTAACTTCTGGGGCCATTTTGAGGGCCCAAATGAAGGTTTTTCGAGATCTAGGTTCTCAATAATAGCCAAAGGCAATATTTATATCCCAAAATGAATCTCCTCGATGATACCTTTTCAACAAGATATCACATGTCTAAAACGGAGATCGTATGCAAAAGTTACGACCCTGGGAAGTTGATGTACTCACTTACCCAAACGGGGCCCACATGAATTTTGGTGCTTCATCTCCTAGGGTTAGGTTTTTGGATGTCAAGGGTTTTTGGCATTCATGATTATTTTAAAAATTCCTTTATAGCCTCTTTGTAATCATCTTCTTGGGAATGAGAGTAGCCGTCACATCTCTTCTCAGAGATAAGCTGCCACCATTCTAGCGAGTCTTTCACTTTGTATTTTTACAGTCTCTGTACATTTCTTTAATTAATAGAAATCATGTATTACTGTATATCTATGTTTATGGTTGCATCTCTAATACATTTTTGTTATATTATTGAATATCTACGATATCTCTGTGCATTTCTTTATTATATCTCCGATCTCATTTCGTGCCGAAAATAATCTGGATCAGTGGTATCAGAGCAGGCTGCTCTTGATCATTTTTTTAGTGCATGTCCCTGAAGAGGTCTGATTATAGAAATTTGGGTCTTGTGCTTGTATCTCTTGAAGACAATCGCTCTCGCACACCCAAGAAACCCTCAATGGCAAAAGAAAAGAAAAACAATGGAGCTGACGATCCTATCAATCTCTTGCTTGAGCAAGCTCTCAAACGACAGAGGGACGAAATGATGGAGAATTTTTCCCGTATCCTTGAACGCCTGCCGATAGCATCAGGTGCATCTTCATCAAGTGGCCACTTTGGAGGCACCTCTCCTTTCAAGGTACAATTTAATTTTGATATTCCTGTATTTGAAGGAGATAGATGCAGAAACCCTAGAAAAATAGTTAACTCTACTAGAAGGTTATTTCTCTGTTCACAATTTTTTCGACAAAGAAAATATCACCTTCGCACTCCTTAAATATCTCCCTCATGTCAAACATTGGTGGGAAACTTACTGGGAGCAAAGTTCCATAGAGGAGTCTAGAATATATGAGGTCGATCCCACTTGGGATTTTTTTGTGGATGTGGTAAAAGAACAGTATTACCCTATTGGCAACTATGAGGACTAGTACATGAGATGGACCACACAACGGCAAGAGAGGGGCCAAGCAGTTATGGATTTCACCAATACCTTTCATACCTTGCGCACCAAGATGGGTATCAAAGACTTCGAGCGACATTTGGTTATGAAATACCGTGGGGCTCTACACAGATACATCTAGACTGAAATGGATTTTCTGGACTTTTCATCACTCGATGTTGCTTATCGATATGTTGTTAAAATTGAGCAGAAATTTAAGCACCAGAACAAACGGGAATTTGGGTCTATAAATTCGCAACAACCAAAGTATGACAAAGACATCCCTAACAAATAGTCTCCCAAAAACCAGTCCAAGACACAGGAAAAGAAGGGTCACGGGAAGACAAAGAGGGACACCGAAAAATGGTGTGATTTCCACAAAAGCCCCTTGCACAACACCGATGAATGTCACTCAAAACAGTCATTGGTGGTCGAGATCAAAGACAAGGAGCCGAACCCTGATTCAGAATCTGATTCTGAAAATACTGGTAAAGGACATATCATTGACGTACACTCCACTGTTATTGTCGTGACCGCAGCAATTCAACGAGAAGAACCAACAGATTCTGAAGAGGGGGAGCACATTTTTCATTCATATATGTGGGTGAAGGGGACCCTGCTGCATTTTATTGTTGATAGCGGAAGCCATAAAAACCTCATCTCAGCAAAGGTCATCAAACAGTTGGGATTCTTGACAACGCCACACCCGTAGCCATAAAACATCAGGTGGCTTCGGTAATAATGAGATCTTCGTGTCAACCAATAGTGTCGATTGTCATACGGAATCCAACCCTTCAAGGATGAGGTATTATGTGATGTTGCCCCACTGGATGTCTGTGATGTTCCCTTGGGCCAACCATATATGTGGAGAGATTATGTTGGTTATGAGTCTCGACCCCGTAGTGTCATTGTTACTTTCATGGGTCATCTCTACAGAATACCAGAGGTATTTCTGACCACTGTTCCACCTAAAAAGTGCCGCAAGGTAGTATCTCATACTGTAAAATTCAACTTCTTCACAATCTTTTCAAAAGGAGAACAAAAAGACACTGCAACCACTACAGTCTTTCCCCAAGCACCTTCTATCCAACAGAACCAGGTCGATAAGGCTGTAGTAAAGTGCAAAGATTCCTTCTGCACATCTTCCTCTCATGTATCTCAACTTGTTGAATAGCCTCAACCTCAACAGGTTCGTGACCTATTTCCACAAACTGAGCAACACGACGTCTCCAGCAAGACAAGCAACTCACCAAGATGCATATTCAACAAACTCTTTTCCCTCTCCCCCAGGAACTCAACGCAATGGAGACCATTTCTTCCTAAGGAGGGAGGAATTATCTAGGTGGATATCGGTGGCCACCCACCTTTTCCAAATGGCTCAAAACAGTTTTCTGGCAATTTTGTCAATTTACTATTTTTAGCGGGTTTTAATTTACGGGGCCATTTTGAGGGCCCAAATGAAGGTTTTTCGAGATCTAGGTTCTCAATTCTTGCCAAAGGAATGATTGATACCCAAAAATGAATCTCCTCGACGATAACTTTCCAATGAGCTATCACATGCCTAAAATGGAGATCGTATGCAAAAGTTACGACCCCGGGAAATTGATGTACTCACTTACCCAAACGGGGCCCACATGACTTTTGGCGCTTCATCTCCTAGGGTTAGGTTTTTGGATGTCTAGGTACTTGGCATTCATGATTATTGTAAAAACACCTTCAGAGCCTCATTGTAATCATCTTCTTGCGAATGCGAGTAGCCGTCACATCTCTTCTCAAAGATAAGCTGCCACCATTCTAGCGAGTCTTTGACTTTGTAATTTTACAGTCTCTGTACATTTCTTTCATTAATAGAAATCATGTATTACTATATATCTGTGTTTATGGTTGCATCTTTGATACATTTCTGTTATATTATTGAATATCTATGATATCTCTGTGCATTTATTTATTATATCTCCGATCTCATTTCATGCCGAAAATAATATGGATCAGTGGTATCAGAGCAGGCTGCTCTGGATCGTTTTTTCAGTGCATGTTCCCGACGAGGTCTGATTATAGAAATTTGGGTATTGAGCTTGTCTCTCTTGAATACAATCACTCTAGCACACCCAAGAAACCCTCAATGGCGGAATAAAAGAAAAACGATGGAGCAGACGATCCTATCAATCTATTAATTGAGCAAGCTCTCACGCGAAAGAGGGACGAAATGATGGAGAATTTTTCCCACGTCCTTCAACACCTGTTGATAGCATCAAGCACATCTTCATCAATTGGCCACTTTGGAGGCATCTCTCCTTTCAAGGTACAAGTTAATTTTGATATTGTTGTATTTGAAGGATAGATAGATGTAGAAGCTCTAGAAAAATGGTTAACTCTACTAGAAGGTTATTTCTCTGTTCACAGTTTTTCCGACAAAGAAAAGATCACATTCGCACTCCTTAAAGCTCTCCCTCATGTCAAACATTCGTGGGAAACTTACTTGGAGTAAAGTTCCACAGAGGAGTATGGAATATATGGGGTCGATCCCACTTGGGATTTGTTTATGGATGCGGTAAAAGAACAATATTATCCTGTTGGAAACTATGAGGACCAGTACATGAGATGGACCACACTACGGCAAGAGAGGGGCCAAGCAGTTCCGGAGTTCACCAATACCTTCCATACCTTGCGCACCAAGCTGGGTATCAAAGACTCCAAGTGACATTTGGTTCTGAAATACCGTGGGGATCTACATAGATACATCGAGACTGAAATGGATTTTTGGACATCTCATCACTCGGTGTTGCTTATCGATATGTTGTTAAAATTGAGAAGAAATTTAAGCACCAGAACAAACGGGAATTTGGGTCTGCAAATCTGCAACAACCAAAGTGTGACAAAGACGACCCTAACAAATAGTCTCCTGAAAACCAGTCCAAGACACAGGAAAAGAAGGGTCACAGGAAGACAAAGAAGAACATCAAAAAATGCTATGATTTCCACAAAAGCCCCTCACACAACACCAATGAACGTCCCTCAAAACATTCATTGGTGGCCGAGATCAAAGACAAGGAGCCAAACCCTGATTTAAAATTTGATTCTGAAAATACTGGTAAAGGACAGATCATTGACGCAGATGCCACTACTATTGTCGTGACTGTAGAAATTCAACGAGAAGAACCAACAGATCTTGAAGAGGGGGAGCATCTTTTACATTCATAGATGTGGGTGAAGGGGACCCTGCTGCATTTTATTGTTGATAGCGGAAGCCAGAAAAACCTCATCTCAGTAGAGGTTGTGAAATAGTTGGGATTGTCAACAACACCACACCCGCAGCCATACAACATCGGGTGGCTTCGGCAAGGATGAGATCTCTGTGTCAGCCAACAATGTCGATTGTCATGCAGAATCCAACCCTTCAAGGATGAGGTATTATGTGATGTTTCTCCACTGGATGTCTGTGATGTTCTCTTGGGCCAACCATATATGTGGAGAAGCCATGTTGTTTATGAGTCTTGACCCTGTAGTGTCATTGTTACTTTGGGGGGTCATCTCTATAGAATACCAGAGGTAGTTCTGACTACTGTTCCACCTAAAACGTGCCGCAAGGTAGTATCTCATACTGCAAAATTCAGCTTCTTCACAATCTGTTCAAAAGGAGAACAAAAGGACACTGAAACCACTACAGCCTTTCCCCAAGAACCTTCTATCCAACAGAAGTAGGTCGACAAGGCTGCAGTAAAGTGAAAATATTCCTTTTGCACATCGTCCTCTCATGTATCTCAACTTGTTGAACAACCTCAACCTCAACAGGTTCGTCACAGATTTCCACAAACTGAGCAGTGCGACGTCTCCAGCAAGACAAGTAGCTCACCAAGATGCAGATTCAACAAACGCTTTTCCCTCTCCCTCAGGAACTCAACACAATGAAGACCATTTCTTCCTAAGGAGAGAGGATTGATCCAGATGGATATCGGTGGCCACCCACCTTTTCCAAATGGCTCAAAACAATTTTTTGGCAATTTACTATTTTTTTCAGGGTTTAACTTCCGAGTCCATTTTGAAGGCCCAGATGAAGGTTTTTCGAGATCGATGTTCTCAATGATAGACAAAGGCATGAATGAGACCCCAAAATGAATCTCCTCAATGATACATTTCCAACGAGCTATCACACGCCTAAAATGGAGATCGTATGCAAAAGTTACGACCCTGGGAAGTTGATGTACTCACCTACCCAAACGGGGCCCACATGACTTTTGGCGCTTCATCTCCTAGGGTTAGGTTTTTGGATATCTAGGGTTTTGGGAATTACTTCTTATTGTGAAAAATCCTTCAGAGCCTCATTGTAATCATCTTATTGTGAATGTGAGTAGCCGTCACATCTCTTCTCAGAGATAAGCTGCCACCATTCTAGCGAGTCTTTCACTCTGCATTTTTACCGTCTCTGTACATTTCTTTCATTAATAGAAATCGTGTATTACTGTATATTTGTGTTTATGGTTGCATCTCTAATACATTTCTGTTATATTATTGAATATTGACGATATCTTTGTGCATTTCTTTATTATATCTCTGATCTCATTTCATGCCGAAAATAATCTGGATCAGTGGTATCTGAGCAGGTTGCTCTTGATCATTTTTTCAGTGCATGTCCCCGACGAGGTCCAATTATAGCAAGTTGGGTATTGAGATTTTCTCTCTTGAATACAATCACTCTTATACACCCAAGAAACCCTCAATGGTAAAAGAAAAGAAAAACGACGGAGCAGACGATCCTATCAATATGTTGCTTGACCAAGCTCTCACACGACAGAGTGATGAAATGATGGAGAATTTTGCCCACATCCTTCAATGCCTGTTGATAGCATCAGGTGCATCTTCATCAAGTGGCCACTTTGGAGGCACCTCACCTTTCAAGGTACAAGTTAATTTTGATATTCCTATATTTGAAGGATAGATAGATGCAGAAGCCCTAGAAAAATGGTTAACTCTGCTAGAAGGTTATTTCTCTGTTCACAATTTTTCCAACAAAGAAAAGATCACCTTCTGACTCCTTAAAGATTTCCCTCATTTCAAACATTGGTGGGAAACTTACTGGGAGAAAATTTCCACAGAGGAGTCGGGAATATATGGGGCCAATCCCACTTGGGATTTTTTTGTGTATGCGGTAAAAGAATAGTATTACCTTGTTGGCAACTATGAGGACCAGTACATGAGATGGACCACACTACAGCAAGAGAGGGACCAAGCAGTTTCGGTGTTCACCAATACCTTTCATACCTTGTGCACCAAGCTGGGTATCAAAGACTCTGAGCAACATTTGGTTCTGAAATACCGTGGGGCTCTACACAGATACATCGAGACTGAAATGGATTTTCTAGACATCTCATCACTTGGTGCTGCTTATCGATATGATGTTAAAATTGAGTAGAAATTTAAGCACCAGAACAAATGGAAATTTGGGTCTGGAAATCCACAACAACCAAAGTATGACAAGGAAGTCCCTAACAAACAGTCTACTGAAAACCAGTCCAAGACATAGGAAAAGAAGGGTCACAGGAAGACAAAGAAGGAAACCATAAAATGGTGTGATTTCCAAAAAATCCCCTGGCACAACACCGATGAATTTCTCTCAAAACAGTCATTTTTGGTCAAGATCAAAGACAAGGAGCCGAACCCTGATTCAGAATCTGATTCTGAAAATACTGGTAAAGGATAGATCATTGACGTAGACCCCACTGTTATTGTCGCGACCACATCAATTCAACTAGAAGAACCAACGGATCCTGAAGAGGAGCGCCTTTTTCATTCATAGATGTGGATGAAGGGGACCCCACTGCATTTTATTGTTGATAGCAGAATCTAGAAAAATCTCATCTCAGCAGAGGTCGTGAAACATTTGGGATTGTCAACAACACCACACCTACAGCCATACAACATCGGGTGGCTTCGGCAAGAACGAGATCTTTGTGTCAGCCAACGGTCTCAATTTTCATATGGCATCCAACCCTTCAAGGATGAGGTATTATGTGATGTTGCCCCATTAGATGTCTGTGATGTTCTCTTGGGCCAACAATATATGTGGAGATGCCATGTTGTTTATGAGTCTCGACCCCGTAGTGTCATTGTTACTTTGGCGGGTCATCTCTACAGAATATCAGATGTAGTTCTGACTACTATTCCACCTAAAAAGTGTCGCAAGGTAGTATATCATACTGCAAAATTTAGCTTCTTCACAATCTGTTCAAAAGAAGAACAAAAGGACACTACAACCACTACAGTCTTGCCCCAAGCACCTTCTATCCAACAGAAGCAGGTCAACAAGGCTGCAGTAAAGTGAAAATATTCCTTATGCACATCATCCTCTCATGTATCTCGACTTGTTGAACAACCTCAACCTCAACAGGTTCGTGATAGATTTCCACAAACTAAGCAGCGCGACGTCTCTAGCAAGACAAGCAGCTCACCAAGATGTAGATTCAACAAACACTTTTCCCTCTCCCCTAGGAACTCAATGAAATGGAGACCATTGCTTCCTAAGGAGGGAGGATTGATACAGGTGGATATCGGTGGCCACCCACCTTTTCCAAATGGCTCAAAATAGTTTTCTAGCAATCTTGGGCAATTCACTATTTTTAGCAGGTTTTAACTTCTGGGGCCATTTTGAGGGCCCATATGAATTTTTTTTGAGATCAAGTTTCTCAATGATAACCAAAGGCATGATTGAGCCTCCAAATGAATCCCCTCGATGATACCTTTCCAACAAGCTATCACACGCCTAAAATGGAGATCGTATGCAAAAGTTACGACCCCGGGAATTTGATGTACTCACTTACCCAAACGGGGCCCACATGACTTTTGGCACTTCATCTCCTAGGGTTAGGTTTTTGTATGTCTATGGTTTTTCGCATTCCTTCTTATTGTAAAAATGCCTTTAGAGCCTGATTGTAATCATCTTCTTGCGAATGCGAGTAGCCGTCACATCTCTTCTCAGAGATAAGCTGCCACCATTCTATCGAGTCTTTCACTCTGTATTTTTACAGTCTCTGTACATTTCTTTGATTAATAGAAATTGTGTATTACTGTATATATGTGTTTATGGTTGCATCTCTGATACATTTCTATTATATTATTGAATATATGTGATATCTCTATGCATTTCTTTATTATATCTCCGATCTCATTTTGTGCCGAAAATAATCTGGATCAGTGGTATCAAAGCAAGCTGCTCTTGATCATTTTTTTAGTGCATGTCCCCAACGGGGTCCAATTATAGAAATTTGGGTCTTGAGCTTGTCTCTCTTGAAGAAAATCATTATCACACACCCAAGAAACCCTCAATGGCGGAAGAAAAAAAAAACGACAAAGCAGACGATCCTATCAATCTGTTGCTTGAGCAAGCTCTCACGCAACAGAGGGACGAAATGATGGATAATTTTGCCCACATCCTTCAATTACTCCCGATAGAATCAGGCGCATCTTCATCAAGTGTCCACTTTGGAGGAACCTCTCCTTTCAAGGTACAAGTTAATTTTGATATTCCTGTATTTGAAGGACAAATAGATGCAGAAGCCCTAGAAAAATGGTTAACTCTGCTAGAAGGTTATTTATCTATTCACAATTTTTTCGACAAAGAAAAGATCACCTTTGCACTCCTTAAATATATCCCTCATGTCAAACATTCGTGGGAAACTTACTGGGAGAAAAGTTCCACAGAGGAGTCTCAAATATATGGGGTTGATCCCACATGGGATTTTTTTGTGGATGCAGTAAAAGAATAGTATTACCCTATTGGAAACTATGAGGACCAGTACATGAGATGGACCACACTGTGGTAAGAGAGGAGCCAAGTAGTTCTGGATTTCACCAATACCTTCCATACCTTGTGCACCAAGCTGGGTACCAAAGACTCTGAGGGACATTTGGTTCTAATATACCATGGGGCTCTACACAGATACATCCAGACTGAAATGGATTTTCTGTACATCCCATAACTCGGTGTTGCTTATCAATATGCTGTTAAAATTCAAGAAAAATTTAAGCACCAGAACAAATGGGAATTCGGATCTAAAAATCCACAACAACCAAATTATGACAAAGACGGCCCTAACAAACAGTCTCCCAAAAACTAGTCCAAGACACAGGAAAAGAAGGGTCATAGGAAGACAAAGAAGGACACTAGAAAATGGTGTGATTTCCTTAAAATCCCCTGGCACAACACCAATGAATGTCTCTCAAAATATTCATTGGTGGTTGAGATCAAAGACAAGGAGTCGAACCCTGATTCAAAATCTGATTCTGAAAATACTAGTAAAGGACATATCATTAACACAGACCCCACTGCTATTTTCGCGACCGCATCAATTCAACCAGAAGAACCAACAGATCCTGAAGAGGGGGAGCGCCTTTTTCATTCATAGATGTGGGTGAAGGGGACCCCACTACATTTTATTGTTGATAGAGAAAGCCAGAAAAACCTCATCTCAGCAGAGGTCGTCAAACAATTGGGATTGTCGAGAACGGCACACCCACAGCCATACAACATCGGGTGGCTTCAGCAAGGATGAGATCTTTGTGTCAACCAACAGTGTTGATTGTCATATGGAATCCAAACCTTCAAGGATGAGGTATTATGTGATGTTGCCCCACTGGATGTCTATGATGTTCTCTTGGGCCAACCATATATGTGGAGACGCCATGTTGTTTATGAGTCTCAACCCCGTAGTGTCATTGTTACTTTGGGGGGTCATCTCTACAGAATACTAGAGGTAGTTCTAACTACTGTTCCACCTAAAAAGTGTTGCAAGGTAGTATCTCATACTGCAAAATTTAGCTTCTTCACAATCTATTCAAAAGGAGAACAAAAGGACACTGCAACCACTACAGCCTTGCCCCAAGCACCTTCTATCCAACAGAAGTAGGTCGACAAGGTTGTAGTAAAGTGAAAATATTCCTTCTGCACATCGTCCTCTCATGTATCTTGACTTGTTGAACAACCTCAACCTCAACAAGTTCATGACAGATTTCCACAAACTAAGCACAACGATGTCACCAACAAGACAAGCAGCTCACAAAGATGCAGATTCAACAAATGTTTTTCCCTCTCCCCTGGGAACTCAACGCAATGGATACCATTGCTTCCTAAGGAGGAAGGATTGATCCAAGTGGATATTGGTGGCCACCCACCTTTTTCAAATGGCTCAAAACAGTTTTCTGGCAATTTTGGCAATTTACTATTTTTAGCAGGTTTTAACTTCTGGGGCCATTTTGAGGGGGAAAATGAAGGTTTTTCGAGATCTAGGTTCTAAATATTATCTAATGGCATGATTGAGCCCCCAAAATGAATCTCCTCGCTGATACCTTCCGAATGAGCTATCACAAACCTAAAACAGAGATCGTATGCAAAAGTTACGACCCAGGGAAGTTGATGTACTCACTTACCCAAACGGGGCCCACATGACTTTTGGCGCTTCATCTCCTAGGGTTAGGTTTTTGGATGTCTAGGGTTTTTGGCATTCCTACTTATTGTAAAAAGGACTTCATATCCTTATTGTAATCATCTTCTTGCGAATGCGAGTAGTCGTCACATCTCTTCTCAGAGATAAGTTGCCACCATTCTAGCGAGTCTTTCACTCTGTATTTTTACAGTCTCTGTACATTTCTTTCATTAATAGAAATCGTGTATTACTGTATATATGTGTTTATGGTTGCATGTCTGATACATTTCTGTTATATTATTGAATATCTATGATATCTCTATGCATTTCTTTATTATATCTTCGATCTCATTTCGTGCCGAAAATAATCTGGATCACGAAAAGACTCCAAAATGGTACCAGAGTGGGCAAGGTTCAGAGGCACTGGCACCTGGCACACTCCCTTCATAAAATCTAGGAGCATCTGAAAACTCTGAATACAGTGGAGTTGCATTGGGTGCACATGTCAGCGAATGGCTTGGCGAACTCGCCAACAAGGGGGTTGGCAAGGAAGTTTTAGAACTAGACACTACCTAGACTAGCATCCCAGATGGACAACTCAGAACAGACTGCATCCAACTAGCAACAAAATATCATGAAGGTAGCTTAAGCGAGGAAGGTCACATCGAGGAGGGTAGCGCAAGGCCTTTCTACAGGCACGCAGGACCCAGGTAGGAAATTATTTCCTCTCACTTGGCTATCAGTTACCATGCAGGATCAACATATGCAATAGGCAAGGGTACAGAAGCAAGGCCCTATAGATAGTAAGAGTAGCGGGGAAAGCACATGGAAAAGTTCAAACGACAAACCACATGCAACGAATGACGCAATCCATGAGGGTGTGACATGGCCCAGACATTATCCACTATGCCAAAGTATAGGTACAAACAGTAGTACAGTCGGATCTCAAGCAAGTAGGGGCAGGGATAAGTACAAGGATAAAGGTCAAGTCATCATGATCATACGAACCACACCAGGGAAAAAGGACGAAAGAGCTCACCACTACGGGAAAACCATGATTGGAAGGACACGCTTGCAACAGGGGAAGCTCAATAAGAGGAGAGACAAAAGGAAGATACGCAAACAGAAGAAGTGCAACAATAGGAAATATCATAGATAGAAGGGTAGGGAAAGGAAGAACCCCTGTGAAGTTAGGTACAGGCGGAGTTTACCGAAAAGGAGCAGCAACGGGCCAAGAGGGATGGCATGAATGAAGAAAATGAACTGGAAGAGGAACCCCTATGGAAAGGAAGTTCTGAACAACCCACAGAGGATGTCAAGAAAAGAACAAGCAAAAAAATATGCAGAAGGCACCTTCCTAACTCTAGTTGCGTCGAAAGGAAAAGTGACCATTACACGGTGGGAAAAGGAATTAAAAGAAAAATGCAAAGGCAAAGCATGGGATGCACTGGCACAGGAAGCAGACTGGGCAATATATTTGGGAGCCACGTAGCCCATGGAAACCCTCTAGCATAAAATGATGGAGATGGCTTGGCAACTAAGATGATGATTGGAAAAGTGAATTCGGAAATGGAAAATGCCAGATAGGAAGGTCACAAGAAAAACAAGAAAATGTTGGATGAAATCCTAAGTCACCTCAGCAGTTTGGAAACTATCACCAAACTGTTAGTTGAGGTCGATAAGGACCAAAAATCCCAGATGGAGCGTTTTACTGCTCACATCCACCTCTATATTCACTATGTCCACCACATGGACATCACATCGGCCGACAGATGTGAGGCGCCAGCGCACATTCGGAAGACTCGCATGATCACCCAAAAGGATGATAATAAGAACCAGGTGGATGGTGGAAGGAAACACATCATCGTCCTGGACTAGTGAATGGTTAGTCTAATGGTAGTAATTCTAGGCTTAGTCAGGTTAGTTCAGACCTACTACCCACTTGGGCTTAGCGTTTTACTTCAGCTTTTTCTTTATGACTGTGTTGCTTATATTTTATCAAAATGGATATGGTAGGACTGGTCTGGTTTCCCCTAGTGGCAGACCAGTCCCACCCCTTGTAATTATTAGCACGCACAACTCAGGCACCCCTGGTCTGGTTTCATTCTAGGCAGACCAGGATGTCCCCCCTTTTTTGTATCATAATTTTCTACAGTAATACAACTTCTTACACTCACTTACAAAAAAAAGGGTTCCAAGAGTCATAATTATCAGAGGGGTAGGGTAGAATATCAGAGGAAGAAAAAGGTACAACCATGAATACACAACAAAGATTCTGACCAAAGAAAAGGGATCTCCATCTTCTCCACGTTTTCTATTATTCTACACCATTTATCATATCTTTATTCTTGAGTCTCTGAATTGGGCATAAGGTTGAGTTCTTGAGTGTTCTTCTTGTATTCTTCAAAAATATTTTTCTTGTATGATCATGGAGTATTTACAGCCATATACATGATTGTAAAATATTTTGTAATGAAGAACATTTTTATGAATAAATTCCACAAAGAATTTCTTTGGGGTTGATTTCGACTGTATATTGTAACTTGGAGTCTTAAGTATGAGGTATTAGAGATTGACCTATCAAATTGTATTTTGATCTTGATAGTAGTACTCTTTTAAAATTCTTTGAGATGATCAAATTATTCTCTCCTATTTTTTGTGAGGAAGACATGGATGCATTTATATATGATTAAGAACATTGTGTATGTGATTTTGATCACAAATAAATTCTGATGTTGAAGCCCTCCTTCAACATTTTCAATTGTTTAAATATTTCTTATTGCATACAAAGATCAGATTAGTTTATTGAAGAACCATATCAATTTATAATTTCAAGCAATAAAGATCTAGGGTTTGTTTCCTTAGCATTCTCCTAATCCAAGATATCACATATATATCGTTTATCCCAAGAGGAGTACCACCTCTTTAAAAATGCAGGAGGATTCATATCTTCGTGAGGTTGTCATTTCGGTCCAGACATATTTAAGCATCAACAACACCCTCCCCCACTAAAACTTGTTTCCATCCCTCGAAACGTCCTCAAGAACCTGTTATCCTCCAATTTTGTTGTCTAGACTCATGCATCAGTCTGTAGTTGGCTTCTCCAACCACTTTACACTATCGTTTCAAAAATTACTCGTGCAAATATTCACTATCCATTACTTCCTTTGAACGAATCATATTTTCCCAACTATATCACAATGTTATTGGATTCCTATGTCGTCTTCATTTTTGTAGCTATATATTGAGTGTCCATCGTTGCTACAACTTCCTTTTTCTACTATGACAACTCAACCTCCACTAAGAAGGTTTCAAAACTATCCAGTTATCACATTTCCTAGTCTTATTTCTACTCTGGTACCCTTTTCCACTCTTCCATGTTTATGTACATTGAACTTCTCCAACATTATTTCAACTTAGGCATCCTCAAGATAAGTCCCTAAGAATTTACGTTATCATGCTCAAACTGACCACTTCCATTTGCACTTTCATCTGTTTATACAACTCTGTTGGACCAAGGCAAGGTCACCACCTTCATCTACAAACTATCAAGTCACCTACTACAAACCAACACTTCAAATTCCTTCATTTATCTTACCTTTTCTTGGTGTAATTGGGCTCCACTGCCAACTTCTAGGTAGAAATCCTCATTAAGACAATTTCCAATGAGAAGAAGGTGGTAGATGGCCATCATAAGCACTACCCTCAAATTCTCCAACAATTTATCCAAAGTCTAATAAGTGCAGTGAGTTATCCAAAAGTAATTACATACCTTTTATTAAGAGATTCATCTCTACACTATTACTTATGTGGCCTTCAACCAACTAGGTCATCCAAATAATGATCATCAAATTTATCCAAGAAGTGCTCTATCTTCAAGCACCTTCCAAGTAGACATGGTATTCTTTCCAATATAATCCATCTAATTCAAATGCAAAATTTTTATTGGTTGACTTATTTGAAGTCTCATCCACTACATTGGTACTATAATCATGAATACACAAGGAAATGGCTTCACCTCTTACTCAAGTATATGTAGTCTCCTTTTGAAACTTAACATTTTCTTGAAGGAACTTATGCACTAGCACCTCCTTGTCCACTATCCTACTTCTTAGATAGTGAACTACCTAAATTGGCATCAATATGGAGAGGAGGATGACCTCCTACCATCACAAATTTCATATTTTTGAAACAATGACTCCTCCTATATCAACCTTTCACCAATTTAGGTGTCTCTACTAATACCCTAGGCTCCACTACATGCTTCTAGGACCATGAACAATTTGTGGCTTTTAATAGTGAAAGGAGGGTTTTAGGTGGCTATCAAGGCCACCTCCAAAAACTAGGTTAAGGATTGGCCCTAAATCCATTATAGGATTCAACCCAACAAAATTATAATCTATCTAAATCATATTTCTTTCCAAATACTTAGTCTTGGTGATGACTTCTTCCACCTTTCTTGACCGACTTCGAACAACTTCAACTAACCGATGCATTTATTTCTCTAAAGTGAGAATAATTTTCTCCATCTCTATGAATATTCTTTCTTGAATCCCATCATATTCTTCATAAGGCATGCCAAAGGGAACTTATTCACCCTTTGAGCATGCCATCGATCCTCCTTCGAACATAGTCCCTTTTCAAAGTGATTTCTACTTTAGTCTTCAACCCTGCCACCTGAAAACAACAAAGAACTTACCAGTTATGTACAAACAACTTGCTTGGATACTTGGAAACTCATCTCAAATTTTGTTTCGTTTCCTCAAGTTTGCTCAGATGCAATGAAGAGCACTTGAACTGCACTTGTCATGGTACTGACAGTGGTGAAGAGCACCAAAACTATCTCAAAATTAGATCTAATACCACCTTTCCTTCAAAAAGTGTTGAAGAGTATGTTATAATATTACCTGTCATATACCCACAATCTACCCAAATTTTATTTGCAAACTTGAGATTCGCCCAAGTCTATATTGGCACCTAAGGTCGTGCGACACTGTTTTTCCTTGGCCATAGTGGCTTGTCCAATCTGTATTACCTACTATAACCAGACTATACCTCTTCACTTAAGCTATGCCCATAACTTTACCTTAAGATACAATATGTCAAATGCAACTAAGTCCTACTCAACCAATTTCATTCAATAGTAGGCACACATCCAATTGTGGCCTTTAAAACATCCCATCAATACTTATACCTATCCAATTATTCAATAATTATCCAACACAATACATTGCAAGAAACATAACATGCATCCAAAGAAAGAGACTACAACACTCATATATAGGTGGCATCCAAGGAAGATGCCTTAAATTTATTATGAAGAATGTTACAAATATACAAGAAGGGAGTTGCATCCTTCTATATGCAACTCTATTATAGATGTATAATGAGTCTAAGGTGATATTTCCTTCTACCTTCTACCCAAGAGAATTAATCAATCTAAGCCCTAAAGAAATTGTATGCCTACCTCCTGTAAGTTCTATCTTCTTCTTCTTCTCACTCAACTAGTGCAATTCGCCTACTATGCCAACCCAAAATTTATCTCAATTGTGGAGATCCTTTAAAATATTGTTGAATTATTAATGAAATATTTATTCCTTATCACCCTTGAGGTTCCCACCATTTATACAAAACTTACTTTGCACTTGCAAGCCCCTCCAATCCTAGGTGGACACAAGTGCCCACATCACCAACTTCAACTATACCTAATGGTCCCAATACCCCCTTCATGACTTGTCAGTCAATTGTCTAATGTCCAATGGTGTTGTGCCCAAAGTGCCATGTGCCCAAGTGTACCTAGTAAGGATACACCCAACAAGTGCATCCAATGTATGTGTTCCTGATGGATGTGCATCCAAAAAGTGTGTCCCACGATTATGCTCCATATATGCTTGTTCTTGAAAACACTTCTACCATTTATCGCAATTGCTAAGTGTGAAATTCCCAATTCGTTGGGCCTGCAACAACCCTCTTTTCCTTTCCTCACCAAGTTCCCTTCCAATATTCTCTTGGTCTAACCAACTAATATAAGTTTCCAAGGTTTGTGGTGCACCTGGTCTAGGTTTAGTGATGCCTTATTTATGGCCTTCCAATACGGTGGTTTTCTCCCTCCTTGTTCTCTATCCCTCCCTTCAAGGGAGGAAATAAATAACAATGCTAGACCATAGGGAGAGACGATACTAAATTTCTGGATAGATAGGGAAGAGATTGGTTGAATTATCAGCCAGATAGGATAGAAAGGCATTATCCTTTCCACATACTTATCACCATAAGGCCCCTCATCATTGGGTGGGGATCTATATTTCAATTGACCTAAGTTTTAAATATGAGGGATGGGGAGATGATATTATTATATCTTAACATGGACTATGAGAAAGGGTGTTCGGTTGACCTCCAAAACCAACTCTTATAGACATCAACCTTACACCATGTTTAAAACATATTTCATTTAACTTAATATTTTTCCTGATATGAATATTAATTTATTATATTCTAATGAATTTTCATTTATTTCTACGCAAGGATATTCTAGGTATAAGTACATTTATCTGTCTAATAAACATGTGATGACTTCCACAACTAATCATGATATTCATTATACATCTATATCAATGTTATGCTTGATCTATATTAATTTTGTTTCTAAAGTATTTGTTAAAAAAGAACCTTGTATGTTGGATCAAAGAAACCTCAACAATATTTACAATGGATTTTGTCAACAAATTGGACAATATTTACAACATATTTTATCAACAATACCTTAATTAACAACTCTATTGAAAAGTTTCACAAAATGTGTTTTCCTCCCATTGTTCCAAACCATAATATTCGTTCTTATACTTCATCCACCTCTTGATTATAAGATTCACTCTCTTTTTTTCTTCCCTCTTTAATTTGTGCTTTCCAATGTCAATAGACAATGACACACCCAAACCATGATACATGTTTAAACTATTTCTTTCACTTTCATGTAACACCATAAAAAGTAATAAGAAATTTCATCATTCCTATACTAGATTAACATTTAACAAAACCTACTAAGTACAATTCTACTTCTATATTTTTCATATCGAAACTTTGAAAATCTTTTAGAAGTTGTACTTTAATTCCTATTTCTAGGGAAATGGTATAATGTAAAGTGGGGCTGTAAAATTACATGCCATATTAATTGTTCCCCAAAACAACTGGTACTACCCATGTAGACCTCGTGTACACCCATGTATACCTCATGTACTCTAACTCTGATGCTTGAATTTTAATACATGGATGGAAGACATGAAAAAACATGATGAAGGTCTTTCTTTTCAACTTCCACTCAATGTCATCCGATTCTAGGTAACATAACATAAATGTACTGTAAGAATCAAAGAAAACCTTAACCCTAAGTCTAAAACAAATCTTATTCTAAACTACAATTTTTATAATGGATATAAAACTAAAATGTATTGTAATAAGTAGAGCAATTTCTATAACCAAACACAAAAACATAAATATTTAGCAAGAAGTACTGAAAACCCTAACCCTAAAACAAAGTTTGAAATGACTCTTATTCTAAAACTAAAATTTTGTATCAAAATGCAAAACTAAAACAGAAGAAGAAAGGCCCATTATATGATAAAGGATTGATATACATAGTGACCATCATATTCTCCATTCGATGATATTTTATTACCATCCCCTCCCCTACCAAAAAACCAACAATTTAAGCAATCTATATATGCATAACTTGAGAACACAACACATGAAAGTAAATTCACCAAGCACCATCACACACACATAATCATGAATAAAAAAATTAACCGAAGTGGATCATACCGTCCATGTGATGGTTGTGCTAGTTTCTACTA
The DNA here is from genome assembly GCA_009831015.1 of Picea engelmannii. Classification (NCBI taxonomy): domain Eukaryota; kingdom Viridiplantae; phylum Streptophyta; class Pinopsida; order Pinales; family Pinaceae; genus Picea; species Picea engelmannii. The sequence goes on along the minus strand of ML792652.1, from coordinate 285,305 downwards.
ATTCCAACCTGATGGTTGTGATGTACATTTATCCATTGTGAGAGGGGCATATTATTAAATGTTACGACCAAATATTGAATGTTACAACCAAACCCACCTCAAATAAAATTAAATTTCACTAAATAATCCAAACCCAACTCAAATAAAGCTCCAACAAGATGAAAACTCAAAACTCAACTCAGATAAATATCCAACAAGTTGATATATCCAAACCCAAATCCAACATAATTTGAAAAAACCAATGTATAATAGAGAACACCAATTTTCAACAAAAATCCCACAGATAATTTGAAATCTAGTGCTCATACACCCCAATTTTGAGATGATTTTACAATTAAGCTGAAAACAAGTTCAAAGGCCTGAAAATTACTCAAAGAGGTAACTCAAGGCTCTTACAAAACCATGTAAAGAGAAAAAAGAAACAATAAACATTGTGACGAAAAAAAACTGGGAAGCTAAAGGGGATTGTTCATTAACATAATATAGTGAAGTCTCACAAGTTGAAATGACAGACCAAATCCTTAGTAGAATAACAACTTGAAACGTCATTAGCAAACTACTTGATATTTTTTATCAATAGAAAATGCAAAGTATCTTGATCCAAATATACTAATGTATGTTTCATGGAACTCACTAAGTTATGTGATGCAGAAGCATCGTCAGCAAGCACACGTGGCAGGACAACTCAACGCATGGGGATCATTTCGGAATTTGAAACTCTAGGAGTTACTGTGAATAATTTGGAGCTGATTGGAAAAACGGAAGAAGGTCAAATTCTTGGAAGTTGATGATTATGAGTGATCCGGGAGTATCACTCCTAGCCTTGAATGTAACCGAACTTAGGTAGCAATTAGGTTTTCATTTCGAGTAGACGAGTAGTCAGGGGGAACCCTGAGGACCCTCTGAGATAAATAGAGGTTTTGTACAACCAAATAAGATTGTTGTGAGTTATTAGGAGATTTCTAAGTTTTTAGTTGTTGTTTGGTTAAAGTTGTAGCCATTTTTATTTTGAATGAATATAACAAAGGAAAATTGATCCAATGTGTGGGTGTTGTTATTTCTTGTAAATTTCTTGTTGTTGTTGTTTCCATAAATGAATGTACGAAACTATGATATGTTAGTATGAGTTTCAATTGTTTCTCTCAAGAGATTTTTGAGTGCAAGGAGTGCACATAGTCTGCAAGGAGTGAGTTGACATAGATGAGTTAACCTCAGAGAAGTTCATGAGAGATATCATTGAATATTCACCAACAGAAGTGCAAGGAGTGCACAAAAAGAACTTTGTGTTGGGTTCAAAGAGAGAGATACAAAGTTATTGAGCACTCTGTAAGGAGGAGCTCTGCAAGGTGTGCATCGAGCAAAAGGAGAACGCCATGAGGGCGAGAAGAATTGATTTTCAAGAAATCCTTCGAATCTAAGTTCATCAAAATCCCTGAAATGCAAGGAGTGTGCGCGAAGTCTAAATATTCATGAAGACCAAGCTTAGGAGAGATAGCACTTTTCAAAAGTGCTGTCGAGGTCCAAGAGATAGACTCACAGGAGGCTCAAAGGTTGAGACCTTTGGATACTTAAAACATATTCTAAATCAGAGGAAGTCGAAAGCTCAGGAGGGAGAGGGACAGTGGTCGTTGGATCACCGATTCAAAGGACCAACAACGATCTGATCAAATCAAGGTGCGCAAGCCTTAGCATTTTTCACACGCGAGAGAGGGAACTTGCCAAATTTTTGAAGTCCCAAAGTCATTTAGGACTGTCCAATCGTCTGAAGTAAATATCAATCGTCCGATCATCCGAAGAAAATCTCAAGCATCGGGTCGTCCGATGTAGATTTGAACCATCGTATATGAATAATAGGTGGTGTGAATATGTGGATCTTGGGTAAAAACCCAAAGTAAACGTCAATTGTCTGATCTAGAGGGAAAGTGGCATAAATCCATGGAATCCAGGTAAAGACCCGAAGTAAATATCAACCACCCGATTTAGGAGAACTAGATCTGATTCATTTTTTTGAAAGAGGCAGATCTCAGTTGTCAGTCCAGAAGCACCGTCGAGATCGTAATATTGACGATCACACTTGATTACGGGGCCAGAAAGTACTTGTATGTTAAAATTTTGAGGGCGAGCCGCAATCAAAACCACGATATCGGTGAAGAGGTACGTGGCAATTGGAGGTAAATTACGGGGAGAAAAGCGGTTGATCCCAAACCACTCTTGAGTCCACCCGCAATCACGCATAGGCGTGAGGTCATCGCCCAAGGTCACATCTAAGGAGGGGCCGAAAGGAAGGGAGATAGCGCCAATTCTGAGATTTTGCTGAGCGTGAAGGGGAAGGTCACAGGTATCGTAAAACCTGCGCAGAGAGCTGAGAGGACCTGTGTTTAAAATAGAACGAGACCATCAAGGTTTAAGAGATTCCTTCGACTCTAGAAGCAAATATCCTTGATTGAGAGGTTGCACAACCCTTAGGAGAGAAGGGGGGGTTGCATCAAGTGGTATCAGAGATGAATTTTTGCTTACAGATAGCAGGCAAAGGAGAGGAGGCAAAAGAACTCAAAGTTGTACTCTGTGTGTCAGAGACCACAGCACAATGCCACCGAGGAGAAGAGTGGAGCCGCCTTTAGCCAATCGGGCTGTAGAAAGGTAAATGAAAGAGATTTGTGCAAGATTAGAGGCGATGGAGGCAGCACAGAGGAGAGAACCTGATGCTGGAGACATCAGTGATGCAAAGAGTGAAGAAGTATAAGTTGAAGAACCACTAAGAAAGAGTTATGGGGGATTAAGCTCCACTAGGTAGGGTAAGGGAAGGGGCTAAGTGTCTAGGAATAGGGTCTAAGTTAGAGGGCTTACCTCTAAAGGGATAATATTATATTATTATTTCCAAAAGGGAAGTGGCGCAGCCGAAGGACTGTTAAGCATAGAAGGGGAATGTTTCCTGTTGTGGGATAGGCGTGTGGGGAGAGAGAGGTTGTAAGCTATTAGTGTGAGCTAGCTCCTCGGAGAAAATCCTTCTGGTTGATCTATGTGACTTTAATGTTGTCGTTTCCAAGCCTAGAAATCCCTTGCCTGGTGGATTTTAGTCCCAGCTCAGGGGTGACCCACTATTGAGCATGATGAGAAGTGTGGTCTAAGGCTCGGAGGTTCATGGGAGGTCTTCATGAATTTGGTGGTCATCTATTAAAATATAAGTACCAAATCTTTGTTCTCTATATGATGTGTATAATGCTTGTATGTTTTAATGTTATTTCTGCATGAATAGTGGAATGAATAGAATGCTATAGTTGTTAATTGCATTAGATAGATATGTATATAAATATATATGGTATCAGAGCATTATTTGGAGTAGAATTCCCTGGCCTAGGTGTTCGGGGGTGTTACAAAAATGGGATCATAGCAGAAAAGAAAAGATGTAGTCGATATTGTAGCATTGCCCGACAGAGGTTGGTGGTCGGGGATGTTACAAAATGGTATCAGGGCCATGGTTTCAACATTGAGTCTGGATGGGCCATGTTAGTAGAAGTTGAAGAAAAAGTTTCAAAAAATAATTGTTGTCTAAATGGACAAAATTCAAGTTCAGAGCCCATGGTTTCAACACTGAACCTGGATGGGCCATGAATGAGGAATTCAGAGTAAAAGTCCAAATAATTTTGATGTGCAGAGTGTCTGAAGGGCATTGAGAGAGAACTTGGACTGTGTTCATAAGCACAAGAGGTGTAATGGTTTAAGAAATTTCCACAAATAAAGAAACCACAACATCTGTGGTGATCGGGCCGTAGGATCTGTTAGGAGAAAGAGGATCTTTCACAATCGTCAGATCTGGAGAAAAGTGCATGAAGGTTAACCTCCAAGTCATTCGGAATTTCCAACTTTGATGAAAGTTATGGGTTGTAAGAGCAATAGGGGTCGAATCCTGAAGTTCTGAAGTCCTGAAGAGAATCTACACCGTAGATCTAGAGGGGGGAGTGTTCATCATTGGATTTGATCAAGGACAGATCAACTTGATTCGGGAATTCGACGTTTGGGGGAATTGGAGTGTGTTGATTCACAAACCGTCGAAGCCCGAAGTCTCGAAGAAAAAAGAGAAGAAGTGGCATGGTAGGATGACGTCACCAATAGTGATGTGGACCCTTCCTAGATATGCCACATGCCATCACCTTGATGTTGACATTTGTACCATGTGGACCCCAGAAGGTAAGGAAGTTTGAAAGTTCGACGTTCAGGAGAATTGGAGTGTGTTGATGCACAAATCGATGAGACCCAAAGTTTCGAAGTGATGTGGCTTGCTGACATCACTCAAAATGACATCGACACATGGTATGTGTGCGATGTGTCAGTGAGTTAAGAACCTTTGGATGATTGAAATTCCATATAGTACATGACACATGTTACCCATCTGATAGGGCCTCATGTCAGCTTCTAATATTTCACCATGTGGCCCTCCTCTTAAGCATGGATGGTGGGGGCCCTGATGGTCACAATGGACATGGGGTGCCATATCGTGAAGTCTGGAGACTTGAAACTCTGGAAGAAATGGTTCATGTTGGAATGGAAGGAAGAAATTTCAGAAGTTTCGTAGCATCGAAGTAACGTGACGTAATGACATCACCAGGAGTGACGTGGAAGTATTCAAATATTTGTGATTCAGGAGTTTGGGATGTGCAAAGTTGAAATCCTATGAAGTCCTAGAGCCTGAATCTCTAAAGTCTCGAAGCCTCGAAGCCCGGATTTCCATAGAAAGTATCATTCATTGGATGTTGGGAATTTGTGGAATGTTGATCCACCCCACTTCGTGAACTCGCCAATTCATCACTCCGAGAGATTTGTTGGGAAGTTACTTGGAAACCGCCAAAGCCTAGAGTCACTGAAGATTTGATCCACCTTAGATATGAGAAAGGAATGTGGACCATAGATCCACCATTCTTCGCATGTTTTTCAGTTCGTTGTTCTGTGATGTTTGGGACGCACAGAAAAAGGGAAACCTTCAAATATCTAGAGCACAAAGTTTCAAGGCTCCAGATAAGCGCCTAAATCATTAGCACTGGGTCACATCCATGGTCACATGTGAACCAAGGGCTAAAGAAAAGGGGATAGCACCCGAAAATTATTGCAGAACATAGATGGTCTTAGAGATATAAGCCTGAGAGGTTCTTGATCGACCAAGACCCATTGAAAATGGAGTCGGATATTATTTTTTCGAACCAGATTAATTTATGTTATTCTAGAAAATTATTAAGTCTAATAGACTAACAAAAATTCGGTTGACTGCACATTTTGCAGAATTAACAATTGACTGAACCAAACCGAATTGTCTCATAGTGAAGATAAATGGAGGAGGCGCATGATGCTGACAGTTCATAGAATGAAGCTAGAGGAATGGATGTCCATTTGGGATTTGAAGGGATAAACTCCAATGGGAATGGATAAGAAATAGACAAAGAAGTGAGCATGATGAAAATCATTACAAATTTGCAAAAATATGTCCTAATGCATCAGAAAGATAACAAAAAGATTATGAGAGATAGGGAGCAATAAGGAGACTTCAACATGAAGTTGATGCAGATCCTGGAAAGAATAGAAAATAAATTGGATAAGGAGAGTGGCTCAAGCAAATCAGGAAGTCACAGGTTTCCTGATGAGAAAAGAAGAGGAAGAAGTGGTAGCAAACATCACCATCACTCCCAAAAGCATTTCCATAGGAGAGCACACAATAGCTCAAGTTCATCCCTTGTCAGGAAACATAGGAGGTCCGGGGTGGATGATCTATGAGGGGAAATGAACAAAATCAAACCTCCTACATTTGATGGTGAGAAAAAGAAGGATGAATATGCAGATACATGGTTGTTGGGCATGAGAAAGTATTTTCAATTGCATAATTATTCTTCTCATGCAGAAGGAAGAATTCCCATCTATCAACTCAAAGGAAAGGCATCCATGTGGTGGGATCAACTTGTGTAGGTGCAACACATTAAAGATAAAAATGTTACTTGGAGAGAATTCAAGAAGTATTTCGAAAAGAAATACTTGACTAAGAGATACTTTGACAAGAAAATGAAAGAGTTATTTGAACTCAAGATTGGGAGTATGACAATAGATGAATATGAAAGAAGGTTTTTAGAATTGTTGAAGTATGTCTCTGTCATAAAAGATGAGACAGTCAAGATTCAGAGGTATTTAAGTGGTTTTCCATCATTCATCAATGACAAAATACAATATGATGATCCAAAAAACATTAGAGGATACCATAAGGCGAGCTAAGTGACTATATGATCAACAAAAAGCAAGGCCAACTTTCCAAAAAGATTGGGAAGACAAGAAGAAATTCAATATGGATTAGAGGAAGAAGGAAACTAAACCACCATTCTTCATAAATAATCCAAAAGGACAACCAACTTCTAGATAACCTAGAACGATTGAAATAGGTGGTCAAATGCCAAGGCAACCACCTATTCAATGTTGGGGTTGTAAAGGAGATCATATGTTTAGAGATTGTCCTCATAGAAGTAACAAAGTGAGAGTTGTTCACAATGTACAGCAAGATGAAATAGTGGAGGACATGGGTAGAAGTGTACCCATGATCTATGCAGCCTTGGACAACAAGAAAGTAGAGTATCAATCACATATGATTGAAGTGGAAGGTATGATCCACAACCGAACCTATACTATTTTAATTGATTTAGGAGCTAGTCATAGTTATATAGATCCTAATATGGTGGAAATTTTGCATTTTCCAAGAAACAAGCATGGAAAATCTTGGTTGGTGCAGCTGGCTACTATAGCCAAAAGAAAATTTAATGAGATGGTTAAGTCATGTATTATGGACATGAATGGACTAAGCACAAGGGAAGATTTGAACATCTTGACTTTAGGTTCCTATGACTATCTAATTGGGATGGATTGGTTGGACCAATATCATGCTATCCTAGACTGTCATAAAAATAAATTTACTTGCTTGGATGAGGAAGGGAACCTAAGGAAAGTGCGGGGAATTCCTAGGGCAGTGACTGTCAGAGAATTTTCAGCAATGCAGCTAAAAAAGTGTTACAGGAAGGGTTGTCAAATATTTGCAGCCCATATGGAGGAAGCATCTAAGGATAAGGTGTCAAATATGGAGGATCATGCATTCCTAGAATATTTTGAATATGTGTTCAAGGAGGTACTAGGACTACCCCCAAAGAGAGATATTGATTTCTCTATAAATTTAATGCCTGGAGCAGCTCCAGTATCAAAAACTCCTTATAGAATGAGTACACCAGAACTGAAGGAGTTGCAAATGTAGCTTGAATAACTTCTAAGGAAGGGGTATATACACCCAAGTGTGTCACCTTGGAGTGCCCCAGTCTTGTTTGTGAAGAAGAAAGATGGGACATTGAGGTTGTGCATCGATTTCAAACAGTTGAACAAGGTAACTATAAAGAACAACTATCCTCTACCAAGGATTGATGATCTCTTCGATCAGTTGAAGGATGCAAGGATATTTTCAAAAATAGATATCAAGTCAAGATACCATCAGGTAAGGATTAAAGAGGAAGACATCAACAAGACCACCTTCAGGACATGGTATGGTCATTATGAGTTCACAGTGGTGCCATTTGGGTTATCAAATGCACCAGTTGTTTTCATGTGCCTAATGAATGGTGTTTTCCAATAATATTTGGACAGGTTTGTCGTTGTCTTTCTGGATGATATCCTTGTATATTCCAATTAGGAATAAGAGCATGAGCATCATTTGAGGATGGTGTTGCAAGTGCTAAGAGAGCATCATTTGTATGCCAAATCAAGCAAGTGCTCATTTTATCAAAACAGAATTCATTATTTAGGGCATATTATATCTGAAGAAGGGATAGCAGTGGACCCTAGAAATATTGAGGCCATTAAAGGGTGGACAACACCTAAGAATGTGACAGAAGTCAAATCCTTCATGGGTCTAGCTGGCTACTATAGAAGGTTCATTGCAGGGTTTTAGAGAATAGTTCATCCCATCACTTCCTTGCAAAGGAAGGGGAAAAAAATTTAGTGGACAGAAGATTGTGAAAAGAGCTTCCAGCAATTGAACCATTTGTTAACCAGTGCTCCAATTCTGCAGATTGCTGATCCGAATGAAGATTCTGTGGTTTGCATGGATGTGTGCAAAGAGGGACTTGGAGGATTCCTTAGTCAGAATGGATTTGTAATATGTTTAGAGTCTAGAAAATTGAAAGAGCATGAAAGGCTCTATGTCACTCATGATTTGGAGTTGGCAACCATAGTGCACGCTTTGAAGAAGTGGAGGAACTACCTCATGGGAAAGAGGTTTGAGTTGAGTACAGACCATAATGGTCTAAAGTATTTGTTTGATCATCCTACTTTGAATGCTAGGAAAAGCAGATGGTTGGAATTCCTCTGTGAGTATGACTTTGATATAAATCATAGCAAGGGGAAACAGAACAAAGTGGTTGATGCACTCAACAGAAGACTGCATGAGTTGCATGCTACAACCAATAGCATGTACCAATCAGATTTGAAAGACAGAATTGTGGAGGCTGCAAAATCAGATTTGCAGTACATGGAATTGGTAACAAAATTACAACAAGGTAAAATGTAGTAGAAATTTGAGGATTATGAATTGGGAATTGATGGAATTCTCTTGTACAGAAACAAAGTTTATGTACCCAATTATCCTTAATTGAGGAGTTTGATTTTAAAAGAAATGCCCAATGTACATTATGCAGGACACCTAGGATATCAGAAAACAATTTCAACAGTCAAGAGCCAATATTATTGGTCATACATGAAAAGGGATATTTTTGAATACATAATTAAATGCTTGAAGTGTCAAAAGGTAAAGGCTTACCATAGACACCCAGCTAGTTTTCTACAGCCATTACCCATTCCTAAGTGGAAATGGGAAGTTGTAACAATGAATTTCCTCACAGGATTTCCCAGAACAAGCAATCATCATGATGCAATCATGGTGGTAGTGAACAAGCTTACTAAAGTTGCCCATTTTATCCCATTGAAGACTACTCAAGGCAATCAATGTTGTTGATATTTATATAAGGGAAGTAGCATGCTTGCATAGCATACCCAAGAAAATTGTGTTTGGCAGAGACCCAAAGTTTACCTCAAAGTTTTGGAAGGGGTTATTAAAAGGGTTCAGAGCAAATTTGAACTTCAGCACAACATATCATCCTGAGTCGGACAAGAAAACAGAAAGGGTGAACCAAGTGATAGATGATATGCTAAGGATGTATGTGATGGACAAACCATCTAAATGGGAAGATTATCTACACTTGGTGGAATTTGCCTACAACAATGGTTATCAAGCATCAATGAAGATGAGCCTATTTGAGGCACTTTATGGCAGAAAGTGCAACACCCCAATAAGTTGGAACAACCCAACTGATAGGGCAGTTGTTGGGCCAGAGTTTCTCAAGGAAATGGAAGAGAAAATGTTGAAGATTAAACAAAATTTGAAGGCTTCCCAAGACAGGAAGAAAATCTATGCTGATAAGAACAGAACTCACAAGGAATTTAAAGTAGGAGATCTTGTATTCTTGAAAGTGAAGGCCAACAAAAGTTTCCTAAAGCTGGGAAACTATTCCAAGTTGGCAGCTAGATATTGTGGGTCATTTGAAATCCTAGAGAGGATTGGTCCAGTAGCTTATATGCTTGCATTTTCTGTATCTATGCCTATACATAATGTATTTCATATGTCATTGCAAATATATACCTGATGATAATCATGTTATTGATTGGAATGTGATTCAGGTGGAGCAAGAAAGCGCTTTTCAGGTGCATCTGGTGTGCATACTGGACCGGAAAAGCAAGAAGCTCTGGAATCGATCCATAGGGCTTGTAAAAGTCTAGTGGACCTGGTATGATCCTGAGGACGCAACATGGGAGCATGAATATGCTATGCGGGCAGAGTACCCACATATTCTTTAAGATTTTGGAAATCTTGTTGTTGTTGTGTAAATAAGTTGCACTGAGGAAAGTGCAAAAATAAGGTGAGGGTACTGTAACACCCCAAGGTCGAGCCCCTGTTGAATTGTAATTATGTTTATAGGCTGGTGAGACAAGTGTTTATAAGATGGAAGACTTATGTGTTTATTAGGCCGAAGAGCCTAGATGTTAAGGCCAATGAACCTGATTTTGTATATGAAAATACACACATCATTAATAAAATTACACCGTTGCGTGTAGACCGACCAAGAAGAAAGAGTTATGGGGGACTAAGCTCCACTAGGTAGGGTAAGGGAAGGGGCTAAGTGTCTAGGAATAGGGGCTAAGCTAGAGTGCTTACCTCTAAAAGGGAAATATTATATTATTATTTCCAAAAGGCTAAGGCTGACATAATTCGTGTTGTCCTAAGTTTTTGGGGGAAAGGGAATGAGTGTTAAGCGGAGCTCATGCAGCTTCAGGAAGACATGTGTCAACCTGGGTGCATGCAGTTTATAGTTGGTAAAGCCAGCTCGTTGGGGGTTCTCTCGCCATTCTCGCGATCGTCGCCATTCTTGCAAGTATGCCATACTCCCCATAGACTCATGCATTGATCCATTGCCTTCATCGTCGACCCCTACATCATTCACGCACCCTGGAACCTGCATGCATTTTGAGCTAACCCATACCTTTCCTGTGAAGCACATCGCACCTGTACTTTTCTTGAGCCTGTACCATGCCTTAATGGTTTGTTGTTGTTGCCAACACAGTTCCTTGACTGAGCGTGGCTTGCTGCCATCATCTGATGTATATCGATATTTGTTATTGACATTACCCTTACTTGAATTGACTTAGGATCTGGACTGAAGAAGCAGGTTGTCGGGCCTGTAAGCAACTCTCTCCAGGGGAGAGAGGTTGTTGGGGAATCGATTTTCCTAGAGGGATCCCAAAGAAAGCTATAGTTCTCTGAGAATTCCTATTCGGCCTGTTGTTGAAGCCCTGGAAGGGAAGTGGGGCAGCCGAAGGACTTTTGAGAAGAGAAGTGGCACACTTCGTGGGGTGGGACAGGCATGTGGGGAATGAGAGGTTGTAGGTTGTTAGTGTGAGCTAGCTCTTGGGAGAAAATCCTTTGGGTTTATCTGTGCAACTTACCTGTTGTCCTTGCCAAGCCTAGGAATCCCTTGCCTAGTGGATTTTAGTCCTAGCTCGGGGGTGACCCACTGCTGAGCATGATGAGCAATGCAGTCTAAGGCTTGGAGGTTCATGGGAGGTTTGCATGCAATTGTTGGCCATCTATTAAAATATAAGTACCAAATATATGTTCTCTATGTGATGTGTATCTTGAAATCAAGTTATAATGTTGTTAGAATTGTCTGTGTATAATGCATGTAAGTTTTAATGTTATTTTCGCATGAATAGTGGCATGAACATAATGTTATAGTTGCTAATTGAATTAGATAGATATGTATATACATATATATGGTATCAGAGTGTTATTCGGAGTAGCATGCCCCGACTTGGGTGGTCGGGGTGATACAAAAATAGTATCAGAGCAGAAAAGAAAAGATGTAGTCTATATTGTAGCGTTTCCCGACATAGGTTGGTGGTTAGGGATGTTACAAGGAGTTATAGTAAAAATGGCATACCTTGTTGAATTATGACTTATTCTAGAGAGTGAACATTTAGAGCGTACCCCGCATAGAATTTTTGTTATATGGATCTGAAAATGGTACACAAAATACTATAGATTGTACTCTAACCAATACATTTGGTCTTACTGAATTTGCATCTGTTATGAAGAAATTATGACATTTTTACCAGAAATACATGTTTTAGACTAGTTTCGGGACTAGCCACAAACCCTATTTTCCACGGAGTGTAACTCCAAAAATACAATGACCCACAAGATGAAATTTTTATCATAGCTACTTAGATATGTTTCCTCAACGACCTCTAGATTTCGAGGTCTAAATCATTCCAGAAAAAAAAAAAAAAAATTTATTGCGAAAATGGTGAGATGACCTGTAAATAAGATACCTTAGAAAGCATCATCAAAAGAATTTGTCCTCCCTTGAATTTCGGCCTTCTTTACTTCACCTTCCCTCTGAAATTCACCTTAGATATCCTTTGGTTACCTCAATCACTTGTAGATATTCAATATTCTCAAGTGTGATTAAATGAGAGACCCTTTCCTCTTATTTATACTTTTTTGTAGCTTCCTTAAGGGGTTACCTTTAAACCACTTTCCTTATTTTAGGGTTAACCCACTTGTAACCACTTGTCCACTTAGTAATTTCTCCATTAACTTTATTATTTAAATAATTTATGTTGTATCCAATTTGACTCATAGTACACTCATCACTTCACTTTATTATTTAAATAATTTCTTCTTTGAAATCACTTTGACAACTTTGACCTTTTGGAGCTTCTAGATGACTCATGAGGGTTCTCTAACTTCACATGGCTATAACTCTCTAACTGTGAGGAGTTATGTGACGTTCCACATACCACCAAAAATGGCATGAAATGTATTATCCATCTAGAATAGTCTTACCTTAAAATATATTAAAACTCATACCATTATACATCAAACAAACTTGGGTCCATTACCCAAACCTTTGAAATGTACTATCCATCTAGAATAGTCTTACCTTAAAATATATTAAAAGTCATACCATTATACATCAAACAAAATTGCGTCCATTACCCAAACCTTTGTGCTACCAAAATCCGCTACCGGACTTTCTTCAAGGGTTGACATCAATGAAAACCAACCCAAATAATCAACAAGGTTGACAAGAATGATTGTTTTATTTAACATCGATTGGAATCCACATATTCTATTGAAATGGTATATACCAAATAAGTTTGACTATAAACTTGGCTTTACTCAAAGCCATCCCTAGAGGTCCACTAAATAATCTCTAGAGATAAAAGTCTAAACATAGGACCTATCTTTCTAGGTTTTGCAATATTTCGAAGCCATTTTAGAAACTAACAAAGCATTATTTGTCTAGTGTCTTTCCTTGGGGGTGCTCCCCTTATATAAATGATTAAATTTCTTTGGAATTCATAACCTAGAGTGTCCTAATTACAAATGGTCTAAAACCTTGAAACATTTTTTTTCGTTTTGTTTGTAGGCCAAACCTACATGGTATGCCAACAATTCCTCCCTGCCACTTTATCTTGGTGGGTTTCTTTGCTTGGCAATCGACTACCCCAAGCTCTAGACTTCCATTATGCTTGGTTTCTTATTACTGTTGAAGTTTTATTTTGGCTCTGGAAAAAGAGTAATGATGGTCTATTTAACTCTTCTTTCACACCAAGCTTCATTTGGTATGATGATGGCCTAAATTGTTCCATCCTATCCTTGTAGATTGAGGTGCAATCATACAAGGTGCATTTGGATATGGAACACTTGAAATA
>ML792652.1:227728-239341 GCA_009831015.1 Picea engelmannii | reverse complement strand
TATAGGAGACTAGGAGGTATAATTACAACTAATGTCCTAAAGCTGACATAAATAAAATAAAATTACTAATATAATATGCCCCAATTAAGGGGTAATGATCCAATATTAGGGATTAACGGAACTTTGCAAGGAAGAGCAGTGTGGAGCTTGGGGCATGTAGAACAATGTAGATTTGGAACAAACTTTTGATGTAGTAATGAATCTTGGAAATCTTTATTCAGCTTGGAGATAATTATTCATAGAGCAGCATGGATATATTTATTTGGAGAGTAACTTGGATGGAATCATTTATTTCTCACTTTATTTGCAAACCTTGTCCACCAGCAAGATGGTTTTCAAACAAGATCTGTCTAATTGCACCCAAATGGTTTTCATTGTCAGAATTTTTTTATTCTCAAGGAATGATTGCTAGCAAACTAGTTTTCAAGCATTCCCAGGGTCTGGTGGTGCCTAAAATAGGTTTTCACCATCAAATTTATTAAGGGAAGGGATGGGATAATAGGGTAACTTGGCATTGTAAGTGGGCCAAGCTGAATTTATTGTGTGGGTTAGGGATGGGTGGAGTAGAAAATCATGGAAGTGGTGGAGTAGTGGAGGCTGAAGTTTTGAATTTAGGTGTAGTGGTTATGTGAATTATATTCAGGTAAAGGTCATTATATTTCATAGATAACCACATAAGAAATTGAGACTTTATGAAATTCAAAATACATGTATTATTGATTTAAGAGGAAGGAAATGTGTAGACATACCATGGTGTCGGTCAATGGCATGATGATCATGAGATATTTTGGAAGGATCCCTTGGTAGCAATGGCATGGTTGATGTACCAATGGGGAATTTGGCAATGACACTTGACTTTTGGAACTTTGGTCTCCAAACTCTTTAAATCAATTCTTCATGTGTCTTTTTGTGGATCCATCTACAACATTGAAAAAAGGGACATCTTGCTGAGACATTATTTGGCCAAGCTCCTAAGAACTAGATTTGAACATGGAACAAAATCTCATGAAATTGCGTCTTCATTATTGGATTTCTGGAGAGCATGCAATAAGTAGAAGTTTATTTTAGCATTCACCATATAGATGAAGAGAAAAATATTTCATTTTCTAGATTGAATTTAGAGGGCCATGCTTTAACCTGGTGGGAAATCCATATGGAAACACTTAGGATAGAGGGTGATCCGCTAGTAACTAGGTGGGAGGACTTGAAAACCCTCATAAAGTCCCAATTCTACCCTTTTGGGTATGTAGAGGACCAATGGATTCGGTGGCACTACCTTAGGTGGAGGCAGGGGGAAATTGTACAGGAGTACACCACTGAGTTCAGATAGATGGCCATCATGTTGGGTATCTCTCCCAATAACCCAGATGTAGTCCTCAAGTATCTGGGGGGTTTACATAATCATCTATGAAAGCAGGTGATGCTCTTCAAGCCAAGGACAGTGGATGAGGTGTGTGTATAGGCACAGTACCTGGAAAACATAGGCCGAAAGAAAAGGCAACCAAGTGGTTTGAAGCAGAAAGAGCACCAGGAAGATTCCAAGGAGGGGATGAAGAAGTGGAAAGGGGGAAAGATAAGAAGAAAAAAATCATTTCACATTAGAGTAACAATCCCAGCAACCACTGCAATCATTTGAACATTGATGACCACACCGAGGAAAAATGATGGAAACTACATCTAGAGTTGAATCTGAAGAATCACAAGAAGGAAAGAAAGAAAATTAACCTTCTAGCCAAAGATTCGAGCAATCAGGTTGAAAGTAGCTCAAATGTGGATGAAAATATTGTCTACACGTCTATGCAGAAGGAGGTGAATCTAAATAGCCTTCATCACCATGAAGAGAAGGAGATGACCAAGCTCTTCCACATCAAGAGTGAGGTCAAGAAGACCAAGATAGATGCTAGGTTTGACTCTCATTCATAGGATATTCTCATAGCAGCAGATATGGTAAACCATCTTGGATTGGAGGTTCATGATCATCCTAACCACTATCTATTGAGTTGGGTAAATAAGGATGCAGAGATAAAGGTAACGAAATAGTGTAAGATTAAATTTGTTATAAGTGTTGTTTTTATTGATCAAGTGGAATTGAACATAGTACTCCTTGATGTATGTGGAGTAGTGTTTGGAAGCCATTATATGTATATGAGAGCTGCAATATTCATGCAAAGAACCAACCAGTCAAATATCTACATCATCAACGCGCATAAAGGCAAGTCAAATATCTCACTGGTAATTGCCAACCAAGCCAAGAAGTTGATTAGTTCCAATAAGCAATATGTTTTTTTTTTCTTAATAGAAAATTAGTCTTATGATGAGTCAATGAAAGTGAAGGCATCCCTGGAAGGGTGTACTAAAAATCAGAAACATCATTTGGATGATTTTTTACAAGAATACAGAGAATTGTTCAAGGAGCCTAAAAGGCTACCACCCAAGAGGGATGTGAAGTACGAAATATAGTTATTTCCATACTCCCAATTGTTGAATATTGGGTTGTATAGACAATATTTTCTAGAAGTGAATGAAGTGAATAAGCGATTGCAACAATTGTTGGAGCAGGGTGTGATTCGACAAAGTACCTCACCTTGTGGGTCACCCATCGTAATTTTTCCTAAGAAGAATGGGACTTGGAGAATGTGTATCTATTATAAGGCATTGAACAAGATTACACTAAAGAATTGATACCCTCTACCAAAAATTGATGATCTTTTAGACCAATTGCAACATTTCAATTAATTCACTAAGTTGGAATTGAAATCAATATATCACCAGGTATGACTCAAAGAAGAAGATACCTGGAAGAGTGCCTTCAAGACAAGGTAATATTTGTATGAATGTGTTGGTATATATATCTCTTTCACTTCTTGGCCTGACCCAGGTTCGTATCTCAATAGGTTTCCAACAAAACCCTCTCAAACTATCGGCCCTCGAGGTAAACCAAAAGGCAACATTGCACACAGAGTGCACCGTGCAATCTCACCTGAGATAACTTTATGGGTGACTGCAATGCTCAAGTGTTTGTTGTCTAGGAATGAGTGGGGATCTGGGGGTGTATCCTATATTCTTTGTGCATTAATCTTCTTATGCATTCAAGTATTTCTAGGATTCACTCATTTGTAGGCTCATGCATGCATTATAATACATCTAGTTAATTATCCATTCATAACATAACCATTAAAGGGAAGTAAGAATTCAATAAAAATCATATATAACACAGGTTTTACCATGGTTCACCCCCTCTTAGGCTATTTCCACAAAGATTTGGCTTCTCTTCTCTTTTATTTAGTCTGTTGCAAAATATAGCACTGCATGCATTGCATCTTCAATCATACAATCATGAATAGGTTCAAGAAAATATGTGAGGCAAACTAGATCACACTAGCCTCCTCATCTCGTGACCTAACCCTCAAAATCTAGCTTTCTTGACTCTTCTACAATCTTATTACAATCATAATAACCCTCATCAACTCTCTAAACCCTTCTGACCCAACCGAACTAAACTCTTCAACCTAACTCTCAAACCCTGACCTAGAGCTCCTAGGTTATTATTTATACTATTTTACATGCTTATAACCATTACAATATTTATCAAAAACCCTAACCCTATATTGGTTAGGCTTGCCTCTTACATGTTTCTTTTCCTCTTGCATGTTTCTTTTCTTGCCACCTGTTCTTCTCAAAAAATAGGCATGCGCCCAAAATATCCTTCCTTATCAAAATAGGCCTGCACTCAATAGGCCCCCAACACTCACATTGTCTTGTCCCGAGCCAATTAGGTGGTTTGTGTTGGCACAGGTGTAGACCGAGGGTTCAACGCTACAACAACACACCAACAAAACCATAACTACCAACCCTTTCAGAAACACCTGTGAAGCAGATGAAGTCTCACTCGAGGTAGAAGCATGGGTGGTTGCAGGACTCCAGTGTTTGTAACCTTAGCTGGTACATAGATTATTGATTGTAACACCTTAACAGAGCACTTAGTTATTACAGTTCATTAATATTCAACTTTAGTTCACAACGCAGCTAAACCCTAACAACATATCAGCACGGTATTCACACAAATCCAATGGATTCAAGCACTAAGCATACCAATAGAGATCAGATCTAGCATTCATTCACATTAGTCAGCACTAAGCTATCATATCAGATTCATCTATCATCTAACATTGCACTAAGCATTGAATCACATAAACAAGAGAGCACTCATAAAGCACAAAGCATTCATAACATAGGATATACATGGTTCACCCCCTCTCTGGGGCTACGTCCACCAACTGTTCGCCTTATTTATTATCTTCATTCAATCCTCTTACATGCATAAAGCCTCAAAATCAACTCTATAGAGGACAGGAGATATGTGCACCTCGCTAGATCCTCCTTCCTCGAGTTATAGCACAAAGCCTTCCAAAGTCTCTTACAATCACTTGCACTTATTTTTGCAAGCCTCATACAGTATCCACAAAGCACTTACAACTATTACTTGCACTTAGCACAACTTACAACTTCTTCGATCACATAGATCAAACTATTTCCTACATCGCCTAGTTTTCTATTCATAAATTACAAAATCGGGCCTAAACATGGGTAAACCCATGGGCCGACATTCCCATACCCATTACATAAGCCCAAAACCCAAAAATCCCTTAAAAAGGGGTCGAGATCCCGTGATATTTGCTTTGTCTTGCGCTCCACCTTTGACAACTTGTCGAAGTCCCAAAAATAGGTCAAACATAACCAAGGATCCTTGAAACTTGGTCAAGGGCCAACAGGCCCCCAACACTCACCTGTGACTCATCCCGAGTCACTGTGATCTGGGTAATTCTGCCTCAAAAGAATCAAGCTTGGCTCGAGCTACTTCGACTTGTTTTTGTGCCATGGCCTCCTGCTCAACGAACTCTTGGATGACTTCTTCGTTGACAGGTCCCTCTAGGCGTTGTTCAGTTGCAGTGATGACTTGATCTAGTGTTGCTCCTCAGCCTTCGATCTCTACAAATATTTGGCAAGCCTAATCCTGTATAGGTTGGAGCCTCCAAGTCACTTCCATGACTCTGATCTAAATGGTATGGACCTATTGTTGAGCAATGCACTACTATTGGGATCATTTCATCCTTTCAACAACTAACAGGGGCTTCAACTGCACCTGTATTGTTTCTTCTTGTTGCTTCACCTCCTGGAGCTGTGACTCCAGTGCCTTCAATTATGGATTCTCGGTGAGTTGCTCATAAGTCTGGGAACTGTGATCACTTAGTTGTTTACATTCCATGGAAAGGGCCTTTATTCTCTCAATTGTGATTCAAGCCCTTGCATCTCTTTGATCCCTCACATCCTGAGGGGTGTCGGGCACTGTGCAAATCTTTGAGTCTGTTATTTGTTGTTGTAGTTGTTGGATAGCTTCTGCAAGTTGTTCTACTTGATGCTCGACTCAGTCTTCTACCTTTGGCTCTAAGCCTGTCATAGAGCAAAGTTCTCTGTTGACTACTTATTTCACTTCAATTTTTTCTGTGAGCAACTATTCTTTTTCTTGTTGAATCTTTACTTTCTCCTCTTCAAACTTTGTCTGGAGAGAAACCTTATCCTACTCCACAACTCAGCATTGTTCCACAACTACTTCTTGCACTTGCTTCAAGGCCTGGGTGGCTTGTTCTATTTCTTTCTATGTGCAACGAAGGCAAGCTTCGGTCACATCAGCTAGTTGGTGGAGTTGGGCTGGCTCATCTCCCAACTCTGGTTCTTCTGACGGCAGGGGCACAGTATACACTGCGCGACTAGAATGAAGGGCATGTTGTAACCCTTGGAGTTCGACCTCACTGTTGTACATATCCTCCTGCTTGACTTCCTGTTTCTGCAATATTTCTTTCGAGATGTCGTTTATAGCTGTGATGTTGAAGTCAAATTCATCAACAGTGAGCACAATCTGCATCTTGGTCAAGGTGGATATGAATTTCTTATGGGAAGAGGGTTTTGGGGGAGAAACCTTCCTCTTATTCAAGGGATCAGCCTCATCTCTAGGAGGTGTTACTTCGCCTTCCTTCTACTCATCTTATTTTCCATTTATCTCTTCTAATTCATCATCACCCCCTTGGCCAAGTGATACTGAAGAATTTTTTTTGATGCACTTCTTAAGTCTTGGACTTCTGTGGTCTTCTTCCTTCTGCTAGTTATGGGTCTATCATGTTCTTTGTGAGTGGCCTCTGAGCTGTCAAGTTCAGGGTCAGACATCTCTGCAGTATCAACGGGGATAAGGAGGTTTGTTGACCAGTCCTTAGTTATCTCCTCGAGGTCCTCTTCTATGAGCCTATAGTATGACTGAAGCTCCTCCTTATGCTCATCAGCTTGCGCAGTGATATAGATGAAGTGTCAATCTGTGCAGAACTTCATGAGCAGTCGGAACCATTGCAGGGTGTTTAGTTTCATGAGAGTTTCAGCTTCGATATCCCTCTTCAGTTGGAGATAGTATGTGTGAAATATTATGTTCGATTGCCATTGTTTTCCCATATCACTCGAATACCAGAGTGTGGTGAACATCGTAACGAGTAGCGTGAACAACTCAAGGTCTAGGAAGGTTGAACCTTCAGGCATCTTCCAAGCAATAAACACAATGAGGATCAGGAGCCAGTTAAAGTGGAACTCGTAGCCCTGATCCTGTGCTTCGTGGTAATCTAATTATAGCTGATTAACTAGGTACTTCGCCCAGTTCATCTGTAGGCCTTCCACACATTTCCTTGCAAGGTCAATGACAAACTCTGTGACCTGCATGGGTCTTTTCTTCCTTACTAGATTTCCTGCAATTAATTGGCATGTTAGGCGCACTACGCCATTCTGTATGGAATCTACCTTGGATCCTCACGTCCCCTTCTCAACATCGTCGTAGGTATCCTTGATCTTCTGTGCTAATGCGTGATTTGTGGCTTTCCCTAGATAGAAATCCTACAGGTTGGGTCCTTGCATACTTAATATGATGATCCTATGGATCAACATCATATCGACTGTGATATGTCAGTCTAGCCATAAGTAGACGCCATGGTAACATGACAGCAGAAGCTTAACATAGGAGTTAACCTCTTGGTGCCTTCCAAAGTGTGGGATTTTCATTACATTCAATGGGGTGGACTGTGCGAGGTTCGTCGTCCATGGCTGAGGGATTATTTTCTAGTTCTTCCCCTTCATCCTCGTCAAGTATTTATATGGGGAGAGCATACTATGGTTCTTGCAATCTCCTAGCTTGAAGTCACTGAACTTCAACGTTGCGATCTTGTACTATTGTGCTCTAACTGTGTGTATCCCCTTTGGGAGGTACGCAGTAACCATGGTGTAATCAAAATCTTTTGGCACACTATCAAGACTCACCATGCTAGATAGAGGCAGGATGTAGTTGGGTAAGATGGTCGGGATTAACTTCGCATTTTCTAGGTCATCTCTATGCTTGGTTCTATTTTCTATGATGACTCGGGATGGTCAAGATCCACGAGCGGTCGATGGAGAGGCTTGTACTCCTCTCATCAATGATGCTTGTACACCCACATTCATAGACATCACTCTTTCATTCATGAGGTCTATGAGGACCTCCTTCACAGACTCTTCGACTGCGCTATGTTCTTAGGACATACACGCTCGTGGTTGAATATCTCGGGTTTGAAGAGTAAATACTCAATGCAACGGGATGGATGGTGAGAGATTGATGATCACTATGCAAAATCAAGTGATATGCGGGCTCAGATAATCATGTTTGGAAAAACATTTCTCGGTGCAAGGATCGACAAAATAAGTAGATAACTAGGTAATGGATCTCTCCAAGAGGTGAGAAGCCTTCATTAATTCATTTTTGTCCATTACGGCGCGGTCCCAATGGTCTGATGGCGATCCTTCTGACCACAAATGTCATTCTACCCATTCGGGGTGTCAGTCTAATGGTTATATTGTTTCCAACGACTATATTTCTTTGCCATGGTGAAGTGCCATGTGGCATTGTTCTACTATCTCGACGAAGTTCCAGTTTTGCAAATTTTCCTTCTGCGAAGTTCCCTCTGGAACCTTCAGTAACTTTTCGATATTTTATCTCTTCTTACTTAGTTTTCTAGCCTTCTTTCTAGTGAGCTTTGTTTGGGTATTCCTCTTTTCGTTCAACTTCTTATCTCCTCTTGTCATAGTAACCTCGCGTTGTTGAGATTCTTTCCTAGGATTTAGGGGGAATACTTCTTCTCTATCTGGGGTAAGTGCTTCAGTCTTCTGTGAGTCTTCTTGTGTTCTTTCAACTTAGACATCCAAGTTTCTAGTTCTAAATAGCTTCGATCTGTTGTCTTGTTCTTCAATCAAGTGTGTATCCTCCTAGTCATGAAATCTTTTAATTCTTGTTTTTTCTGCTCTAAGACTTCTTCTTATTTCCTTCTGGCCTGATCCCCGTCAATCCAAGGTTTTCCTAGTAATATAACAAATGGGGCGTTGTTCTCAATAAATTTAACAACCTCAAAATCTTCTTTTGTCAAAGTTCCATGAGCATTCATAGATATCTAGGTAATTCTTCCACATAGGGTTATCAACTTTCCTCTAAATAATCCTATTCCCCCCAATGAAGGAATCATAGCAGTATTTCCTAAAGTTTCCCAACTTCTTTCTGTCATAATATTCACCTGTGTTTCTTCATCCAAAACACAGTCAATGTCGAAGTCTCTTATTCTTGCTTCTATGTACTCTTTTTCTTTGAAGATCTCTGATAAGTTGATATTTCGGTGGTCATTCAGGGTTTCTTTCATTGGTAGCAATACATTTTCTGATTCTTTCTAGGTTTCTACCATGGTCTTAGTGTCTTTACCTTTCTCATGGTCTTCTTGTCTCATATTCATTCTTTCAAGTTTAGCAATCATTCTAGGGAAATCCAAAACTTCATGATCCATAGATTTACAACAAAGATAGTTGGGTCTTCTACCAGGGCATTCCTTAGCAATATGTCTCTATCTTCTACAACTGTAACAAAGAGTTAATCCTCTCTTTCTCTTAAATGATCCCCATCCTTTCTTGTATTGCGCACTAGAATCACGGTATCTAGACTGAAAAAAAATCTGTCTAGGATCCTGCATCCATTTATTAGCCCAAACATTCTTTCTATGCATAGGAATGACATATATTTCACTATTCTTATCATATATACTCATATCAAATCTTATTTCTTCTATTTGTGCCCTAGTTTTCAGGCCAGGACAAAATTTATCAAACATACCTAGATCCATATTCTTGAAACAAAAATTTCTACTTATCTTACTTTCGGCAGAGCACAAAGCTTCCATATCTAAAACTTTTCACTATTCTTACCTCTATCAAAGCACAAAGTGTTCATATCTTACCTCTTTTCTTCAGATCTGCCTCCTTCCTTAGCACAGAGCTTCGTAAGTCAAGCAGCAGATCTACGCACATAGATTTCTTTCTTTTCCTCAGTTCCCAACAATCACAGTTTCAGATTAGATCTTCGCACAGAGCTTCTTCTTACTCAGTTCCCAGCAATCACAGTTTCAGATCCCGGCAACGGAACCATTTGTTGGCACAGGTGAAAATCCAGAGTTCAACGCTACAACAACGCAGCAAAAAAACCCTAACTACCGTCCCTTTCAGAAACACCTGCGAAGCAAATGAAGTCTCACCCGAGGTAGAAGCAGGGGTGGTTGCAGGACTCCAGTATCTGCAACCTTAGTTGGGACAAAGATCTGTGATTGTAACACCTTTACAAAGCACTTAGTTTTTATAGATCGTTAATATTCATCTTTAGTTCACAGTGCAGTTAAACCCTAACAACAGAACGGCGCGGTATTCACACAGATTGAATGGATTCAAGCACTAAGCATACCAATAGATATTAGATCTAGCCATCATTCACATTACGCAACACTAAGCTATCATATCAGATTCATCTATCATCTAACATCGCACTAAGCATTGAATCACATAAACAAGAGAGCAATCATAAAGGACAAAGCATTCATAAGATATACGTGGTTCACCCCCACCCTGGGGCTACATCCACCAACTCTTTGTATTATTTATTAGCTTCCTTCAATCCACTTACAAGCACAAAGAATCAAAATCAACTCCGTAGAGGACAGGAGATCTGTGCACCTCGCTAGATCCTCCTTCCTCGAGTTATAGCACGAATCCTTCCACAGTCTCATACAATCACTTGCACTTAGCTCTGCAAGCTCCATACTGTATGCACAAAGAACTTAAAACTATTACTTTCACTTAGCACAACTTACAACTTCTTCGATCACATAGATCGAACTATTTTCTACATCGCCTATATTTATATTTATACATGACAAAACCGGGCCTAAACATGGGTAAACCCATGGGCTGACATTCCCATAACCGTTACATAAGCCCAAAACCCAAAAATCCCTAAAAATGAGCCGAGACCCTGCAATCTCCGCTTTGTATTGAGCTCCTCCTTCGGCAGCCTGTTGAAGTCCCAAAAATAGGTCAAACATGACCAAGGATCCTTCAAACTTGGTCAAGGGCCAACAGTTTGCGCTCCTTGAATAGCCTCTACCAAGATGTGTAATTTTCCTTCTAACTCTTCCCCTTTTTCTCTAGCTTGCGCAACTTTCCCTGTGATCTCTTCTACCCTCTGCACTATGATATACTCATTGAGAGACTCTTAACTCTCAACATAGTCCTAAGCCATTCTTTTACTTTCCTTCTCTAGTTTCGCAATTATTTGCACTGCTTTCTCTTGGAGAGGTTCTAACTGGGCTTGCCTGGCCTACTTGTTATTCTGCGCAGTCTTTATTTTTTCCTGCAGGGTCTTCATTTCATGTTCGCCCTTCACTCGCTCTGTAATGTTCATGGAATTTTATCGTTGCTTCAACTTAGGGATTGCAGTGTTGATTACCTCCTCTTGTTCGTTTAATTGTTGGACCCTATCATATTCTTCCAACGTCGTCCATAGTTGCATGGTCCTGTCAAATAGTTATGTGACCTTTTCATCTTCTTTCTCCATCATTTCCACTTTCAGGTCTGCCTGTTGTTCCCTTTCATCCATAACTGCAGGAGGATTAGTTGGGGTTGATTTTTGTTCAATCTCCTTGATCTCCTTCTTGTATTCCTCGAGCATCTGCGCGATGATTTGGATCTGTTCTTACGCATTTCTCATGGTTTCTTGTGCATTGTCTAGAATTATTGTGAATACTTCCTTCAGCTTCTGCTCTAAATTATCTACGCATTGTTTCACTTCTTTCATCTTCAACTTTACTTGCTCGATGACTAGTTCTAGGGAATCCTTGCCATTTTTCGTTACGTGCAATTTTGTTGCATATGTCCTTGCTCATGTTGATACTGAGAGGGGGGTGAATCAGTATCAAATACAATTTAAAAACCTTTTTCAACTTATACTTAAACCATTCAATTATATCCAATGAGAAATTAACAATAGTATAAGAGTTACACCAATACACCACAATACACCATGCACAATATATAAGAAATAATCAATAGTTTTGTTCAAGGGAAGTAATCACTTCCAAAGGTAGCTACAGGTTCCAAATGTAAAGGGAGGGATAAACCTCCAAGAGGAAGATACAATCCTCCAATATCAAGAGATATTTGAACTCTCTATCCTTGCCCCTT
>ML792652.1:196997-223521 GCA_009831015.1 Picea engelmannii | reverse complement strand
TGTTGTATATGCATGTGCATTTTCCTTCATGTCCAAATACCTTTATCAACCTTGCGGTCCAAAACCCATGACTAGGGTTGACATCAATGACAACAATCAATCTTCCAACAGCTCACGATTACACTTCCTGCACGACACTGACTTTCAGTTTGTATAGTGCCTTTATTGGTATTCTTGCCAATACCAATGATACCTGTGTCATATATTTGAGTGGTGTATGGGCTATGGCCTCATCCATCTACAGCATCTATGTTGTTATTTGGAATCTTGGACTTGCTTGCGCTATGGTCTGGATGGTGTCTTCCTCATTCTGTGTGGTCCTTCCTTTGCTTTTGTCACTGGGGGGATCGGTTATGTTCCCCTTTCATGCCTTTGTGTTGCTTGTATTTTCTCTAAGACCTATCTGATATCGACCAACTCATTATTTATCCTTCCTCTTTGGTTCTCAACCTCTTCAAACTCCTTTGTTGCACAATCTTGTACTCTCTTTGCGGCAAGATCGACATCATCCTCAATGATTCTATACTCTGGGATCTATTTATGGGCCTTGACCTTCTTGTGCAGCCCCCCTGTATGTATAATCGGTCATTTGGGTGGCCCTGTTTCTTATGGAGTAGTTTCCGAAGGGGTTTCCCATGTCATTGTGTCCCCCCTCCCTTGTTCTTCTTCCTTCGTGGCAGTGTCGTTATTTCCTATCTGTAGATCCTTTTTTGAGGCACTGTCCTTCTTCTACTGTGTTGGTTTTTTATTAGGTTGTCCCTGTTGTGTTGGTTTCTTGGGCACAGCATTGTCTACTATAGGTGTCTTGGATGACCCTGCTTCCACTTATTTTCCCTTGGGTATGTCCTTGGTGATGACTAGGATCCTCCAGTCATCCTTCCAGTCTCCCATTGCCATATCAACTTCTTCTGCATTGAGGTAGAATCGAATTTGAAGCCATTCTTTCCCTGGATCCCTACATTCTTGGATCCACATGTTGTATCTCATAGCCCTAAATTTTTCTATCCCTTGATATTGCGCGACCACTTCCGGAGTTATCCTCCAAGTGTTGGCTATGCTTTCCTAGATGTCGCTAAGATACCGAGCAACGATGTTGGCATTTCCAATTCTTCACTTAGAGTCTCAAGTGCTTCCCATTGATGTGTACCACATTGCGCAATAGCATCCTACTCTATCGTAGAAGTAGGAGTAGGGAGGATATTTCCACCCGATTAAGGCTATCAATATCAACAACCAAGAGTAGTGGGACTCCATTCCCAAGTCATGCGCGTCCTTGCAGTCGTCTAGGAATAGGTTCAGTAAATATGGGGCCCAACTGAGCATGGTGTCATTGGTGCACTATGTTTTTTTTGCGACAACCCATGTAGGGACCTCATCCTTCCATCATTTGTGTAGAAATTTGCATGCCATTAGTTTTGTGTCCATATTGGTGGTTGTGTCGTTGATTCTCTTGATAATAATTCCATGCGAGCCTCTTTTTGTCCCATGTGTCTTCTTCATCTCTTCGGCAAGATATTTTTCTTTGGTTTTGTCATCCAGGTACTGCAAGGGACTCTCGCCATTTGATGGCAGGCCTATGGTGAAGAAAATGAGTTCTACGTCAATGGACATGGGTTCTTCTGACCAGAAGAATCCTTCATGGAGGAGTGCCATCAACTGGTTGACCCAATTATTCACCTCTTTACCCCTACTGAATTGGGGAATCTCTACCAAGTTTAGGATCATGTGTTTGCATGGGCCTACCACCTATTGCTTTGGTTGGAGTATTGGGTCTCCAAATGGCCATTTTCCTAGGCTCTCCATGTACACCTATTTTGCAAATTCCAGGAATTTTTTGGTGTCAGACACATCATGTTCTGCATGATGGGTTGCTTGTATACTTCTTGTGTTGGGACTGTGCGATGGGTTGCTTGTAATTTCTTCTTATCGGCATGTTATAGGTCCCAACCTCTAGTTCTCTCTCTTCCCTATCCCACTCTAGCTTCCCTGTGATGTCTTCAATCTGTACTTGCTCATGTTGCACAGACCCCACCACAAGTTGTGGCATCGGCCCGTCAGACTCTATCCACTCATTTTCTCCACCATTCATTTTGTGGGTTGCTTTTTCCCTTGCAGGTTGTTTTAGGTTGCCTATGGCGACTGGTTCATGGCCCTGAGCATTGTCATGCTAATCAATATCCATCATGGCCATCATCGGGGCTTTTTCTTCTTCCTCGACTAGTCCGGTGCTCATTGGTTCGACCTGCAATGAGGGAATTGCGTCAACATCGATGATTCCTTCTCTCTGTGTCATTTCTTGATATGCCTCTACAGTCTCTTATAGTGACCTGAGACTACCATGTTTTTTCCATGCAGTTTGGCTTGGTGTGCCAACCTTTGGAGGTGCCATCGTGGGTAATTCTTGCTTTCCCAATTGAGTTTTGGCTACTTCGATCTCTATACTCACATGTTCTCCTCTTGTCTTCTTGCTCATTGGCTTCATGAAATTGCAAATGCACAATAAGTCTTTTTTGGCCCACGTTTCCATTTTATAGAAGGTGTCATAATTGCCTTGAATATTCTTGGAGAATATTCTTTGGTTGTTATTAATGCGTTGAAGCTTGTCAACTACGCTTCATTCAGTTTCATAAATGCCCCATTCGCACCTTTTTCCCCTGACAGACGGTTTTTTTTTCTGGTGTGCCATACATTTCTGATATAACTTTTCTTTAGTGTGCGGTGTTTTGCTTTCTTTCAACCATATGTTGCGTGCAGTCACTTTTTCTTTTTGTCACGCTAAATCCACTATCTCTGTGCACGATATTTCCCAATATTTTTGTATTTTCTTTATTTTCTAGTTTTTTATTTCTTTTTTCCTCTTTTTCTCTTTTTTATTTATTTTTATCATTTTTTGTCCTAATCTTTGTTATAGTACATTACATACATTCATTTTCCCAGTGCGTTGTAACGTTTAAGGGTTAGTAGGTTGATTGTCCATGTACAGTTTCAGTCAACTACCGTTGATCATTCCTTCTAGTTATGTTCCTCCCAAGTCTTTCATATTTATATACCCCCCATCTGTGGTAGTATTTACTTCATATGGTCCTAGCCAATGCATCCTAAACTTACCAGGATGTTTAAAAACTTTACTGTCATAGAGAAAAACTAGGTCTCCCTCTTTAAAACTCTTCTTTTTAATATGTGTGTCATGCCAGGATTTGTCTCTTGCTTTTTTTACTTCCTCATGAAATCCTGCCAGAATCTTGTACTCTTCCATTTCCATTAGTTGACTTAACCTTTCCTTTATTGTGCATCTTTCTTTCATGTTGGTAATTGATGCTCTGCACAAACTGGGTACCAGAAATTCTAATGGCACTATTGCTTCCTTCCCATACATCAATATGAATGGTGTATGTCCTATCAACTTCTTACATGTGGTCCTATATGCTCATAGTATTGTTGTTATTTTCAAGTCCCAATCATCTCTGTTGACATTATTCATCTTAGTCAAATCCTTTTCCAAGAGCTTATTGAAATCTTCTATTGTTCCATTTGCCTAAGGATGGTATGGCGTACTCTTCTGGTGATAGACCTCAAACTCCTTAGTCATAGCCCTAATGGTATTATTGATAAAATGAGTTCCCTGATCACTCATCAAAATCCCTGGACATCCAAATATGGTGATCACTTGCTCAAACAAGAAGTGTATTGTTGTCTATGCACTACAATCTTTGACTGGTGTTTCTTCTACCCATATTGTTAAGTATTCAGTCGCAGTAATGATATATCTAGCTCCTGATCTTTTTGTTGGTGGATTGATTGGTCCAACAAAGTATATTTCCCATTTTTCAAATACATGCAGAGTCACTTGTGGTCTTAGAGTCATCTCATCCCTTCTGTTGGCTTTTCCAACCCTCTGATACACATCACATTTATGACAATATTCCTTGGCATATTTATGGACTGTTGGACACCATAATCTTGCATGCAGTACCTTCTGTGTGGTAGCTTTTCCTGCATAGTGTCCTCTAGTTATTCCTTCATGAGCTTCTACCAAAATTTTGGGCCTTTCATGTTCTAATACACACCTTATCAAAATGATATTTGTGCCCATATTGTATAAATGTCCTGTAATAAGTTGATAGTTTGCAGCTCTGACTACTAGATTTTTCTTATGTGCAGTGATAAAATCTTATGGTGCAATCCCTGTACTTAAGTATTCAATAATATCAATAGAGTATTCATTAACTACTTGTATTGAAAATAATTGTGCGTCAGGGAAGTTGTCTTCAAGTTAGTAGGTTCTTCTCCATTAGTTACCCTTGACAAGTGATTAGATATTGCGTTCAGCTTGCCTGGTTTGACTATCACTTCGAAATCAAATTCTTGGAATAACAACATCCATCAACAGATCCTCCCCCCCCCCCCACCAATACTGGCTTGTTGACTAGATATTTGAGGTCAAAATGGTCTATGAACATTTTAAAATGTTTACCCAGTAAGTAGTGCCTGAAATTTTGAAGTGATTATACCATTTCTATGTCTTCTCTTTCTATGGTGTTGTAATTTTGTTTTGATTCTGACAATTTTCTACTTGCAAAGGATATAGGATGGTCTAAGTCCCCTACTCTTGGTTGTGATAGAATTCCTCCAAGTGCTATTGTTGATGCATCTACATGCACATGAAATGTCTTTTCCCAATATGGGAATACTAGGATAGGTGTTGTGACCATATTTTCTTGCAAGGTGTCCAATCCTTGTTGAAAATCCTCATTCCATTGAAATATGGTTTCCCTTTTTAACAGTTTTTCCATTGGTGCAGTAATTTGTGCATACCCCTTTATGAATTTCCCGTAATAATTTGTATGTCCCAGTGTTTCTCTTAACTGGCGCACTAACTTTGGTGGTGGTAAAGTTACAATGACTATAATCTTAGCAAAATCCACTAATAAACCTTGTTTGCACACTATGTGTCCCAACAATATTCCAAAAGGTGTCCCAAAAATACATTTCTTGATGTTTAATGAGATTTAACATTACCTACATCTTTCCAACATAAGTCTTAACACTTCTACATGATATTTTAAGAGACTATATACATTCCATTCATCCAGATATACTTCTAGAAATTGATGTATGAATTACTTAAAAGAAGCTATAACTACTCTTAAAAATATGGTTGGTGCATTCTCTAGCCCAAATGGCATGACTGTATATTGGTAGGATCCCCACTCTGTAGAAAAATTAGTCTTATACCTTTCCTTTGGAGCTATTTTGATTTGATGGTAACCTGAGAATCCATATGTAAATGAATATGCTTCCTGTCCTCCCACATTCTCTAAAACTTCATCTATAAAAGGGGTATGGAAAGGGTCATGTAAGCAAGCATCATTCATTTTCCTCAAATCTACACAATTCCTTATCCCCCCTTGTTTCTTTTCTTGGACTACCATAGGAATTTTCCATTCAAATTCCTCTATTGGTTTCATGATACTAGCTTCCAACATTCTGTCAATTTATGATTTCACTTTCTGCTTATATACTGGATTCAGTCTGTAAGGTCTCTTCCTGACAGGTCTTACCTCAGGTTTGAGAGGTATCTTCATATCTCCTAGCTCTCCCTCTATGCCTTTCATCTCTATAAATTTCATTGGGAATAGGTCATTGTATTCGCATAGTAACTATGTTATTTTTTCTACTATTTGTGCATCCCAATAGTCTCCAATACTTGCCATTTTAGGATTTTCAGTTGTCCCAATGTTGACTTTCTTAAATTTGATTGGTGCAGAAAATACTTTTGACTCTGAAGATGGACCTTCCACCTCTCTTTATCCTTCAATTTATGTAATATGAATGTTGCATGGATCATCTTCATCTGGTGCTTCCTCTTCTTCAACATGATAACATGAAAGTAGTTCTTTGTCTGTCTGTATATTATGTTTTTGATATTTTTTCATGATTTCAACCTCTAGTTCCTCAATAAATATCACTCCTCATATTTGCTTCAGTGTTGAATCAATGTTGGGGTTCTCATGTTCAAATGAGAAAGTTACTACAAAGTTCTTTTGTAATGTTGTCCATTATGTAGTGCCTTTGAGCATCTTCGGGTCTATATACCAGTTCTCTGGGATTCCTTCCAATGTATGGATAAAGTGATAAGGCCATTCTCTTGGTGGTTTCATCCTCCATTGTGTCTTTCACTTCTCCAAGTGTCCCACTGGTGTTCTTTTCCCATCGTACCTCTGCATTTTATTACTCTCCTGCTCTGCGCCAAATCTAATGTGTTGTAATCATTTACATTGGTACCAATCCTGAATTGTTTCTTTGTGCACACCCCACCATCTTGAAGGTGTGGCCTTGAGTGAAATATATAGGGACAAGAGTCTCTGATTTTCTAACACTTCTTCTTCATATTTTGTCAGAAATTCATCTAATTAATTTACCCCATGAAAAATGGGAGGTTCTCTTATCTTTGTACCAAACCATCTTACTATGTGGTCTATTCTTGCACACCTTCTTGTGGAAACTTCATGTAGTCATTATATCCAATTATCCAAACCTGTATTTGAGTCAGAATCACATGAGGTAATGCTTCTGCGGCTGAGTACCCCATATGCAGTTGGGTTAACATAATCCTCTTCTCGTGTGGTGGTTTTGTACAACTGGTTTATTTCCTCCAGATCCAAACAAGTGGGTTCTACAAACCTTTCTCCTTCTGAAGGATCTAATGGTGAAATGACTCTATATTCACCTTATTCAAACATCATTTTCCTTGTTTTCAAGTTGATTATGGCTTGGTTATCAAATACCCAATCCAATCCAACTAGTGTTGGTTAAGGTGTCATGTTATCTATTATCTCTATTACTTGAAAATCTCTCATGGTGCGCACTCCATCCAAATATATTATCACACCTTTAAGCCTTCCAATTGGTAACACTCGTTGTTGATTTGCTAATTTTAACTTGACAGATGAATAGGCTAGTGTGGGTTCTCTGATACACTGCCACGTCTTCTTACGTAAGACATTTACTTCAGAGCCCAAATCCAGTATAATATCACCCATATTAAGTACCCAATGTTATCATTCAGTATGAATTCACTGCTTGTCCTTATTCATGTATGGAGATGATTGATTGTTTTTTTCTCTAATTTCCCTTCTACCTCTATGTTACATCTTTCTAGCATATTTTGTAAGACCTTAACAGTTGATGGATCCTTCAATAACTTAGCATAGGATTGCATAAATCTATTTATGTTACTTACTTTCTCTAAAGTTTTTGCTTCACTGGTACGGTCCATTGAGGAGGGAATTTCATATATCGGTGTGTTCTGTATCTGTTGCGCGGATGATGTAGATGCAAAATATTTCTTGAGAAACTCTTTCCCGACCTCCTTAAATGTTTCCTTTTTTTTCATGCATCAAACTACTTTTTTGGTTCAATATTCTTCTTAACCCATTGGTGTTGCACTGGATCTTGTTTTATTGCGTCAGTTTTTGTCTTGGCTCCTCCTCGTGTGACTATGTTGATGTTTCTCACATCATCCCTGGCTTCTACAGAAATCCATTGTACATTCTGGTTGTTCTGGTTCCTCTTTTCTTGGATCTTTCCCAAGAGTGTCGAACAATCTTCAGTGTCATGGTTTGTTAAGCGACAATACATAGATGTTCTTGGTGGAAGTGTACACTCCATTACATAATTCCATGGATGTTGGGAGTTGTGACACACTATTGGACCTATGCCTCGTCCAAATCCTCCTCTACCTCATCCTCCACCTCTGTATCCCTCTCAATATCCTCGCGGTGCGTTGTACTGAGGTACCTGGTTATATTGTGTGGGGTTATACTGTGGCTGCACATTATTGTATTGTGGTTGTGCATTGTTATATTATTGTTGAGCATTGTTGTATGGTGGTGGTACCTGGTTGAACTGAGGTGCAGCTTGTCCTGTCATCATTTATGCTTGCACCCTATAAGTATCTAGAGAACTTTCTCTCTTCATATCCATCATCCTAAAATCTTTATCATCATGACCCATTGATTTGCAAAAATTGCAGTATGAGCTTTTGGGTATTGTCTTATAATTCTACCTCATTGGACAATGATATGGATCATTCCCATGCATTTTATAGATCTTGTACCATGGTCCTCCTGTTGGAAAAGGGTTTGGTACTCATGTTTCCATGTAATGTACGAAAGTTGTACATTCGTTCTTATGGTGTCCTTATGGCCTGCATAGAGTACACAAAACAACTTCTCTTTTCTCTTTGCCCTTATTCTGGTTAATTTGGAATTTTAGGTTCTTCGGATCCTCCTTCAGCTTCTCTATTGTTGGATATTTCTTCTGATATTAGTTCTCTTCCAGTTGTAAGGTTGCCTACAGAGCCTCTACCTGAGTTTGGAACTTATGTTGTCCTAATGGATATTTCAGATGTGGTAACAGTGAGTTCACAAATAAATGCCTATTTTTCATGTCAGTAATTGCATACTTCAACTTACCTTTCAAATGTTTGAACCTCTGATCAATCTCCCAAACAGAATCACCTGGTTTTTTCCTGATTTCAATCATTTTATTCATGTACTGATCTTATGATATGGGATTCTGAAATTTGTTTATCAATAGTTTTTTCACGTCTCTAATAGTCCTTATTACTCCTGGTGGAATTTTTACATCTAGGCTCATGTACCAGTCTAGTGCATGATCTCTTAGCATGATAGCTAACTGCACAAGTTTTCTATCCTCATTTGTGATATGTTTTTCTTCCCATATCTTCTCACAGATGAATAAGTGTTTTTCAGGGTCCTCTGATGCCTCTCCCTGAAATTTTGGTAATATGATCGTGGGATCATGTCCTTCCATTTTGAATTGTGTTGGACTATTTCCTCTGCGCGGTGTATATATTTGATTGTTACTTCCTGAAATGGCTCCCCCAGTTGATTCTCCTTGACTGGATCCTTTTCATTTCATTTTTCTTCCACTAAAATTTGGTTGTCTAGACGTTGGTGTTCTTTCTGGTGTACTAGTCGCACATGGGGTTGTAGATTTCTCACTAATGGTGATCTGGATTGGAGTTTTTACTTATGTCTCTACCCTTGGACCTCCTATTTTCCTATCATATGTTGCATGCAGGATTTCCTCAATATTCTCCAAATCCCAGATATCCTCTACCTCTTCTTGATCTCTTTCCAAGCCCTCTCTATCAATTATTGCTCTCTTCTTATTATTCATCTTATATTGGTAGGGTTCTCCACTATGCGTCTTTCTAGTTGTTTCCATTATCTACTTTATCTAGTATTCCTCCATCATAATTAGGTCCATGGCCTCCTTATTTCCCTTATCCATATCATCCTCCATTTCTCCACCTCCTATCAGTGCTTCCCCACTTACCCCATGCACACAGGGAAGTTTAGCTATCTGATTACATGGTCATCACATCGTTGTTACACAATAAAATATTGATTGAAGTATACAACGATCTAATATACCTACCTCTGGGTATTTTTAGAAAATTCTTCTCTATTATGTTGTAAGTCTTCGCGGTATCTATTGAAAATTTGATGATAAACCCTGCAACAATATTGTCTAACCAGAAATCTATTACACACGTAAATTTGTTATTAACTTGTTATAACTACACGATCTCCATAGGATTCCACTCCACCTGTCTGATTCAATTTGTAGGGTGGTTTTCTTTTAACCTCAATAGCCACTCCTGCAACAAATGCGAGAAATCACAGAAAAATACCTCATGCAAGTCACTAAACAAGTATTTGTCAAGATATTTGCCAAGATATTTGCATGGTGTTAACTTAGAGTTTTTGTTATCCTTATGCACAAAATCAAGTTCCTTTGTTTTCATCCATCTTTCAATATCTGCCTTTATTGGATTCCATGGCATGAACATTCCCTTCTATACTTTCATCCTCCACACGTTTATTCCATGGATCATGTCCACTCAATCCTATGTAGTTCCAGTTGGGAACAGAACCATTTGTTGGTTTATATCTCTCTTTCACTTCTTGGGTTGACCCAGGTTCGAATCTCAATAGGTTTCCAAAAAAACCCTCTAAAACTATCGGCCCTCCTGGTAAACCAAAAGGAAACGCTGCACATAGATTGCATCATGCAGTATCAACCGAAATAGCATTATGGGTGACTGCAATGCTCAAGTGTTTGTAGTCTAGGAATGATTGGGAATATGGGGGTGTATCCTATGTTCTTCATGCATTAATTTTGTTATTCATTCAAGTATTTCTAGGATTCATTCATCTGTAGGATCATGCATGAATTCTAATATATCTATTTAATTATCCATTCATAAGATAACCATTAACAGGAAGTAAGCATTCAATAAGCATCAGATATAACATAGGTTTTACCATGGTTCACCCCCTCTTGGGCTATGTCCACAAATATTTTCCTTCTCTTCTCTTTTATTTAGTCTGCTTCAAAATATAGTGTTGCACGCATTGCATCTTCAATCATACAATCATGAAGAGGTTCAGGAACCTCTGTGAGGTGGACTAGATCACACCAGGATCCTCAGCATGTGACCTAATCCTAAAATCTAGCTTTCTTGACTCTTCTACAATCTTATTACAATCGTATTACAATCATAATAACCCTCATCAACCCTTCGAACCCTTCCAACCTAACCGAACTTAACTCTTCAACCTAACTCTTGAACCTTGACTTAGACCTCCTAGGTTCTTATTTATACTATTTTACAAGCTTATAGCCATTACAATCTTTATCAAAAACCTTAACCCTATCATGGTTAGGATTGCCTCTTGCATGTTGTTTTTACTCTTGCATGTTTCTTTTCTTGCCACATGTTCTTCTCCAAAAATAGGTCTGCGCCCAAAATAGTCTTCCTTCTCAAAATAGGTTTGCGCCCAATAGAGTGGTTGGTTATGCCATTCAATTTTTTCAATGCACTAGCAACATTTATGATAATAATGAATGATTTTTTACACTCTTATCTAGATTCATTTTTTATTGTTTATTTGGATGATATATTGGTTTATAGAGCTACTTGGGAGGAGCACATGTCACATCTTATGCAGGTGTTAGAGACTCTAAAAAAACACTAGTTGCTGGCCAATCTCAAGAAATGTAATTTTTCTTAATAATCTTTGGTGTATTTGGGGTATGTGATATGTGTATGGGAGCTCAAGATAGATCCTGCAAATATAGAGGCCATCATGAAATGGCCAATTCCTACAATTGTAACTGAAGTCAGGAGTTTTTTTAAGGTAGCACAATACTTGTGAAAGTTCATAGCTTCATTTTTAGCAGTAGCTGCACCACTCCATGCCATAACAGCTAGTGGTAAGAGTTTCCAATGGGGGAAGAATTAGCAAAAGGAATTTGATGAGCTAAAAGGAAAGATCATTCAAGAACCAATGCTTGCACTACCAAACTTGAAAAATACCTTCGAAGTGGAGATAGATGTAAGTGGGTATGCCATGGGATCACTATTCATGCAAGGAGGAAGGACCATCTGCTGTAATTCTAAAGTATTTCATGGGGAAGTTCTCAAATACCCTACCTACAATAAGGATCTCTATGCCTTGGTACAAGCTATCAAAAAGTGGAAGCACTATCTGATGTGAAAGGAGACCATCATCCACACAGATCAACAACCACTATAGTATATACAGGCCTATAGTAACCTACCAAAAACCAGGATGGGATTTTTACAACAGTTTCATATAGTCATCAAGTATAAGAATGGTAGCACAAATAAGTTGATAGACATGATTTCATGAACACCCACATCCAAGATTACAGCTTTGGGAACGTTGATGCACATGGATCCTTTTACCCATGATGCATAAAAAGAAGCATATATAGAAGATGAGGACTTCAAGGAGTTGTTTCATCATCTCCAATGCCAAATTCATATAGAGGAAGGTGATGGAAACGTTGAATGCCATTTCCAAAATGGTTTTCTCTACAAGTTTGACAAGCTTTGTGTCCCTAAAGGTGAATGACTATAACTTATCAGAGAGGCTAGCATCTCCAAGGTTGTAGGAAATTTTGGTGTTGGGAACAAAGTTTCCAATTTACAAAGGTATGTGTATTGGTCAGAAATACAACAAGATGTAGCACGACATATTAGAGGATGTATACTTTGTTGTACTACCAATCCAAGTAATAGGAAGAAAGTTCTATACCATCTGTTGTGGGTGGGAATCCCTCCTACGGACTTAGCATTTAAGGGCTCTAATCATGCATGTAGAAAATGACCATTTCAAAGGCCTCTACTCTTTCCTATTCTCCCAACACAAAACCTCATATTCATGCAATACAAAGGTGTAAATGACATTCAATAACTATACCTTAATTCCTTTGTTTGATGTCGATCCCTTTGCTTTCGCTCTCTCTTTGATTGCAAGCCTCCTCCCAAAGCTGACCTGCATTCACACATGAACAAACAAAAAGTTGCGAACATGCATTTCATATACTAATTGCTGGGTTAGTTGTGACAAGATCATGAAATAAACATTCAACTTGAACACATGATATGGCGGGACATGAAAAGTATTCCTTTTTGTATTAATATTCACAACAGTAAACCTACAATATGTGGTCGGCACTACTCCTCGAAATTGGTCCTGGGCTCCTCTTCAACTGTCCTCCAACTTCTTTGCTCTATATTTCTCTTTGCACAAGGAAGGCTAAAGGTTGGGACAAGGGGAGTGCTCAATTGGGTATAGTTTCTTTACTATGATTATCCTCCTCTCAAATGGGACCCTTACCACTTCTTTTATAGGCTAGAAGGAGCTAGGTATTTTGTCGAATGACCAACCATGCATGGCCGAAAGGTTTAGTTAACTTTCCCAAATTTGTGTGTTCCGTCAGCAACTTTCCTTTTTATGTGCTTTTGTAGGTACACGCGGGTTGCATTGGGGCAGCTAGCATGTACACGTGTGCAGTAATGGAGCAGGGCACGTGGGCCTTTATAAAGGGGGTTTTTAAGACGAGTTGTTTAGTAGTGTTTTGGCAAAGAAGGAATCTAAGATGGCCTAATACCAAGTAAGCATATCTGGTGCAAATTAGGGTTATAAAATATGCCCCCTAATGTGTGAGGTCATAAGAGCATCTGATGGCCGAAATACATTATCAATCTTTATCAACATAACAAACCAGTGAGCCCAAGGGCCAGAATTTAGGAGGTTCCATCTGCAAAATCAAAATTTCCTCACCGAGGTAGGCATACCCATGCTCGGGATGAAATAAAATCATGGATACCAATCAAATACACTGTAGATCCATGTCATATAACTATATAAAGTGTATCCACGAGAAATACACAATGTATCTACATCTCAAAATCAAAAATATATACATGTATAGTATCCATCTTCGTAGAAGTCGATAAGGCTTGATGGCTGGAGATGAGGTCTTCAGAGCTCAAGCAACAACTTCAAAATATTCAAAACTTGGGTAGAAATGAGTGTACGAATTCACTACCTAGAGGTCTTCAACGGCTCGTCGGTCATGGACTAGAGAATCTTGATGATCAGACTGAAGGCTTCATTGATTTTGAAAAAAGACTTGATTGGATTTTCGGGATGGTCGGGCATGAGGGCAAGAGACAAACTACAGAGGGGCCGACGCAGGCTTGGTAAAAAACTTCCCTTGGACAATAGCATGACAAATGATGAGACTCAGGCAGCATGGCATTAACATAAGTTCATGATGCAGGAGGCAACGCAAACTCTCCATGTGTTTGGAAGAATAACCAAATGGAGGAGGACACAGCTCTATGTAGCGAGAAAAACTTCCTAAGGTCATATTAAATCCAATATCTTGAAAAACAAATGGAAGGATGTGCTTTGTCCAAGGGCGACTCATTGTGTTGCCAATAAAAAGAAAATACTTTTCCCTTCCTCTTTTTGGGGTATATTTGATTTTTTTTTTCTCTTTTTCGATAATTTTGGAAAAAGAATAAAAGAATGCTACATTATAGAGGAGGATCAAGTGTTGCAAACATAATCATTCCAAGCACATGGAACACAGGAATTCTCAGGGCAAAGGGACATATGCAGGAAAAGGACACTCGGGAAAAATCCTCCAGGGGCCAAAGGTGTCAAGACGCAGAGGCAAAGTGCTACAGGGCTTGCGTCTAAGGCCTGCTTCAGATGGTTTAGTTGAAAGAAACATGGAGCCGGCATTAAGCCAAAGACACGGGCATGCAAATGCGATTAATACGACATACAATGGTAATGTCCTTCGATGTAATTTTAATGACCCTAGAGAAGGTAAGCTCGACAGTTTTTCATATTTAGAGATTCTAAAAAAACATAAAAGGAGACTCCGATGGGGTACCTTTTTCGAAGGTATTCTAGTTAGTTCAAAAAAGGGGTAAACTAGCACCGACAAGACGTCTATTCAAAACCATTTTAACGAGTGTGATAAAGACAAGATCACTCGGCAATTTTTTCATTTTTAAGGAGTCTGATAAAAGCTTAACTATGGACTCTGTCAGGAATGTTCTTCTAGACCATTTTAATGAGTGTGAAAGAATAAGGTCACTCAGCGATCTTTTCAATTTTAGGGAGTCTGAAAAGAGCTTAACTGTGGACTCTGTGGGGGTTCCTTTTTCATAAATTTAGTCCCTCAAGCCCGAAAAAGGGTTAAAATTATACCTGAGATACTCTTCTAGAGATCTGAGGCCTCTAGAGTATACCTTTATTTGTACAGTTGACCATCTAGACCGAAAAAGGGGTAAACTATCGTCGGATAGACGTGACTTCAAATTTTAATTTAACAACCGTGAAAGGCCACAAGATCGCTTGACAATCTTTTCATGTTTAGAGGGTCTGGAAAGGGCTTAAAAGAAGACCTGTTATGTTTTTGGGAGTCCTGAGGGTGAGGTCAAGAGTGATAAGGAATCATGCAAATGAGGCTCAAACTCGTAATCAGGAAAAACTAAAAGGGACTCCCGAGCCTATAGTCGTTAGTGACAGCATGGACACCATAATGCAACCAGGATCTACCTAGGGCATCCATGTTACGGTAAGCTCTACCACCAAATTACGACACTTCTAAAGCAACAATAATGGTTCTGTGTCACAACCTGGTGGGATAAATCCTATGGAAAAGCGGACAAGACAACGAGATGCAGAATGTGGAGGTGGAATCCTGACTTAAATACAACGAGTTGGAAAAAATGAATTTTTACCAAAGGGCTGTCAACATGCACCAAATCTCCAAAAAAAATTCCCAATACCCAAAGTAATACTTCTTGTGACCATCCAAAGAGGACTCTTGAACCATCTTAAATGATTTTCAGTTTAGAAAAAATGACAAAAGGGTCCGAAAATTGACAAAAAGAGGCCAAAACCTCTATAAATAGAAGCTGGCAGCTCATTATCACCATTGTTAATTCAAAAATTGACTAAAGGCCAAAACTGCCCCTTTGTGAAAAGAATTGATTCTAGGAGCCTTGGTGGATGAAGCAACCATCTGCTTGGACCAAGTAAGTATAAACTACCTCATCTTTCCATCTAATTCTTTATTTATGCATTTAGTTTCATTTTTTAGGGGGGCGTCGACCTTCAAAAGGTCGGCCCTATGTCCACGCGGGTTGTCCTATGACAGCCCGCATGTACACTCGCTCTGTCTTATGGAAGATTGCATGTACACACGACTGTCATCACAATAGCCCATGTGGACCCTCCATTTAGTGCAAAAAAAAAATTTAAAAGCAAGAGTTAACCCTCCAAAACTTTGCCCATGTGCAGGATGTATGTGCACTGGAGAGAAAGAGAGCATGAGGACATTAGTGCGCTGGTTGGGGAAGACCTTCATGTTGATGATGTGTTAATGCAATGTGGATTGTTAAAAAAAATTATGTGTCCTTTCATGCGAGCACAACCTAGGCTACCGAATTCCTTGGTTAACTATTGGCATCTAGACGCAAAGGCCTTTATGCTAGAGGGGCAGTCGCTGGTTCCAATGATAGAGGATATATACTTTCTAACTGGCCTCTCTAGGAGAGGGGAACCAGTCAATTTTCATACGTTTCCCTCTGGGCCTCACAATATATCAGAGTTGATTGGACTCCATTGTGAGGCGGGTACAGACTGGACAAGCTTGCAAGTGTCAATAAGCAAGATCTCAAACTTAGCACTGCAGGGAACTGTGTTGCTCATCGGGTGGATTACTGGGTCTGTGGCTTTGCATCAGGTGTCTCGTGCACAGATGAACTATGCATTTCAGTGCTTAAATGCACAGATTTTTTATTGGAGCACCATATTACTCGATTGTATGAAGAGTCAGGTAACAGACTATCGGTTGTGGACTCAGAGGAACTTCGGGTTTGGAATGATTCTTTATTCTTTCTTCTTTGAAATAGTGCCCAGTTTCAACCCTCGAGAGGTGGTATGAGGGCATCAGGCCTCTCTTCCCATGATATGTAGATGGGCGGTGTTGCTGTCGCGACAGGGGGGGAGAAGGACCACGAAGGCCTTTGATGACAACTTTTTTGCTTGGTTGTTGAGACAGATACTGG
Organism: Picea engelmannii; assembly: GCA_009831015.1. Classification (NCBI taxonomy): domain Eukaryota; kingdom Viridiplantae; phylum Streptophyta; class Pinopsida; order Pinales; family Pinaceae; genus Picea; species Picea engelmannii. Next base: position 207,017 of record ML792652.1, on the reverse strand, counting down.
TCATAGAGGATTACCCCTATGTTGGGATTGACTTCTCAAGATATCTTGAGATACCAGTACCTCCCGGCGAGGAACGAGGAGAGATGGGTAAGTTTGCATTGTTTTTTGTTTGTTAAACATATGTAATGTTTATTTTATTTTTTATATATATCATTTTTTTTATACCATAGCATTTGAAATATATGTGTCTATTATGTGCAGATGTGGGGCTAGTGCGACCGACAGATTATGTGAGGAACAAGCGATGTACTTGGCCTGGGACCGCACCCACCACTGCAGGGGTACCAACAGCAGTAGGAGAGCTTCCAGTCGGTGAGGCTAAGAGGGTTCTGAGACGAGTAGAGAGAAATTTTACCTCACTCACTCACACAGTCCCCATGGCATAGATTGAGGATCTACCACCATCTATGCAGGCTCACATAGTGGGGGCACCACGGACATGGGTCTGATTTTTTCGACATTTGGAAAACATCGTTGATTATTACAACAGGGCCCATAGGCCCCGTCCTTAGTTAGGCTGGACTTTTCACATGCCGAGGGGACTACTTGTATATTTTTTGAGGGCATAAGCCCCATGACTCATTACTGGTCGTATTATTGAGGATTTTGCGCCCACCTATGTACTCTAATGATTTTGATATTATATATGGATTTTTATGTCTTTTTATGTCTTATGGATTATATTTTCCTTTAAAAATGTATTTACATGTGCATGTGTATGTCTTTCTTATATGCGTGTGAGATGACAATATAAGATTTGATTAGATAGAGTATCTGTGACTTGATTTAATCTCCTAGGAACATGAAAATATGTAATATAATCAAACCTTCGTTCTAAGAGATGTACCCTAAGGAATCATCGGTGTAAAGTAGGATCATGAACACGATAGACTCTATTTAATTGAGACACAACCAGTTGAGCATCTAAATAGACCCGGAGGTGAGAGATACCAAATGACAGACCATCACGAAGTAACTCAATAACTGTGCTATATTCGGCGACATTGTTTGTGGTGTCGCCTAAACATATACCTCCTAAAGATAATAACTGGCCCTAGGGTGTAAAAATTACCCAAGCTACGAAGGCAAGCCTCTAAGTGTGTTGGCTAGCATCATCTACGTACCCAACGAACACCTCTGATTCACTTGACATCTGCCATAGTGACAAAAGATAACATCAAAAATGACACATCCATAAAACCAAAAGAAACCAGAAAGTAATAGTACAAAGACTATACATATGTTACAAAAAGTTACCCAAGGTGACCTACCTATGAGTGATACTTCTTGAGGTAGAGCCCATTTCTAGGCTCTGCCAAAGAATTTCCCTCAAAGTCTACTAGACGATAAGCGCCCTTTTCTAGAACCTCTTTTACGATGAAAGGTCTGAACCACATGGGTTTGAATTTGCCTACCCCCGGGGAGTCCTTATCCTGGTCATAGACCAGGACAAGGTCACCTACAGAGAAAATCCAAGGATGAATAGACCGATCATACTGACACTTGACTTTTTGTTTGTGAGCCTCGTTGGCTAGGGCCGCATCACGACACTGCTCATTGAGCTGCTCAAGGTATAATAACTGCTCTTCAAGTGCAGAAGTGTCTTGCAATAACTGTACTACCAACTTTAGGGACGAGATCTGGCATTCTATAGGTAAGATTGCTTCCAGCCCATAAACAAATTGAAAAGGTGAGAAACTGGTTGCAGTCTTAACAGACATTCGGTAAACCCATAATGTCGAGTATAACATCAAATGCCAATTTGACTTGGCCGAATTGATCATTCGTTGTAGGATGGTCTTAAGAGATTTATTTACATCTTCCACTTGACCATTCGCTTGGGGGTAGTAGGGTGACGAATGTTCTTTCCTCAACCTAAGATTTGATGTTAATTCGTTCATCATTTGGTTCTGAAAGTGACTACCATGGTCAGTGGAAATCTCTATCGTGACGTTGAACCTTGCGATTATCTGGTTGAACAAAAAGAGAGTTGCAGTCTCTCCATATTTAAACGTTGGAATAGATTCGACCCACTTCATGAAGTAGTCTATGGCTACAATGATATAATGGTGCTCCCTTGCTGAAGGAGGGTTGCATGTAGTCTAATCAATCCTCCACTTGGTGAAGGGACCAACTGTGATGACAGGAAACATGGGAGCGAGATGTTCCCTCATCTTCCGAGAGAATATATGACACAAGTGGCACTTCTTGACTGATTCAATACAATCTTTGATTAACGTTGGCCAGAAGTAACTGACTCGTAAAATATTTTGGGTTGTTGCAAACCTAGACAAATGATCGCCACATGCTCTAGTATGGAATTCATTAAGCATGATAATTTCTTCTTCATGAGTGATACATCGGTGAAGGATGCAATCCAAACCTCGACGATACAAAGTGTCATCGAGTATGAGATAGTTCTTAGCCTGATGGCGTATACTGCAACACTTATCGCGAGAAGCATAGGTGGGGCACTTCAAAGTCTGGAGATAGACAAGTATATATCCATACCAGGGATCCGAAGATGCGATCAAAAACATGTCTCCTCTAATAGGTGACTCTTTGGGCATAACCTCACCGGATTCAACCGGAAGTTTCGAGGTGAATTCCGCAAAGACCAGTGACTTTTTGGATTTCGTCGAAACAAAATCTAAGTCAAATTCCTGGAGGACAACTATCCATCTATTGATCTTCCTGCCAATGAAGCGTCGTGTTAATATGTATTGAAATGGATTCATAATGGAAATGATGGTGGTCTTGCGAAACAAAATATAATGACGAAACCTTTGAACAGCATGAACGGTTGCCAATGCCAGTTTTTCAATATGGGAATAATTGAGTTCCAGTCCAACGAGTCCTTTCTTAGGTAATAAATCACATATTCTAAGAGGAAGTCATCCTTCTAAACTAAGACCATACCGATAGTCGACTCTGCCGCAGCCAAGTACAATAAGAAATCTTTGTTATAATTAGGTGTCTGAAGCAGAGGGGCAGTCGTGAGGGCATGTTTTAGTGCATTGAAAGAGTGTTGAGCGGCTTCGTCCCAATGAAAAGGGATGTCTTTCTTTAGCAAACTCATAAATCCCTTTGTGATATCGGCATAGTTGGCTATGAAACACCTCAAAAATTTCACCTTTCCCTGTAAACTTTGAAGCTGAAGGATTGTACGCGGGGGAGGAAACTAAAGTATTGCCTCCACCTTGATAGGATCGACCATGATCCTTGTTGTTGAGACTATGAAACCTAGCATCTGTCCTGACATTACACAAAAGTTGCATTTGTTTGGATTCAAGTGAATCTGGAAGTAGCGACATCACTCAAAGATAAGTCGGAGGTGTGTGGGATGATCTGTTCTCTTGTGAGATCGTGATGCTAAATCATCTAAATAGGCTTTGACTATATGCTTGAGATGATGGAAATAAAAAGACATGGCCCGCTGGAAGGTAGCTCCAGCATTTTTTAGACCAAAAGGCATCTTACGATAGGAAAATGTACCCCATGGACAGATGAAAGTTTTTCTGTGTTGGTCTTCGGGTTTGATCTGTATCTGATTATATCCCAAATAACCATCCATGAAAGAAAAATCCTCTCAACTGGCGCATTCATCGACTATCTGGTCAATGAATGGTGTGGGAAAATTATCTTTTGGAAAGGTTTTGTTCAAATCACACAAATCCATACATACGCAAATCGTGCCATGTTTCTTGTTGACCGGCACAAGATTTAACACCCATTGGGTCAAATGGGCAGGATAGATAAAACCTGCTTTGAGCAGTTTCTCTACGTCAACCTTAATAGTTGTTGCTTTCCTGGGATTAACTAGACAAAGCTTCTGTCGAAATGGCTTAGCATCAGGATAAGTTGTGATTTAATGTTTGACTATTTTTGGATCAATGCCTGGAATTTCCTCATAAGAACAGGAAAAAATGTCGCGGAATTATTTAAATAAGTCTGTGTATATTTGAATCTCTTCGGGAGAACACTCAGCTCCTACGAAAAAATTCTCCACGACGCCAGGGGTTCTGGAGATATTAATCGGTATAGTTTCAACGATAGTTGCCATATTACCCTCGGCATAAAACTCATGTGTAGCCAAGGGATTGATAGGACAAGACCTATCTCCAGTCATAGTCAAGGTGAATTCCCCTGCTTAGATTCTTCTTAACTCTGGGAGGAAGTATGATCTGTGATGGAGATCATCCCAGGGTTTGTCCAGACTAGTCATTTCTTCAATGATTGCTTCGTCTGAGGGAAAGACTAATTCTAACAAATCGGTATCAGCAGGGGAACCTTGAGCCAAATAGGCTCTGGAATCGGATCTAACTCTTGTGCAGGAGTTGGATCGGTGTCATTTGAAGCTTGTTGGACTAAAGAGTACACTACTTTTGTCGCGTACAAGGGCATGGACATACCATGGTGCCCTGTCCCTTCCATCATGGTCGATGGCGAAGGAAGAATCCACAGATCGTTGAAGTAAGTCATGCGAAACAATGAAACTTGGAAAATCTCAACCTTATGGTGGTCTGATATGAACTTGACATCACCTTGAGGAGGCAGGTAATTGAAAGTATCCATCAAAGGTGGGCACAAACCAACCCCTATGTTGATGACGCTCGGTTGAGGACTATCAATCATCAGGACCGGGAATGCCCCCAATGAAGGTTTAGGTCAGGAGAAGGACAATTGATCAATGGTTGTGACCCGACCCTCGTGTGGAAACAACAAGACCCAAAAAATTGTAGCGACCACTGCATGCATGGCATAGGTCCAACTCCTACCTAACAAGAGATTGTAGTCGAGGGATGCGTCAACTACTTCTACCTCGATGCACACAGTCTTCCCTCCTAACTGCATGAGGAAAGAGGGGATGATGCCATGTGGTTGGAATGAATGACCGTCAAAAGCGGTACGAAGAGTAGGTGATGGAGACAAAACAGGTTGGACAATGGCCTTCCAACATGCCAACGACATAACGCATGTCGAGGCACCCTCATCAACCACCGTGCGGAAAATGTTCCGAGTAAAAATTTTCGTGGGGTAAGCCACTACTATCTGAAATGCTACGTGGTAAGGGATACGAGGCTTTAATTCGATTGTATCCAGCATGATTGTACCCAAATTACAAGTCTCAGCAGATCCTAAAGAGGCTAACAAATATTTCCTTTGGGAAGGGAAGCTTTGGAGGACCTCCAAAGCAGACATCGCACAAGGGGTTTGAGACAAATCCTCCAACACAGAATAGTTTTGGGTGGCCCTTGCATTTGGGTTGTGAGAAGGTTTCTTGAACACACCTTTTGGGATGTGTGTCATTGTTTCTCCCAAAGTATTCTCGATCTGGAGAGGAAGAGATGGGATTCTAGCTTCTTTACCTTTATCAGAGGTGCTTGGCTTAGGTAATCATGCACTCTAGTCGATATAAAATCATCACCTTTCATCATATACACATTCATGGATGCAGGATTGTTCGAATATGGAGAGGGTCCTTGACTTCCCTCTTCCACGCTTGTAGAGGCTTGGGTTAGGTTTTTCCCATGTTGAAATGGATTTGTTAACACAGCAGGTTGCTTCTATGACACAAAATTTTGGGCCTCTACAAGTCGAGGGCACTGGTCGGTCGGGTGGTCTTCCGCGCACAGGTTACACAGATACTTCGCCTTCAATTTCTCAGTTTTCCCCCGCCAACATTATTATTGGGTTTTTTATCCCCCTTACCCTTCTTACATTGTTTTTTCTTTCCATCAGGTTGTTGGGTGGCCTTTGGATTTGTCTATTGCACACTATGTACATCCAACGTTTGGGTAGGGAGAGAAACCGAAACTATAGTTTGGTTGGCCGATGTGTGTTGTATAGACAATTGTTGCAAAAAAAATTTCAATTGTTCAGTGGGATTTGTTTGTGTTGAACCTACAATACCATCGTCATGTGGTCCAGCTCTCTATCTGGTTTTATCAAGTAAGGATCATGGTGCATCCGGAAAAATCTCATACAGTAAACCAAACTGAGAATAAATTAGCTCAACCTGTTGAGCTCTCATGATGGCATCTTCTTTGGAAAACACTCTCGACGTTACGACATCTTTGGATAGTTGTGGGACCAAAGACTTAAGTAACCACTCAAGCAGGAATGCTAGTGGGACTAGTACCTTGACCAAACTCTTTCGGCGTATCCATTCTCTGATGTGATCAAAGATATGGTCCTCTTTTGTCTGTTAGAAATTGGCCAGCAATTATGTGCCAGTGTCATATCTCACAGGTAATTGGAAATGGTTTAGGAATGCCATTGTCAATTCTCTGAAGGAATAATATCTCGAGCGGTCAAGCTCGATGTACCATTTCACAACACTCCCAATGAGAGTGTGTTGAAATAATCACAATTGTACGGAGTCGTCTTTCAACGAATTAGATGAGCACCAAAGATGGAAGGTGGTCACATGATCCCCTAGATCTTCGTTAGGCTTGGATTCAAACTTTGGTATGTACGAAGGCAATTTCATCGGCATAGGGGGCCAACATGGATCGTGACAGATGGGGTCATTCAACAACCTTGTCAAGTCTGGAAAATGTAAGGTTGCCAAGAAAGGTAGTTTTGGTCGTTGTTGATGATAACCATGGAAAAATGGGACTGGATTTTGACTGGCACCAGGTTGCCAGAAAAAGTTGGGTTGTTGGCTGGGGTTCTAGTAAAAACCATGGCCATGACTAGTGTACAGATTTTGAATTTGAGGAGACATCATCGACTGATTCTTGAAATAGGATTTTTGCATTTGGGCGTGCATTACATTCGGAGGACTTTGTCAATGGTAGCCCCATGCTAATCCCATGGGAATAGGTATTGCACCTTGCCTGGGGTTCCATTGGTTGTGAAAATAATTTCCCCAAATCGGCATTCCTAACGAGGGAACTGATCCTTGCCAAGAATTCCAAGGTCTTGATGTGGAAGAAGTTCCTGGGTTTTCCCCCTGTGCAGGAATAGTACCCTGCATAGGATTAGGTTGGACATAACCAGGGTTATCCCCAGTCGGGAAAGCAGCTGACGATAAAGCATTGTTACCAAATGCATCGAACAAAGAAAATGGTATTGACCCTACCAGCATATTATGAGAAGGTGGTCCTTGACTCCCTACTCCAAGTGAACTATGGTGTGTGTTTGGCCCGATGGATTACTAGGGGGTATCGTCGAGCGAAGGAGATGAAGGAGGTATATGACCTCCCCCTATAAGGGAAATCATTAAAGGGAGATGAAGTTCCCCCCATGGGTCCTTGCAGAGGAGAATTAGAGCTCCCTGGCCCCAGACCTAAAGTCTGTAAAGTGGATTAGGATAGTACAGGGCTTGTACCTAAGCTAGACATCTCGTATGAGAACAGAGGGCCTATCGCACTCTGGGTGAAGGGATCAGTATTCGTTGCCATTGACATACTTGGACCACTGCTCGAGGTAGAGGCGGTCGAGAACATGGTGGTCTGGACCAGCGACGGTGGGTTCAGAGGTAGAATACCCCCGGTGATGACAATCGTGGCAGCAATAGAAGAATTCCCAGAGGAAGTGGCAGCATTTGTTTCCATTGCTTCATGTGACACTGTCTGTCACCCGTAAGGATAAATCTGTATGATGATGGCCACTGAAAGATCAGTGGTTGGAGTTTCAGGTGGACCGAGAGCTTCCTCTCCAAGGTCTAAAATATTTGGTTCCTCCGGATGTTGGTCGCGCACAGTTTCCTGTGACCCGGTTGCTTCAAAATACCCTTGTTGTTCGAGCTTTCGCCTTAGCGGTGGCAAGGGTGGCTCCAGTGTAACCGGTGGCAGGCCAAGAATCCTTTGTGATCGATAGAGCTCGTGATCCTCCACTGTGTGAGAAGATCAAAGACACACTAGGTCTTTCTATTCGTTCAAAAACAACATACACTAGAAAAAAGACCCTACAAGATAAAACAAGAAAACACTAAACTAGTTGGAAGAACAGTTACAACAACCAACACTAGAGTAACTTACCAGTGCAAGTGAAACTCGAACACGAAATCACCCTCTGGGTATACTCTGCAAAGCATGGCTCGATGTCTATCCTAGGTACCTTGGTATACCCCCGCAGTCATCTGTGTATGTCTCTAAAAAAGATAGGCAACTAGGTTTCCAGCGCGCGAACAATCACCAGGCGGGTACGATCGACAGTCGGGTAGACCACAATGAGTAGGGTATTGAGCCTGAAACCTGTCAAGGGTATCGAAAGCAAGTGGTCTGGAAGACAACTAAGGACCTCAAACAGATTTGAGACCCATGAAGTTTTGTGGCAAATGAAATCGATGGAATCCCAAGACAGGCCCTCTATATGTGTTCTCCACTACGATTGGTCTGGCTTTGGAGGGGTTATCTCTACTACCTTTATGCACGCAACCTTGTGTTTACCCCCTATGTTAGAGGGGGGTCCCAGATAAATTCCACAATACTGGACTTTTAACACTCCCTAGCACAAACTCTTATGTATGTTTTGCAGCCTTGAAGGGTTTCCTCTCCAACCTAAATCAAGGCTCTAGCCTAGACTAATTGATGGATCCTACAAACATAAAGTCTAGTTGATTTTAATTAATCGTTAATTTTTTATGGCTTGTATTAAGTCAAAGTTTATGAAAGTGAAACTAATTATGTTTGAGAGACAAAAGAAAAATAAACAGAAAGCTGGAAACAAAAGAACTTCTTCTTGACACAATTCTTAATCGACTTTTCAAACTAAAAAAATTTCCAAGATCTTTGAACAGCAAACTCAAAATAGGATTTCACTTGACTACAAGCTACTTATTGTCCTAATTAAACAACCAAGAAATTATGAAAGAAAAACTTTTCCTGGTTATTAACGCAAACCAATAACTACTTAACCAAACCAAGATATAAAAGAGTTTTTTTTATTTAATTCTCACAAAGCAAAAAAGGAAAAATGAAGACAAGTAAAGACCAAGAAAACTTCTAGCCTAAGCGCAGATCGCAAAGAGTCACTAACAATAACACACAAACTGATGAAAACAGACTCTCACACTTGTCTAAAAACCCTATGAACGAAAAAAAATTCTAGGAAAAAATTTTGATGAAAAAGAAAGTTATTGTTGTGATCATACCTAAGTTGTTGACTGCTATGACGGAGACCAAGAACCGTGAGAGGTATAACTTTTGACAAGAAAAAGGATGACTACCTCTCCTTGAACAAAAAATTTCTCAACAGGCATACAGCTGACAGTTCAACAGTTCGTGTGTGCACGCGAGCTGTAAAAGGTCAGAGTGTGTGTACACGCATGCAGACTTTATGCAGGCCGCGTGTACCTCTACAACTCTTCAAAAATAAATGAAAAGATAAGCAATCAAACACTAGAAAAGACCATTGGTATTGAGAACCAGAATCTCTTGAAGACTCTGAAACTTACTTTGTCAGAAAAGAAAAACAATCCAAAGCAAATTTTATAGAACAAAACCAATCCGAAGTGGTAACTAAGACACAAGCTGCAAAAATAGAGACCAGAATGAGTTTCAGAAAACCCATGAGAACGATCACTTCTGACAGGGAAGAGGATGACTGCCTCTTTAATAAAACAAATTGAACTTAACCATGCTATTGTCACTTCATCAGCTAGCGTTTCCACACGGGCTGTGTGAAGGTTGGGCATGTGTACACGCATGCAGGCCTTATACAGGCCGTGTGTACCTCTGTGACTTCTCATAAAATAAAATGCAGTCAAGACAAGTAAGCAGGAAGAACAGGTATGGAAGACTAGAATCCCTACTAGCTCAGACTTTTGCAGAAACTCTCAAAACAGGTAATGAAACCATTTATTTATTTTTTTAAATACCCAAAAAGACTCCCAGAAAACCTTAGAGATCCCTAGTATGGTTTCCAATTCGGTTGTGGGTGGGAATCCCTCCTACGGAATTAGCATTTAAGGGCTCTAATCATGCATGCAAAAAATGACCATTTCAAAGGCCTCTACTCTTTCCTATTCTCCCAACACAAAACCCCACATTCATGCAATACAAAGGTGTA
>ML792652.1:181345-196947 GCA_009831015.1 Picea engelmannii | reverse complement strand
GTGACAATATCATGAAATAAACATTCAACTTGAACACATGATATGGCGAGACGGGAAAAGTATTCCTTTTTGTATTAATCTTCACAAGGGTAAACTTACAATATGTGGTCGACACTGCTCAGCGAAACTGGTCCTAGGCTCCTCTTCAATTGTCCTCCAACTGCTTTGCTCTATATTTCTCTTTGCACAAGGAAGGCTAAAGTTTGAGACAAGGGGAGTGCTCAATTGGGTATAGTGGGTATAGTTTCTTTACTATGATTTTCCTCCTCTCAAATGGGACCCTTACCCCTTCTTTTATAGGCTATAAGGAGCTAGGTATTTGGTCGAATGATCGGCCATGCACGGTCGAAAGGTTTAGTTAACTTTCCCAAAGTTTTGTGTTCCGTCAGCAACTTTCCTTTTTTCGTGCTTTTGTAGGTACACGCGGTCTGTATTGGGGCAGCTAGAGTGTACACGCATGCAGTAAGGGAGCAGGATGTGTGGGCCTTTATAAAGGGGGTTTTTAAGAAGATTTTTTTAGTAGTGTTTTGCCAAAGAAGGAATCTGAGATGGTCCGTTTCCAGGTAAGCATATCTGGTACAAATTAGGGTTATAACACCATCCCTTACCTATACCCACTCGACCTTGGGAAAGAATTTCTATGTATTTATTGGGAGGTTTACCAACCACAAGGAAGGGGCGGGACTATTTATTTTAGGTAGTTGACAGGTGATCTGGGATATTTTTGTCAGGTGACTTATTAAAGAATCATATTAAATGAGAATAAAATAAAGTAAACCATAAAGAAGTAAAATCTCAAAAGGAAAGAGGCATAATCATTAAAAATGAACACAAATAACTTGATAACGGAGTTCGTCCCGGGTGGACTATGTCTTTGGGTCCTACTCTCAAATGGGTAGGTCTTTTTATTAACTCCACAAAAGAATTGAGCAAAATACATAAGTATACCTCATTCTAGAGTTAATCTACAGAATATTTTCTCAGATCAGAAAAATAACATCACCATTGTGTTCATGGCGTCAAATTACCTAAAAATGATTGTCTCCAAGCCTCAATCTCAATCTGCCACTTTCAGGCCCAAGAGACACCCCTGCCTCGATTTTTGTGCCCTAACTCTGCAATAAATGACTCAAAAAATCTTGAAATGTGTGCCCTGTCTCAAAATTTATGCCAAAATCCATACGGTCACGCTCTTGGTTCTCCTTTGTCTGTCCCTGTACAATGGCGAACACCTCTTTTTATATAAAAAGTCGGTGGTTATGCAATAAGTGAGTTGGTTGGTGCGTCGGTTAGTGGAGATATATTAAGTTGGTAGGTTGGAGGAGGTCTCAGGATTGAATCCCGTAGACTCCCATTTTTAGTACACGGTTACAACCAAACTTGGCGCACTCTTGCTAAATATGGCGGTGGTTTAAACTAGCAGAATGTGCTACTAAAATGGCAGGCGGTTAAGTTTGACCATTGGTGGTGGACATATATATATGGTCACATGCATTAGCATAGAACCAAGGGCTGGGCTGAGGTCCTATCCCTTTTAGTCCCCCATACGAAACATTAGTAAAGTTAAATAAAAATTTTGCCATGTTATAAACAAGGTATATGTAGTGGAAGGTTGGCTGGCGCGAAGTTGTAAGGCCTTTGGGTTGAGGAGGTTAGGAGTTTGACTCTTGGGGAGTCATATAATTTTACCACTTGCCAACTAGACTAGAGGGGTGCCAACTGGAACCATAACATTTTCCCATGAGAATGACACTTGTGTTAGCGTCAGAAGTCACTCTCAGATTGCGGCAGGAGCAGAGCCCAATGCCCATCAGTTTTATGTCACAAATAATTTAATGGGGATGATCGAATGGATAGAGACCCAGGAAGATATTGTTTTAACTCAGAAAACCAGGCCTGTCATGCAAGAATAGGTGAGGTTTTCATCTAACTTCCTTCAGTAGGTTGAGTATAAAATGAGCAGAGGGAAGACTTGGTAGGAGAAGTGAATAAGACTAATTTGGGCATCAGACCTTCCAGCAGCTTGAGAAATAAAAACTCAAAAGACAAGATCCTCTTGGTTTAGAGTTTCATGGAACTGAAAGGCGACTTGACTGGATCCTTCAATTCAAAGTCATTCAGCGTTGATAAAATACAAGAGTTGATTAGAAACAATGTGACTATCACAATGATCAAACATACATCATCCTATAACAGCACAACTCGACTGGATCCTCCAATTCTGAGTTGTTCTAACACATTGTTAATAGAGAGATGGAAAGAGGATGACATTCATTAGACAATAAGTCTCAAGCACCAATACATAACCAGAGCAACCAGTGCTTCATCAAAACTTTACAATTGGGAGCATAGCTCAACCATCCCCCCCTACAAAAATGGAAAAATTGCCTACATATACTCAAAGAAAACAATCAGCAGCAAGATCGAGTCACTACATAAAGAAAAAGGTATGTCTGCATGTCTACTGGCAGACTGCACATGCAGTCTATGGACCTTGGTTCGCTTATGTCAGACGTAATCAGACTCCTGGTAGCTCTGCGGATGAATCGACAAGCCTTTAATCCTCTGTCGTATTTTCCATTTATGGTGGAGACGATGTCTAACCACCACCAACCACCTTAATAATTTCTTCCTTGGGATTGAGAATGGCCCTAGTCAACTATGTACCTTTGGGACATGGAGGCCTCTTCATGCTACCACCTGGATCTGCTAAACGGCTTCATGGCAAGACGTGGAGGTGGACGCGAGGACTAAGGCATCAGACGGGAAGCGATGAATGAACAGTGACCAGGAAAGGACGATTTGGCATGCGAGGTGTGGAAGTAAGAAGAGGAGAGGTCGGGTGGATAGATGTGGCATGCGTACTACACCAGCACAAACCAGCGATGAGATGGCACAAGGTGAGGGGAAACAGTGACTGTGGAGGTGACAAGGGAAAGACACATGACAGGGAGCAGGAAGGTGATAGGCGAAGGGAGGAAATATGGTGGGATGTGATTGGTCGAGGGAGAGGACGTGTCGCTATGACGGGGACGATGTGGACGGGAGAGGAACAAGTGTCGGAATATAAAAGGGGGTGAAAGGGAATGGGATATGCCACGAGGGTGAGTGGAAGACAGATAGTAGGAGGAGAGGGAGGCATTAAGTGGTTTGGAAGTGGTGGGGGTCGTCGCAAGGAGGATGCGGCATGATACCAGGGGGGGGCGCACTAGAAAGCCACCCATAGCGGACCCCCCCCCTCGTTATTAAAGGTCGAATATGCGTCGTAGATCTAGGTGCCCCAATCCTGACCATTGAGAGATGTGTGCCCCATTCCAGATCCCCTCCTTTATTAAGGGTCGAAGGACCAAGGGGGTTCAGAATCGATTGTGTGTCGTAGATCTAGGTGCCCCAATCCTGACCATTGAGATATGTGTGCTCCATTTTGGACCCCCCCCCCTCCCGTTAAAGGTAGAACGGAAAGGGGGCTCCGAAATGGAACCTCAACTGCAGATCTGGGCGCCCAGATCTCGACCATCTAGATCTATGTGCTCATTAAAATAATGCGCCCGCTTCTAAAACCTTGGGATAAATGGATTTTTAGCCCATTTTTTGACCTTCTTGCCGCAGGGGACATTTCTACCAGGAAAATACCCCATACTTGATTATGTGCTAACATTATGATCCATGGGGGACGACACACCCCCTGTGGGCTGCTGAGAACTCTTTTGCAACTTCAGTGCCTTACTGTTGGGCTATGGAGTCATTATTAAAACTTAAAGATAAAAAGAAAAACAATATTTACAAATACATAGGAGCCATGCATGGCTCAAAAGAAACATTTCTTTAGAAAATGCCCATTCACGGGGCCATTGAACACTTCCTCACCCTCCAAATCCTGCAACCTGTAGGTATTATTTGAAAATACTTCAGCGATTTTGAAGGGCCAGATCCATAGGGCTTCAAACTTGCCATGTTTTCCTTGTCCTACTTGGGAGCATCCCATTTCAGCACCACTTCACCTAACTAGAAATCTTCCTTCTTGACCTTTATGTCAAAGGCCTGCTTGATCTTTTGCTGACAATCTTGAGTTCTAATCACCACCTGCTCTCTGGTCTGTTGGACTTCTACTAGCTAATGAATTCTTCTGATCATGTCATCAGGCTCTCCTTGATAATCTTGAAAGAATTTTGCCACGTGCACAGCCAGTTGAGAAGGAAAAACAACTTATGTTCCATAGACTAGTTGGAAACGGGAGATGCCTATGGATATTTTTGTTGTCACTCGATCAGCCCACAGAGTGAATTTCAGCTTTGAATCCCAGGCCCTCTTGTTGTCCTCCAACATCCTTTTGATGATCCTTATTAGGCTTTTGTTAGAGGACTCTACCAAACCATTGCCTTGGGGATAGTATGGGGTAGAATGAATCAATTTGATCCCAAACTGCTCACAGAATTTGACCAATGGTTCGGCTCTGAAAGATGTTGCATTATTAGTGACAATCTTGCTTGGCCATTTGAATCTAGTGATGAGGTCCTCCAGGAATCCAATGATTACCTTATGGGAAGTACTCCTGGTGGGGATAGCTTCTATCCACTTTGTGAAGAAATTTGTGGCAGTCATGATCCATCTGTGTTTTCCACTGGAGGCAGGATGGATCTCCCCAATAAAGTATAGGCCCCACTGCTGGAAAGGTCCTGAAAAAACCATGGGCTTTAATGGCAGAGATTTAAGTTGTTGCTTTCCTGAGAACCTCTGGCATTTGCTACAGGCTCTGACCTCTCTGTAGACATCAGTGAATAAGGTGGGCCAGTAGTACCCAGCCTTGAGAATTTTGTAGGTTGTGGTCTTCCAGAAGTGGTGCCCTCCACATAGGCTATCATGAAAATAACCAATGATCCTTTGGGCCTTTTGTGGGTTCAGACATTTTAAAAGCACCCCTAGGGGGTCTTTCCAATATAACGCTCGATCAACAAGGCAATATTTGACTACTTTGAGATTTAAATATCTTGCCTTGTTTCTTTGTAGGCCATCAGGAGGTTGCAACTCTTGCAGAAAATATATGACATCCTTGTACCAAGGACATCGTGCCAATGGGGATTCTTCTTGAGGATCTTCATCAACTAGTTGATCCTGCTAATTTCTTGAGCATTCATTAATGAAACTTACCCACAAGGTTTTGCAATTTTCTTCAGCCAACAGCTTGGCTAAACCTTGACCTTTGATCAAATTGTTGGGATTTGTCTCCAAATCAAACTCAAGGATCTTGGCGATCCATTTACTCCTTCTCCCGTCTATGTCAGGCTGACTAAGAATGTCCTTCATGACAGCTAAGGGGACATAGGCAATGACTTTTGACTGCGGGATATAGAATCTAAAATCTTTGAGAGCTTTCACAAGGGCATAGGCCTGCTTCTCCATGATGTCATACCTAACCTTAGCATCCCTTAATTCTCTGCTAAAAAAGGCAATAGGTTGCTCCAGCCCGGCATCATTTTTTGGTAGTAAAACAACAGCCACTGTGTCAGATGAAGCAAAGGAGAAAATAAGGAAATCCTTTGAGTAGTTGGGACTGATAAGTACAGGAGCTTTAGTCAAGGCTTTCTTTATCTGCTCAAAGGAATATCGAGACTCAGAAGTCCACCCAACTTCATTTCCTTTCCTCAACATGGTTGTTATAAACTTTACCATCTTAGCAAAGTTAGAAACAAACCTCCTTAGAAAATTAATTTTACCAAGGAAATACTAGACTTCTTTCCTAGATCTTGGGATTAACAAAGCTTGGATTGCTTCAACTCTGCTGGGATCAATCTTGACTCCTACTGTTGATACTATGTGGCCCAGCAACTCTCCCTCCTTCATGGAAAACACAGACTTTTTGGGATTTAATGAAAGGCCAAATCTCCTGCATTTCATAAAAACCTTCCTCAGATGATAGCAATGTTCTTTATCAGATTTGGAAAAGACTGTGATGTCATCCAGATAGATGACCAAAAGCTTATCCTTTTCCCCAATGAAAGCTATGTCCATGGCTCGCTGAAACGTTGCCCCCACATTCATCAATCCAAAGGGCATTTTGGCATACATGAATGTGCCCCTCAAGTAGAACAGAGATTTGACTGTAGCCAGAGAAGCCATCAATCATGGAAATCCTGGATGCTCCTATTACCCTCTACAATATATGTTCCATCTTTGGCAGGGGTTAATTGTCCTTCTTTGATCTCTTGTTCAAGTTCTTGAAATCAACACAGAGTCTGATTTCCCCATTGTTCTTTCTCACTGGGACCAAGTTGGCCACCCACTCTGAATATCTCAAAGGCACGATGATATGGGAATTTAGCAGCTTCCTTACCTCTCTCTCCATTATAGGCAACAACGTAGGATTAATCGGTCTTAGCTTATGCCTGAATGGATTGGCCTCCTCCTTCAATGGGATCTTATGTTCAATGACAACAGTGTCATATGTCTTGAGGTCTTCATATGTCCAGGCGAACACATCAGCAAACTACTTGAAAATCTCAGTATACTCAATCGTCTGCTCCTTTGACAGGTTGCTTGACAATTTGATGAACTTTGGTTCCTTCTCTGTGCCAATGTTGCACTCAGTTGCATCAGCACTATCATCTGATATTTTCCCCTTTATTTCCACATCATTTCTATCAAAATGTATTTCCAAAGGAACTAGTCCCTTTGCAATATGATTGCTTGGCAGTTGCACAATGTCACGCTCTACAATCTTACTCAAAAAATCACCAGCATCAAGCTTTGCTTCAGAAACAAGGTCTTGATCAATATGCAGCGCTGAAAATTCTTCAACAGTCTCAAGGAATCTTTTGATCTCAAGATCATCCTCAAACACCTTCCAATGTTTGACATTGTCAGGTATGGAAGGCATGTATTTTACTTCTATATCATATCTGAGTTTGGGTGGCAGGGGCACCTTGAAATTTCTTATTGATGTAGCCAGAGAATAAGCCAATGTGTTCTTTTCTCTTGGAACAAATGAAATGTTGAATGTTGAGAAGAAACTTTCGATTAGGTCCCATACCTCATTTATATAACTCCTGAGTCGAGGATGCTTGGCCTGATAAGCATTTTTTATTTGTTGGACTATCAATTATTCATCTCCGAACACTCCCACCCCTTCAATTCCCATTTCCTTTGCCGCCCTTAAACCTAAAACAAGAGCTTTATATTCTACCGCATTGTTGGTTGTTTCAAACTCTAGCTTGTATGATAGAAATATGGTTTCCTGAGAAGGTGACACAAAAACCACTCTAGCACCAGTGCCTTCCCTGGAAGAGGCTCCGTCAAAGAACATTTTCCAGACAGAGGTGGTCAGGGAAGGAATTTTCATGAGAAGTAGTGGGTTGTTTTCTGAGTTTTAGAGGAAGCTCGGGAGCATCAGTGAGATACAGTAAACTGGAACCCAAATCAATGTCAAGAGAAAAGATAGGATGGTTAGTAGGATTGGTTTCATCACTGATTATGTAGGCCAGTTGGGGTTCTCTGTACAGTCTCCTATGTTCCCCCCCAAACACTAGAATAGTAGCATAGGTGAGGTCCATTTGCAGGATTCCTCCAAGACTTTTTATCCGGGATCTTGATAACAGCATACCAAACTTGGGGGGAACATCGGTCACCACAATGTCCATGACCACACTTTTCATGGGCAGCTGAAACAAGGTCACAACCAGATCTTTGATGACTACTAGACATTGAACTTTCCTGGAGTCAAAGGAATAGAGGCCATGATAGGCTCTAGTGACTTCTAGTCCTAATTCTTCCATGACAGTTTTGTGCATGAGGTTGTGGGAAGCCCCTAAATCCATAAAATAGTTGTGCAGCACCTTGTCATGTATGTTCAAGGATGTGTAGAAGGGAGGGGATGAATCATTTATGTATTCTACCATAGGACCTAGGATGACTGCAAGATTTTCGTCTTGCAAATTGATTGAGTCTATGGGATGGTATGAGGGTTCATACTGGAATAGCTCGGATAGGCATTTTTTGAACACTTCATGCTTGACCAGTTTGGAGAGGGGTACAGGGATTCTGACTTTTTGAATTTCATGCTCAAAGTTAAAAGAGGATGCAAGATTTGGGATTTCCCTTACTTTAGGAACATGAATCTATACCATTGGAGAGAGGGGTTGGGCCTTCTTACCTTGGTCAGTTGCTCATGTCTTCTTCTTGGATATTAGGTTATACCTGCTTTGGCTGCTGCTGGCCTTGTCTCCCTTACTCAGCTCATTCAATTGAATGTCCATGAGAGACTCCTTGTATGCTAATTGAGTGAGATGATGAAAAGGAGAAGTATCTCCAAAGTAGTGGATTGCAGGATCAAGCCCGTCTATTTCCCCTTCTTCATCATTAGTTACAAAATTATTTTGAAGAGGAGCCTGAATCCTCTGATCTTCTCTATCTCTTCCCCTCTTGTCCCTTTTCATCATCTGGGGAGCATTATTATTTGGCCTCCTGAAATTTCCTTTGTTTTCGACATTTTGAGGATTTTTTTATGTTTTCTTCCCCTCCACCTTCATTTTCTCCATCTTTGCATATAGAGACTTCACTATCTTGGTCAATTCATCTACTTGAGGGTGAGGCACAGAGGGGCCAGAAGTCGAGGCTTTAGATCTTCCCTTTCTCATGTCTATATCAGTCTTATTTCTGATTCTGTCAACTGCCAATACATTAGATTCCACTTCTATGGCTGCATCTTGCATTTGATCTAGGGAGGTAGCTCTTCTTTCTATCAAAAAAAGGCATAATTCAAGGTCAAATGCATTAGCATAAGATATTTTAGCAGAGTCTTTTGTGGGTTTTATCTCAACAGGGATCTTATTATACATATTATTGAATCTTTTGGAGAAGTCAGAGACAGATTCTCCTTTATTTTTCTTCAAGGACCCAAACTCTGTCATGTAATACATGAAATATTTTTTATCTCCCCATTGTCTTAGGAAAGAATCATCTAGATATTCAATCCCAGCAATATATCTAGGGGCCAATCCCCTAAACCATTTCCTCACCTCGCCATCAAGGCTCTGGATGAAGACTCTCATCCAGACATCTTCATTTTCAATGTTCAAGTTGTCTGCATAATTGTAGAAGGAAGCAAGGTGCTCTTCAGTAGTTATGTCCTCTTCTCTAGTGAATTTAGGCATATATTTCAAGTAATCTCCAGCAGGGAGAGGATTCATGGGCTGAGGTAGGATTAAGGGGGCATATATGGTAGCCATTATGGCATCCATTGTGTTTACAGGGGGATTAGCACCCACCATAGGGACAATAGGTGTAGGAGAACCAGAAGGAGAGGAGGTTCGAACCGGAAAGACAAGAACTGAGCTTACAGGAAGGAAGGGGAACAGCAGGGAATTTGGAGAACAAGCTTGAGGGATAAAAGGAACAGAAGTTTCCCTTCCTTCGGCAGCAGTAGTAATCAGAGAAGGGGTGGTAAAACCTGGGGTAGGAAAATATTCTGAGGTGTTGGGCCTGAACCAAGGTACCACCTCAGGGGAGAAGGGAGTGACAAGAGTTTCTCCTTCCAATTCAAGACCAGGAGGAGAAAACTAAGTAGGAACACTCCCAAAATTTAAACTATGGGAAACTCCAACAGAATGTAACAAAACAGAATGAGATGCAGGCATTGGAGCTTCTATAGAATTATGAAAATCATCAGAAAAACCTGGTTGAGAAGTAGAAGTACCTCCTCCAGAAGCATTTCCCTTTCTGATAATCTTCTCTAGGTCAGCTACAGGTGGCACTAAAGGAAGCTGAGGAGTAGACCTTGTATGTCTTCCTCTAGAAGCCACGGCTGAAACAATGGAGTCACCTATGGGTTATCATTAGTGGAGTCACCCCAGTGGAGTCGCCATATGCACAATAGCAATCTCAATAGTTACAGTATCTGATGCAGCTTCAGAATCGGTTAATCATTGTCATTCAATCACAGGGAAAATATTCAACTTCATCCCCGACAACCATGCCAGAAATGTTAGCGTCAGAAGTTACTCCCGGATTTCAGCAGGAGAAGAGCACAACATCAGTTTTATGTCATGAATAATTTAATGGGTGTGGTCGAATGGATAGAGAACCAGGAAGATATTTCTTTAACTCAGAAAAACAGGCCTGGGATGCAAGAACAGGTGAGGTCTTGATCTAACTTTCGTCAGTAGGTTGAGTATAAAATGAGGAGAGGGAAGACTTGGTAGGAGAAGTGAATAAGACTACTTTGGGCATCAAACCTTCCAGCATCTTGAGAAAGAAAAACTTAGAAGACAATATCCTCTTGGTTTAGAGTTTCATGGAACTGAAAGGTCACTTGACTGGATCCTTCAATTCCAAGTCATTCAGCGTTGAGAAAATACAAGAGTTGATTAGAAACAATGTGACTATCACAGTGATCAAACATACATCATCCTATAACAGCGCAACTCGACTGGATCCTCCAATTCTGAGCTATTCTAACATAGTGTTAACAGAGAGATGGAAAGAGGTTGACATTCATTAGACAATAAGTCTCAAGTGCCAATACATAACCAGAGAAACGAGTGCTTCATCAAAACTTTACAATCGGGAGCCTAGCTCAACCATCCCCTCCTACAAAAATGGAAAAACTGCCTACATATATTCAAAGCAAACAATCAACAGCAACATCGAGTCAATGCATAAAAAAAAAATGTACGGCTGCATGTCTACTAGCAGACTGCACATGCAGTCTCTGGACCATGGTGCACTTCTTTCAGACGCAATCAAACTCCTGGCAGCTCTACGGATGAATCGACAAGCCTTTAATCCTCTATCAGATTTTCCATTTATGGTGGAGACGATGTCTAACCACCAACAACAACCTTAATAACGACTTCCTTAGGATCGAGAATGGCCCCAGACAACTCTGTACCTTTGGGATGTGGAGGCCTCTTCATGCTTCCATTGCGATCTGGTAAATGGCTTCATGGAAAGACGTGGAGGCAAACGTGAGGACTAAGGCATCAAACGGGAAGCGATGAATGAACGGTGACCAGACAGGGATGATTTGTCATGTGTGGTGTGAAAGTAAGAATAGGAGAGGCCAGGTTGACAGATGTGGCATGCGTACTGCACCAGCACAGACCAGCGATGAGGTGGAATGAGGTGAGGGGAAACACTGATTTTGGAGGTGACAGGGGCGAGACACATGACAGGGGGCAGGAAGGTGATAGGTGAAGGGAGGAAAGATGGTGGGATGTGATTGGTCGAGGGAGAGGATGTGTCGCTATGATGGGGACGAAGTGGAAGGGAGAGGAACAGGTGTCGGAATATGAAAGGGGGTGAAAGGGAACAAGATATGCCACGAGGGTGAGTGGAATACATATGGAAGGAGGAGAGAGAGGCGGTAAGTGGATTGGAAGTGGTGGGGGCCATCACAAGGAGGATGTGGCACGATAGCAAGGGGGCATGCACTGGAAAGATGCTCATATCGGACCCCCCTGCCTTATTAAAGGTCGAAGGGCCAAGGGGGTCCAGAATCGATTGTGTGTCGTAGATCTAGGCACCCCAATTCTGACCGTTGAGAGATGCGCACCCCATTCTGGACACCCCCCCCTTATTAAAGGTCGAAAGGCCAAGGTGGTCTGGAATCGATTGTCTGATGTAGATCTAGGCACCCCAATCCTAACCGTTGAGAGATGCACACCCCATTCCAGACCCCCCCCCACCTGTTAAAGGAAGAACGGCAAGGGGGCTCCGAAATGGAACCTCAGACATAGATCTGGGCACGCAGATCTTGGCCATCCAGATCTGTGTGCTCATTAAAATAATGCACCCGCTTCTAAAACCTTGGGATAAATGGATTTTTAGCCCATTTTTTGACCTTCTTCTTGTCGCAGGGTACATTTCTTCCAGGAAAATACCCCATACTTGATTATGTGCTAACAACTTGTCACAGCCTAATTCGCCCACGTGTCTGCCATCAAACCTGTATGACATTTCCATGTCATCCCATGCCAACTCAACACTCTGCCACATCAGTTGTACGGACGTGCCACGTGTCACCCTTGCAGTGGTGAAATGTGTCACCTTGACATTTTGACTTTTTGACCAAGTTTGACCTGAACTTTGACCAAAATATTTCATCAATCAATTGGTAAGTGAGGGAAGAGTCCCCTCACTTTGTCCTTCTCAATCCACTTTTCCTTGCTTGGATGTGTGCCCTTCAAGCCTACTCGAAGATAATCAACATCACCCATGTGTGAAGTCCTCGTCCTTCTACCCAGGATGATATATTCATGTAAATCATCCAAGTACTCAGGCGAAAACTCATCAACTAAAGGTAATGAAACTTCATCATCCTATCCATGATCATGGGAGGCTAAAAAAATTTCAAGTTCTCTACGTTCACAATGGAGTAAATTTGCATATAAGGTGGAAGATCTAAACGAAAATCATTAGTGTCTCTTTTCTCCAAGATAGTGAAGGGTCCACATCAGATGGGATTGAGTTTCTTTCCTTCACCCTTCAATCATTCCTTGTTTATGTGAAGCCATACCCGGTCTCCAACCTTGAACTGATGATCAACCACGTGCTTGTCATGTCGATCTTTATACTATGCTTTACTTTTCTCCAACTATTCCTTGACTACCTGGTGTATATGTTGAATCCTCTGAATGAACTTGCGGGGTATGTCCTCTTTTCATTCTTCATTTACATTGGCATCTCTCCCATACATCAACTCCAAAGGAACCTTGGGTAGGTACCCAAAACATGTCTCAAACGGTGAACTCTGAGTGGATGAATGTAAATCTCAGTTATAAGCATGTTGTACATAGGGTATCTATTCATCCCATAACTTAGTATGCTTGTTGCAGTAGCCTCGAAGAAAAAGTACCACTATTTCTTTTACCGCCTATGTTTGTTCGTCATTTTGTGGATGAAAATCAGTGCTCCTATTCAATTTGGTGTCCATCATTCTCCACAAGCTAGTCCAAAAGTCCCCAAGGAATCAAGTATCTTGATCTGAGACAATGGATGTGGGTAACCCAAAGTGAACCCAAACATGTTGAAAGAATATATTAGCAGTCTGCTCAGCAGTGATCTACTTTTTACATGGCATCAAGATACACATTTTTTTGAACCTATCCGCTACGACATACAAATAGTCATGACCCCCTTTGGTCATTGGTAAACCCCCTACAGAATCCATGAAAATTATTTCCCATGGATGGGATGGAATAGGAAGTGGTGAGTATAGCCCCAATTTTCTATTAGTGGGCTTACAATTAGAACACATCACACACCCCTTTACATATTTAGTTACAATTTCTTTCATTTGAGACCAATAACAAAACCTTGTTGGAAGGTTTACAGTTGGGAGTAAGCTTGTCATTGATGGCAAGAACAGCGATGGCAAAGATCAGCATGATCAGCAGCGCAATGATAATGGAAGAGTAAACTCCATTTTATAATTTCAGATACTGGGAGTTGATGTGTCGAAATACTTCACCACCGAACTGGTGAAATCGCAAAGTGGGGAAATCGCGAAGTGGAATTGAAGTGTCGAAACACTTCACCACAAAAGCGGCGAAATCGCGAAGTGTGGAAATGGTGAAATGCGAAATGGAGAAATGATCCTAGCCATTGGATCAAGGTGTGATCTGGGTCGTCAGATCCAGGAGGTGAATATGGTAGAGCATGTCAGAAAGGACACTTGTGGACCGTCGGATCAAGAGGATGCATGGTGAAAAATCAGAGCACCACAAAGACTCCATTTCAGAGTTTCGCAGATCGGGAAATCCAAAGGAAAGAGGTTCAAACTCATGATACGCGAGATCATGAAAAGATCTTGACCGTCAGATCACCAAGGCTTCTGGACCATTGATCTAAGCTCCATATCAAATCTTTGCCTATCGCGACTTGAAGTGACGAGAATCTCCATCTAAGGAATAGCGAGATGCGAGATCACGAAAAGATCAGGACTGTCGGATCACCAAGAACGTGGACCGTTGATCTGATCTCCATCTCGAAGTCTCGCCTATCGCGACTTGGAGTGATGAGAATCTCCATCTAAGAAACAGCAATATGCGAGATCATGAAAATATTAGGACCGTCAGATCACCAAGAATGTGGACCATTGATCTGAGCTCCATCTCGGAGTCTCGCCTATCGTGACTTGGAGTGACAAGAATCTCCATCTAAGGAACAGCGAGATGCGAGATCATGAAAATATATGGACCGTTGATTCATTGAGATCATGGATCGTCGATCAGGATCGATGAAGATCATAAGTTCGCGGCACCTTTTAGCGCAGACAGTGGTCACCTCCTGTGGTCACGTGAAGAGAAGAGTACGTACAGACAAGATCC
Source organism: Picea engelmannii (assembly GCA_009831015.1). Classification (NCBI taxonomy): domain Eukaryota; kingdom Viridiplantae; phylum Streptophyta; class Pinopsida; order Pinales; family Pinaceae; genus Picea; species Picea engelmannii. The sequence goes on along the minus strand of ML792652.1, from coordinate 182,626 downwards.
TTTTCGGCATTTTGGGGATCGCGACTTGGAAAGTCGAGAATCTTCACAACGGGATTAATGAAAAGGCAAAATGAAAAATCATGAAAATCACATTATGAGAAAGCAATTGGTCATGCCCATGGTCATATAAAGGAAGGAGATAGCATAGAAAAGCTCCGTTTCGAAGTTTCAAAGATCGTGACATGGACTGACGAGACACTTGGCCACAGGAAATCTGAAATACCGAAATACCGAAATAAAGGCAAGTTTAATGAAGACCATTCAATGGTGCAGATGAAACTGAAGGAGATTGGAGGGCTACTGTTGCATGACACAGTGAAACTGCCAGAAACCAGTAATGAGTTCTACCAGAGGACTCGAAGACACTTCAAGGTGATTGACGGAGGAGGTGAAGAGTCTCAAGGGATCAACCAGTAGAACAAAGACTGTTCATGGAGGTGATTGACAGTTGGATGTGCGTTGGAGCCTGTAACAACAATAGAGAGGGTGAGCTCTACTGTAACAGAGAAGACAAAGAGTCTTGACTCTCAAAGAGGCTGAGGAATCTCAGCATAACACCCAGTGATGTTGAACGCGTGGGAAAGACTGCCAAAGAAGCTAAAGAGTTGCGATGATGATGAGTCAAAGCACTCGAGATGTGGAGAAATTTTGCGTGGAGTGAGCATACAGAGGCATGGTGAATATCGCATGCACAAAGAGCACAAAGTATATAAGAATGTGAAAAAAAGGAGATAGAGTTGTCACTGTGTAGGAGACTTGAGGTGTGTGCAAGGGGGCAGAGCGCAGGAGCAGAAATGCACAGTAGAGGAATGGTGCATTGAAGGGATATGGCGCAGAGAGAATAAAAGGTAGAAGAAAAGAAAGTGCAAGGGGTGTGCAGAAGACACGGATGCAGACAGGGCAGAGCAGTGTAACAGAAAAGCGACAAGGTTGGTAAGCCATTGAATAACTTTATATCGTTGTAAAAAGTTTTAGTAACAAGGAATTGATATTTCAGGGTGGTTGGGAGGTGCTAGGGAGGACTGTTGTCCTCATAGGTTCAAGTGGGTGCTTGAACACAGGGAGTTATAGCTTCCATCTGGTTGCAGCCAAAGAAACTAGGGTGGTTGGGAGGTGCTAGGGAGGACTGGTGTCCTCAGAGGTTCAAGTGGGTGCTTGAACACAGGGAGGTGGTGCTTCCTTCTAGTTGGTGCTAGAGAAATCAGGGATTTGGTGCTTCCTTCTAGTTGGTGCTAGAGAAACCAGGGAGTTGGTGCTTCCTTCTAGTGGGTGCTAGAGAAA
>ML792652.1:133543-144469 GCA_009831015.1 Picea engelmannii | reverse complement strand
AAATGAATAAAGTGGAAAATAATGATGTGAAACCCAAATGTATTTATGAAAATGGTATGATGAAGGTTTAATGGGGCGATGAAATGTAAGGAATAGTGAAGGGAAAGGTGGATGAAAATACGACATTTCTGAGTCCCAACATGTGTGTGCAATCTGCCCATAACTTATCAAACTTGGGTAACTTGCTTCTTGCACACACTCCTTATACAAAAGGAATCCAAAATGTTGGAAACCCATTTAGGGTTGTGTTTACAAGTTTTTTGTCACTAATGACATCTCCAATAGCTGCAAGCTGATCTCTGATCTGAGAAACTCTCATAAGATAGGATGTGACAGATTCTGAGTTGTCCATCTTCATATTACGAAGATGATTTCTTAAGGTAAGATTCCGGCTAATGTATTTTCTTTCATATAACCTGCTGAGTGCTTCATACATTTTCCTTGTTGTCTGTAGTTCAGATATATGAGGGATCAAGTGATCCTTTACTGAATCTGACACGATTCTCTTTGCTTTTTTTTCAGTCTTCTTATGCTTGGTCTTTTGATCTTCTTCCTCTGGTTCTAGTACACCCACTGTAACATGTTCTAGGAGATCATTCTCGTCTAGAATCATCTGCAACCTATGCTTCCAAGATATGAAGTTTCTATATCCTTCCAACCTGTCTTCTACCCTCATGTTGGTAGCCATTCTTTCTTGTAGAAGAAACCCTAGCCCTCCAGGCTATAGAAATAATAAAAAAATCAAATTACTTGGATCTAAAAATTGAACTCACCAAAATATGCACTGGACTGAGGCGAGTAGCCTGGTGTGTTTAGATTTCAAAAAATGCAACTTTTACCCCTCCAAATTTGATCTGCGGATTTCTGGACTGGTGCTTCTAGTTTTCTGGTACTTCTGGTACACTGGTACACTGGTACACTTGTACTTCTACTTTTCTGGTACTTTGTGAAAACCATGGTTTCACTTTCTGGGAGATCTAGCCACTGAAAAGGTGCACTGAAGATGCCAAAGTGTTCCTTGAGGTAGGGAGCACCTTTCTATATGTTTTTGAGGCTGAAAACCTTCTTTAATAAAAAGCCCTAATTTTCATGTACGACAATAGTGACGTTTTTCTTTTTCCTGTGAAATATGCTCTCTTCAACTTAGCTCTGATACCATGTTAAAGTTTCTGCTATTATTAGGTTACTTTCAATTTACTAGATAACAATAGCATAGATAGGATCACTAAGAGAAACACAATCACAAGAGTAGAGAAGTATTTATCCTGGGAAACCCTCAAGGGGAAGAAACCCAACAAAACTTCCTTAATATAGATAGCCAATACAATGCCAAGACAATGAACCAAACAACATAGAAATTCCTCCCCCAAGGATGCGCCCCTCTCTCTCTTCCTTCTTCCAACAACTGGTAACTACAGCTTCCTTCAATACTTGCGCACTAGATGAGTGAGCGGAGTGTGTGTCTAAATGAGACGTTGGCCTCTCTTATTTATACAATTCTGGCACATGTGGAAGTGTCTCTTCACTGGCAGGGCCGACTTCTTCTTCTGGGTGGTTATAACCACCTTTAATATATTATGGGGCCAACTTCTTATTTAGCCTATTACAATTAGGGTTTGACCAATCTGCAAAAGGGGATTTGGTCATTTACAATACCCGACATGATCAATCCACAAAAGGGGATTGATCTAATCGATAATAAGTATATTTTATATTTATCCACAAAAGGGGATAAGAATATTCTTTGCAGCTACACAATATTTTAACACAATCATGATCCCAGGTCAAGTGAAGAAGTTCATGGAACCCCCGATTAAATCTCTTGCATTCCTACAATGCTTAAGTGTCAAGCTAATCAAGTATAAGGAACAAACAATAGAGATAAAGGAGGTCCTCTCCACTCCGATGGATCAACACAGGTTCCCATATGCAAATACATGCGAAGATATCTTCATCAAGTGGTCAGAGTATGAGAAGAACAATCCAGTTCAATAAAACTACTAGATGATCAAAAGAAGAGAAAAAGAGAACATATAGATGGGTTTCGCCACGTGGCGTTTTCTTAAGTTAACACAACTTTAGTAGCTATTTTTAGTTTAGTTATTTTTTTTTATAATTAAGGGCATTGACCTTGGCTAGAGGGTCCAGGGTTTTAGAGAGAAAGACTTTTTTGGAATTTTGTAAGAGAACTATTTATGTGCAAGTTATTTCAATTAAGAAGTTCTGTTTAGAACCAAAGACAATTCTATCATATAAGGTGTGAATGTGATTGGACCGAGGGGGACTATCTCTATCTTCAGATTCAATATTTTGCTGTTGTATTGAGTAAGAGTTTTTGTATCTGCTATTTAAGGTTATCTTATAATGCTGTAACTGCTATTTTATTCTAGTTGATGAATAGAAATCAATTGTCTTAAACTGTGATTGATAATAGAGCATCGAAAATTACTTTTCTTGCACTAGTTTCTTGTCACATGTACGTTTTCTTTTCTGTAACTGTTATATCAGACAATGTTGGATGTTCACTAATCAAAATGGTATTAATGCTGGTTTGAAGTAGTTTAGATCTTCTTTATCTGCATGCTAAGGTATAGAGGTTATCCTAAAACCTAGCCTTCTTCCAACACACAATTTAACTTCCCTCTGCCATTTAGATTAAGCTCTATATTTCTTTGCTATAAATATTAGAAAATAACCAAAAAGAGAACTTCTTATCCTGAGGAAAGGTTTCACAGAAAATACACATATGTCAATCACGATTAAATCCCATCGATAATTCCAGCCAGAACATGAATCCAGAGAACGTTACCCCTCATCAAACGCTTACGAGTCTAATTGGTCCTCTTAAGCGGGTTTGATTCCTACTATTGAGTTAAAGGGATCTCAGAGCCCTTAACATAAGGCTCATAGAGTTTGAGATTCTCCACATTCAATACTGATTAAATGCACATGTATGGGGGTAGACTGAGTCTGTAGGCATTATCTCCCACCTTTTCCAATACCTCAAAAGGACCATACCATAGAGCCTTGATCTTCTTACCAGGATTCTGTAGCCTTTCCTTATTAAGTTGTAACCATACTCTATCTCCCACCAGGGGTGATTTTAAGAACCCCCCCTAAATTTATATGTATAATAAATGGGCGAATCCCCATGATACATAGGAAAAATTGAAGACTATTTTGTCAATAATATAAAATGTATATATAATTTTTTGGTGAATCTTTTAGTCAATTATATAATCTTGTAAAATATTGGCGAATCTTTCACTGAATTATAAAATCTTGTAAAATATTGGTGAATCTTTCACTAAATTTTAAAACCTTGTAAAGTTTAGGGGATCCTCCAACGACCTCACCTAAAGCCTCAATTTCCTAACTTGATTGACAGACCTTGCCTTGCATTGACATACCTTGCCTTGAAATGACATGCCTTGCCTTGACATGCCATGGCTTGCCTTGCCTTGATATGCCATGCCTTGCGTTGACAAGCCATGCCTTGCCTTGACATGTCTTGCCTTGCCTTGACAAGTCATGCATTGCCTTGAGAGTAGCTTCAAAGAATCCATAAGTATATGGTTGGGGTATGCATGCACATTCAAAGGAGAGTGATAGCCAAAAAGAGATAAGTTATGTGATTGATGTCTATTGCTAATGTTGTGAGTGTTAGCACTAAAAAATGCACCATCAAAATTTTAGATGATATAAATTAGATTATTATGAACCTTAAGTCATCTTATCTTGCAACTACGGTCATCGTCTCCCCACATTAAGTCATCTTGCCCGTGGATGTTTAGGCACATATGGACATTCGATAAGGATGAAAAGGTGACAATGCTGGGTTTGGTACCAAGTCTGGCACAATCTTGCAAGCATATTAATCGTGTTGCTGGTCATAACTAGTCAAGTATTCAATGCTTAGTTTTAAGGGTGAGGCATAAAATGTTGATAAATATCAATGACTAATGGGAAGAGCCTTTACCAAGCCAGGGAAGAAGTATGATCCTGAAAGCTAGAAATTATCTTGGCCAATTCAAATGCAGTGTTCATGCTCCAGACATGCCATTCATCCGAGAGATCAATGTGAAAATCTTGTTGGGAGATTTATGAAGGAACTAAACTATGGAGGATAGGAAGAAAAAATAAAAAGGGAATCTAAGGCTCAAGCAATTAGTTTAGATGATGGTTTGGTAAGTACTAAAAGTAACCACAACTCATCTGACAATGATGTTTAGGGAAGGTTTTTCCAACTCTTCTTTAGCTGCTAAAACTTCTAGAAATCAATCAAGCATGCAAGAAAGGAAAAAACAGAGTATACAACTAAGTTTTCAATGTAAAACAAGAAAATTACACTATGTGCACTGAAAACTGGTTGTAGAATGCCATTTCACATGAATTGGTTAGATAAGGTTCAAAGTTTCATCAAATTAAGAGGATCTCTTGAATAGGCCCAAGACTAGAAAATAGTCAAAGTGGCACACATGTCTTTTCTTTTGTAGAAACAATGCCTTAAAAATAAGAGATTGGTTATTACATGTGTCAAATCTTTGGGTGCCAGTGTAAGAAATTTTGGTGGAATAGTTAACCCTCAGACCTGGGCCAAAGCTGAATGAATAAAAAGGAACTGGGATAATATAGATGGACCATTCCCAACCCCTATATATTTTTGAGGAAGAACTTTCCATCTTTTCTAGAATTTAAGAAAATCAACAAGTAAGAATCTGGGAAGAATAACAATAAAAAGAAAAGAGGGAAACAATAGTTTTCTCCATTTCGGGGTTTGCAGGGTTGCAGATTTTCCATAAGATTCTATCATGTATGAGGCCATGGGATTGGCATCTAATCATGGAAATTATATAAATCTCCAAATCAGATTTCAAAGCACCGAAAAGAGCACTTTGTACTCAATTTATTCAATTGTGATGCTGCTCTTTTCACCAGAGAATTAAAATAGCCTTCAATATAAGTTTATCTCATATTTGAATTTCCAAAAATAGAGCCAATACGAACCTCATAATTGCTAGTCAATAATGGATGAATGAACTGTGTAAAGAATGCATCAAGACAACATATTAAGTCCTTTAAATATACCATTAGCATGAAGATTAACCTCTGCAACCTTTGGACAATAATTAACCTTGAAATACAATGATAAACCCACTTCTCTGTAGTCTTTATGGCTTTTTCTCAACCTACTTCTCTGGCTCCTCTTCAACAAGTGCATGAACCCACTTCTCTAGCTAACTTGTGGCAGGGTTTACATGACCTTCTTATCTGCTCATGAGGACACTATTAAAGAACATAGTCTTGACTACTTGTTCACTGCTTTTTCTAAAATTTACTTCTGCCTGTTATAACCATTCTTTATTCTGCCGATACATCTATGATTTTTTTCCCTCTTGCTTTATAATTTCTCAGTTATAGACCATGCATCCATTTTTAGTATAAAATTTACTTCTTCCCACATATTTCTTGATTTTACTTTTCCTGTGATTAAAGCATTGCAGTTGAAATTGAAGTGGTTATTAGCCTGTCAGAGCTGATCTTATGCGTAATTTTGTGGATTTTTTCTACAGTCTTTAGGGATTCTTCTCAACTTACTTCTCTGGCTCCTCTTTAGCATGTGCATGCTTCAAGTTTGAAAGGTTTGTAAGATGGAAATCACTCACTATGTTAGAGAGCAAGGATTTTGCATTAGTTTAGTTTTACTGAAGTCTGCATTTTGCAGGTATATAGAATGGTCCAAGTTCATGTACGAGGGAATCATCAGAACCTCATCAGAGTGATCAAAATGACGAATTGAATGATTTGGATGCACCAAAAAAATGATGTATATTGAACTTTACTTTTGTTGTGGTAGTATATGCGAGAGAGATACATGTCCTCTGCAACTATTCAAATTAGTTGCTTCTGTATATTTTCATTTTACAGTCATGTTGTCCATGCCATCTGTGAATAAGTGTCCTGGCATTGGTAATACAGATGTCGCTCTAGCTTTCAAGGCTTCCCAGATGAATGTCAATGTTCAATATCTTATTATATACACTGGAAAGAATTGTTGGCAATGGACCCTTTGATATTTTTATGTACCAGTAGTTTGTAGCTGAGTCATTTTTTGGGGGTTTTAAGCTGGGAATGTATAGATAATGGTCTTATGTTTCACTATTACTGAATTGTTGCAATTTCATATTGGGAGAGGCTGCAAACTTGCTAAATGATTAATGACCTAAGTCAATGGGAAACTAACTTGAAACCTAAATCAATTTTACGACTGCAAAATTTTATTTGAAAGACCGGAAGAGATCTGCTTCATGATTAATAATAATGAAGTATTCATATGTTCCAAGAATCTTATTCTCTCATTAATGTTGTGGTTTTGCTGATGACGGTAATGCAGAATGTCTCAATTCAGATCAAATTGTCCAAATCTTTTGAGAGTATTTATTGATTTGAATTTAATAGGTTCAATTATATGCAAAACTTAATATGATTTTTCATTGCTTGGCTGAATTTAACACATGTTTTGGTATTTAACAACAGGTGATGAGGATCCTGTTAGCCATCTGAGAAGGCTTTGAAAACTAGTTTCTCTTAAATTCTAATTCCATGTTCAGTTGACCATTGATCCATACAAATGAGAAGCCTCTCATTAAACTTATGTTTATCTTGTTTTGTTGTTTCCCCTGATAAGTGCCCTTGTTGTGGGGGAATACGTTCCCAATGGCAGCTATTCACCAAGATGTTAACATTCTTGTATATTCTTTGATGGTAAGAATATAGATTTTAGATGGAACATATTATGATATTTATTCAATTCTGTTATTGTTGACATCAAATTGTTACCTATTTGGCATTTTCCAGATATGGGACTAGATCCTGTATGAGTTATTCCAATCATAACATCAAAGTCTCAAGGAGGCTGTCAAGAAACCCATTTCAATTCACAATGTTCACAAGGATATTTGTTACAAGTTCTCTGTAAAAATGCAATGTTTAAAATATGAATTCTTCTATTTACAAAGCATTAGATGTAATTTTTAGTATGTATATGATACACGTAATTGAAGCTTTTCTCTAACTTAGAATGGATGCAACATTAAAGTAAGTAAAAATAAATTACTACAGTGCTATTTATTATTTTTGGCCACTGATGGTTTGATCATAAATTACCATTTTGTAGCACCTCACTTCAAACAGAAAAATATTTACATATGAGTTATCAAAATGGATATCTATATAGAGAAATCACATTAATAGCCTTTCTTTGGTTTTATTTCTTGTAATTAAATTCATATATATACTAATATGGATTTCATATGTGCAAACAATTTACAAACACTTATCTATGCCAATAGCTAATTTCTTGCTTGGCCTATTTCAAGATAGTGCATGCCACAAGTAAGTTGCTTTTCATTCAATGGGATTGAAAGCACTAAAACAAGCTATCTGTATAGAAAAATCACATTAGTAGCCTTTCATTGGTTTGATTTCTTATAATATGGGTTTCATATGTGCCAACACTTATCTAGTCCAATAGATAATTTCTTACTTGGCCTATTTCAAGAGAGTGCATGCCACAAGTAAGCATATTATCATTGAAAGTACTGAAGCAAGCTATCCATGTGCAAAGGAAATCTTTGGAATCTCATTTATTGTGTCACATGCCATCCCTGTTATGACTAACAATAAGTGGCTTGGCCCTGAGGTGATATATTGCTGTCCTATGGAGTCATTAAGTAGCGAAAGTTTAAAGCCAAGTCAGTTTTCATTGCACAAACTTCGTAGATGCCTATAGAATATGGCAAAAGGCTTCTGGCTACTAGAGTAAATGGAAAACGAGTTGTCTGTGTGAAAGTAGAAGCTATAGAGTTTAAGACTGGTCAACTTTGCTTTACCTTATATTAAGAAACTTGTATTAAGGTAGGCACAAAAACTCTTGCTTGCAATTCTGATTTTGTAAAGGAACATTAAATCATATCGTGCAATGTCTCATCTAACTTGTATTATCGTGGTTAGGGACATCTAAGTATGATGAGTATGAGTATGCCATGTGTACCAGTAAGCTAGCAGCTATAAAATTAAAAATGGTCAGCTTTTCTTTAACTCGTATTTAGAAACTTGTTTAAATGTAGGCAGAAAAACTCTTGCTTGCAATTTTGATTATGTAAAGGAACATTAAATCATATTATGGAATGTCTCATCCAACTTGTATTTTGTGTAAACATTGAAATGATTTGACTTGCTAATTTCTTATGGTTAGGGCCACATGAGTATGGTGAGAATGAATATGCCATGTGCAATGGGGGTGCCAAGTTACATGCCTTAGATTATGTTAGCTATGCTTGAGAGAACTTAGAGTATGAAATCCATTTCGTGCCATCCCATCCACCATGCCTACATTGTAATCAATCTTCAATCACAAAGACAACTTGAGGTTTTAAAAAGACTTATTCATGGTATTTTGAATGACAAACATTATAGATACCCACATAACAATCTTTTGGTTTCCCACAACTGCACCAACAACAAAATCACGTGGTGGTCGTAAATCCCCATAGCATGATAATTCTGTCCACTGCCAGATATCTAGAAAAAATAGAAGATTATGTCACATCAACTGTAAATGTCTACTTTCCAAGTCCAATATGCAGTGAAATACCAATCATAACACATGCAACACATTATTCAATAGACCAAGATACCAAAGACGCAGGTGTTAAACCACACATGTCAACACCATATGAAGGAATAACAGATTTAACAACCATTATGTCTACACAAATGGATGAAGGAATTTGTGCCATTTTCAAATTTCCCTGAAGCTAGATGTCTATCTGTTAGCACACTCTTTTCATTAGTCAGAAAAGAGATCTCAAGGACTACTACAACTTTAAAAAAGACAAAAAAAATACAATGCCCCTTCATACATAATAAGACCCCCGATGAGTAGACATAGAAGCAACAATCTATAATTCTTATTAGGAGGGAAAAACACAAAGCTCCATTTTCTCCATTTCAAATGAGCATCAGCAACAACTATGCATATTATTACTTAAAATTAATAAAAACATGCTTGAAGCATTTCATGGGTAGATGCTCAGTTCCTCTTTGCATGTTTCAAAGAGGAACTGAGCATAAAGCAAGCTTCAAGTCACATATCTCAGAATATGTGACTTGAAGCTTGCTTTATGGATATCTCCTGTGCTTGTTTGTGATTTAACACTGATAATGAATCAATATTTATACAGTTCCAATTTCAGCCAATCATGGAAAATAGATAAGTCAATAAAAATTGTATCTTTTAATTTATTTATGTTCTAGTGTATGATCTTGTATCTTGTGGTCCTTTATGTTGGCAGATAATTTCTATTTCACACCTACATTTTGCTGCAACGCTGAAACCCTAAACTAATTGACTACACCCATCTAATCAAAGCCAAGCAATCTTTGAAATATTCCTTCTATGTTACGATAGAATTTAAGTACTGGAGAGGTTAGTCAAGCATGATACAACAAAGATTGATTTGCTAATCTGCAGTACCTAACTGTTTATCCCATATATGCAGTGAGCCACAACTGATCTAGTAACCATGTTGACTCAAGAATAAAATGTAATGAGATAGCTGCAAACCTAAAATGCATCAAGATGACAAACTGAAATGTGTGCAATATAAACAATGTCTGTAGCTACATACTAACAAAATCTATATTGCCAGAAAGTAAATAATATTCTTGAATCTCACCTGTATCCAACATCCAAAAGTCTCCCAACCTGACATGGTGAGGCATGAAATATATCTATTGTTAAAAGAAATTAAACACAATCACATCTTTAGTAGACTGCTTATGGATAACTTAAGAGGGAAATACCTAAATTCTGAGACAAAACATAGGGGAAAAAAACAAGAGGGAAGTTAATTAATGAATAATCTAAGTAATGCCTCATTTTTGTGTTATGACAAGCTTGCTGTTCATTTTGGTTCTTAACATATTGCCCCTGTTTTCAAAGAGCCCTTGACCATTCAAATTGCCAAGAAATATAAAGGAAAAGGCAAGGAAACTTGTATTGGTTAACCCAAACAATGACACCTTGAATTTGTAGAGTCATTCGTGTGTTCGGAAGGAAATTTTAACCATATGTTCTAGTTTTACACTAATTTCATAATATGTCAACCTCGTATCCAAATTTTGAAAAGTATTTGACTCCATGAAATTCGTCCAACATTTCATCTATGAATAGAATGGAGAATTTTTTATTGATTGTTATCTTGTTTAATCCACAATAATATATAGACAACATGAAGAAACAACCTTTTTTGTACTAAAACCACTAGGGCTACATAAGGACTTCTGCTTTTTGTAATAACACCACATCTCAGTAGATCCTGAATTAATCTTTCTATTTTTGTTTTATTGTGATAGGGGTCAAATCTAGCTTCATTTCAATCACATGTTCCTTGTTCTGGTGGCATCTCCATGGGTAGGTATTAGGATACCATTTTATGTTTGGGATTAGTTCTTGAATCCTCGATGCCAAGAGTCAATTAGTTCCTAGGCTAGTATCTCCATTTAATGGCATTGTGGTATATATAATAGTGCTCCCTTACGAATTAGTTTCTCCATCTGATGTGAGGGTACAATTTGGGCATGCAGAGAGGTTGGAACCCAGAAAACTTATGTTTTTCCTCTTGGCATTTGAATTTAACAAAGTTCTTTTGGTGATTTGCGGCACAAGTACCTAATGTTTGTAGTCATTGACCCCTAACCAAAACCTTCATATCTAGGTCTGGATACACAAAAAGATTTAATCTCCTTGCAACATTGATGTCAACAAAAATATGGTTAGAACTGTAACTTTGCTCTTTTTTATATGCCCCTTTAATTTTGATGTTTGTGATTGGGTAATAATAGTTATGGTTGCTAACAATA
>ML792652.1:96565-107381 GCA_009831015.1 Picea engelmannii | reverse complement strand
TGGTGTATTGTGGTGTATTGGTGTAACTCTTATACTATTGTTCATTTCTCATTGGATATAATTGAATGGTTTAAGTATAAGTTGGAAAAGTTTTTTAAATTTGTACTTGATACTGATTCACCCCCCTCTCAGTATCAACACAATCCTCCTTGTTTTCCATATACACCATCTAAGGGTGAAGGTGGAAAATACCCAAAGCGAGTTTCAAAAGGTGACTTACCAATATAAGTGTGGACTGATATGTTATAAGAGTGTTGTGTATAGATCAAATTTTCATCCTAGGTCTTCAAATGCTTCTAATTGTAACCCCTCGAAAGCTGTGCCAAAGTCATGTTGACTACTTCTTTTTGTCCATCTATTTGTGGATGGAATTTTGTATACCTCTTCAACTTAGTGTCCATCTTTTCCCACAACATAGTCCAAAATAGAATGAGAAATATAGTACCCCTATCTGAGATTATGCTTCTCGGTATCCCAAATTGCATCCAGACATGTTCAAAGAACAAGTTTGTTGCGTCCTGTCCCTTGATGGTCTTTTTACAAGGCATGCGAATGGACATTTTGTTGAACCTGTTGATCCAAAAAGGATGCAGAGAAGGCTAAGAAAAACTTAGGATGCTTAGATGGCTTCAACAAATAGAGAAAGGAAAAAATTTCAAAGTTCCCAAAACTCAGTTAAAATGGCATGATCGCGAAGAGCACGTTGCAAGATTTCTAACGGTGCAAACGACTCGTCAAACGAAGTTACAGATCGAAAGATATAAGCAGTCAAAGTTTTGGTCAAACTTGGTCAAAAAGTCAAAAGGTCAAGGTGACACGTGTCACCACTGCAAGGGTGACATGTGACATGTCCGTACAACTAACGTGACATAGTGCTGAGTTGGCATGGGATGACGTGGCAAGGTCATACAGGTTTGATGGCAGACACGTGGGCGAATTAGGTTGTGACAAGTGTCAATCTCGTGGGAAAATATTATGGTGCCACGTGGCCCAGTCGTGGACTGCGACGTGGAACCCGTCTAGTCTAGTTGGAAAGTGGTAAAATTATATGACTCCCCAAGAGTCAAAATCCTAACCTCCTCATCCCAAAGGCCTTACAACTCCATGCTAGCCAACCTTCCACTACATAGACCTTGTTTATAATATGGAAATTTTTTTATTTAACTTTACTAATGTTTCGTATGGGGGAAGAAAAGGGCTAGGCCCTTGTTTCTATGCTAATCCATGCGACCATATATATATATATCCACCACTAATGGTCAAACTTAACCACCCTCCATTTTAGTGGCATATACCGCCAGTTTAAACCACCGCCATATTTAGCAAGAGCGTGCCAAATTTGGTTGTAACCATGTATTAAAAAGGGGAGTCCATGGGATTCGATCCCGGGACCTTTGCCAACCTACCGAATTAATATAGCTCCACTAACCGACGCGCCAACCAACTCACTTATTGCATAACCGCCAACTTTTTATATAAAAAGGGGTGTTCGCCAATGTATGGGGACAAACAGAGGAGAACCAAGAGCGCACTCGTATGGATTTTGGCATGGATTTTGAGACATGGCACGCATTTTGAGATTTTCCCAATCATTTATTGCAGAGGCAGGGCATAGAAACTGAGGCAGGGGTCTCTTGGGCCTGAAAGTGCCAGACTCAGATCGAGGCGTGGAGACAGTCATTTTTAGGTAATTCGACGCCACAAACATAGTGATGATGTTAGTTTTATGATTTGAGCAAAACTTATATAGCTTTACTCTAGAATGAGGTATACTTATTTATTTTGCCCAATTATTTTGTGGAGTTAATAAAAAGAGGTACCCATTTGAGAGCAGGACCCGGAGACGCAATCCACCAAGGACGAACTCTGTTATCAAGTTCTTTGTGTTCATTTTTGATGATTATGTCTCTTTCCTTTTGAGCTTTTCCTTCTTTATGGTGTACTTTAGTTTATTATCATTTAATATGATTCTTTAATAAGTCACCTCACAAAAATATCCTGGATCATGTTGGTATCAGAGCAGTCATCTTTGACTTGAATTGTTGAGTATGAATGCTTACTAGGGCCAAGCATAAGTAGGGTGAAGGAATTCTTAAGAATTTCAATCCTGAAGTAGGCCATGCATCCTGAAGGAAGAAGATGGCAGAAGAGGACAAGCATGATGAACCTGAGAAAAAATTCACATGGTATTTTATCGTATGCCAGACATGGTCGAGAAAATATATGGAGATTACTAGAAGAGGATGAAGAAGAAAGGGAATAAAAAGGAAGCACATGAATATGATGATGCTTCAGTAAACCAAAGGGCTGGAGGAGATCCTCCTGAGCCTCCATATTCACCTTCAATTTCTAGTTCTTCTTCCTATGAGCATTCTCATCATTCTCATCATTCTAGCCATAAAGCCTCTTTTAAAAAACCATTATTGAAGCTTGATGTAAAGTTCTCTTTACCTATGTTTAATGGAGATGCTAATCCTGAAAAGATGGACAATTGGATTCGACAACTTGAAGTATATTGTCATGTTCAACATATTGATGAAGAGGAAGTTAAAGTGCAACTGACTTCTCTTTGGTTGGAAGGCACCGCTCTCGTATGGTGGGAGAGCAAGCTACAGGACAAAAGTAAGTGTGGTAACCTTCTTTCCTCATGGTCAGAATTTAAATCAGAGATAATGAAGAAATTCTACCCATTAGGGTATTTACATAAAGCAATGATGGAATGGAAAAATTTAAGGTAGAGTAAAGGTCAGACTGTACAAAGTTTCACAAAATAATTTAGGAAGAAATATCTTGCATTGAACATTCCTTTGGATTCTTATGAAACTTTAATGAAGCATATTGGTGCACTTCACAGTTACATTCGTCATACTTTGATCTTGTTTAAACCCACTAGTCTGGATGAAGTTTGTGTGCAATCCACTCACCTTGAGAACAGGGGGAAACATGCTCAAGAAGATCCCATGAAGAAACCTTCAAATTTTCTACATAAGACTTTCAAGAATTTTAAAAGGAAGTACAATAATACCGCTATAGTGACAAGAGAAGGAGGAAACCCATCTTGCATTCACTGTAAGAAGAGCGGTCACAATGAAGAACACCGTTGAAAACTGCATCCAGAAAAGAAACCAAAATAGTTCGGTGGAAAGGGGAAGACAAAGACTATTGCTACAATGAAACAAGATCTTGGTTTCGAATCAGGAGATGAAGGAAAGATCACAACGGAAGGAGTAGAAGGTAAAGATTCCCTTCATGCTAGTTCAAGTTCCAATCATGAATCTCATATTGATGAACGAAAGAGGAATGGGTTATTTCATATATGAGTTGTATCTAAACATACTAAGATAGATACATTATTTGATCCAGGTTCCCAAGTAAACTTAATATTTGAAGCACTTGTCAAGAACATATGTATTGAAACAAAACCACATCCAAAGCCCTATCCTCTTGGTTGGGTATGTGATAAAGCAAAACTTAATGTCACCAAACAATGTAGGGTCAGATTTTCTATTGCTTCCAAGTTGATTTGGATGTTGTACCACTTGATATATGTGGCATAGTGTTGGGGAGTCCTTATATTTATGATAGAAAATAAGTCTTCTTTTGTCATGAGAAAAAATACCACCTTACTAAAGGGGGAGTGGAATATATTGTTAGATCTCACATCATGAGGGTAAATACAACACTTGTTAGTGTAGGACAAATGAAAAGACTCATAACCACTAATAAGAGATATGTACTCATGGTCGTCAAAGAGAAAGATGTCAGGACATCCGATGCTTTCCAAGGGTGTCATCTATGTCATAAAAATGAATTAATTGATATTGTTTCTAAGTATTATGATATTTTTCAGGAACCAGATGGATTGCCTCCTAAGAGGGAAATCCAACATGAGATACATCTTCAACATGATTCTTCTCTTCCTAATGTGGGAATGTACATGATGTCAGTTGTGGAGATGACAAAGATCAAGAAGCAGGTACATGGCTTATTGGATCAAGGGGTCATCAGGCCGAGTTCATCTCCTTGTGGTTCTCCGATCATGATGGTGCCAAAGAAGGATGGCACATGGAGAATGTGTTTCAATTACCGAGCTTTGAATAAAATCACGATGAAAAATTGATACCCTCTTCCTCATATAGATGATTTACTTGATCAATTAAAGAATGTTGTTTATTTCAATAAGTTGGATTTGCATAGTGAATATCATCAAATAAGGCTCGCAGAACAAGATGCATGGAAAAATGCCTTTAAAAACAAACATGGATCGTTTGAGTGGTTAGTTATGCCATTTTGTATTTGTAATGCTCATACAACTTTCATGCATGTGATGAATGATGTATTCAGTCCTTTCCTGAATGACTTTGTGATTGTATATTTAAACGACATTCTTGTTTTTAGCGGGACTTGGGATGAACATGTAAGTCATGTAAAACAAGTATTGGATACTTTGCAAAGGGAAAAGCTATATGTGAAAATGTCTAAATGTGAATTTGACAAGACTGCACTTGTATAATTAGGTCATATTATAGAAGGAGGACAATTGAAGATTGATCCTTCCAAAATTGAAGTAATTGTAAAATGGCATGAGCTAAAGAGTGTTACCGAAGTTTGAAGCTTCTTGGGTGCAATCTATTATTGGAGGAGAATCATTCCCAACTTCTCCTTTATAACATCTCCTTTGCATGCCTTAACCAGTGTGAAGAACACTTTTCAGTGGGAAGGAAAGAAACAAAAATCTTTCGACACTTTGAAGGAGAAGATCAATACCGCTCCAATATTATCACTGCCAAATATTCAACAACCTTTCAAGATCGAGATAGATGCCAATGGATATGCTATGGGTCCAATATTGATGCAATATCATAATCCTATCTGTTACCACTCTGAGACTTTTAACCAAGTTGTTGTTAACTATCCTACATATGATAGAAAGTTGTATGCATTATTTCAAAGCGTAAAGAAATGGAAGCACTACTTGTTAGGGAAGGAAACAATCATACATACAGATCACCATCCCTTACAATATCTCCAAGAACAGACCAAACTGAAACAATCTCGACACTACAGATGGATGGGTTTTCTACAACAATTTCATTTGGTAATCAAGTACAAGAAGGGTACAAGTAACAAGGTATCCGATATGGTTTCTAGACCTCCTATTGTTGCTTCTATTATTTTGAATAATACTTCTTTATCTAATGATAGCTATGTAGAGCAATATTCCATCGATGAATATTTTAAAGAAGTATATGAGAATCTAACCCATGGTGCATAGGTAGAAAAATATTATCTGCAACGAAAATTACTCTATCATCTTGGGAAGCTATGTATTCCTACAAGTGAACGAGTCCATGTAATACGAGAAGCTCACACTTCTCTTGTGTCTGGGAGTTTTTGGGTAGGAAAAACTATGGCTCATTTGCAAAGGTTTGTTGAACAATTGAGAGGGGGGGGTGTGAATCAGTTGTTACCGTTCTTAAACAATTATACTTATTTTAAACTCTTTGCTGAAACACTTAATGACATTCAAAATAGTGCAGGGAAGTAAGCAATAGCATATTCAACATCAATCACACACATGAGATACACAGAGACAGATATTTCCTGAGGAAACCCATAAAGGGTAAAAACGCCTTTTTCTTTATATGATAAGTAATATTTACATTCTTTACATTATCATACATATGAGCACCAACTCATAGTGAGGCTGCAACCTCAATTTTGCAAGCTGCAACTTGCTAAGAGCACCAACTCTTTGTTTTCTCTAGCACCCACTAGAAGGAAGCACCAACTCCCTGGTTTCTCAAGCACCAACTAGAAGGAAGCACCAACTCCCTAGTTTCTCTAGAACTAACTAGAAGGAAGCACCAAATCCCCGTGTTCAAACACCCACTTGAACCTCTGAGGACACCAGTCCTCCCTAACACCTCCCAACCACCCTGGTTTCTCTGGCTACAACCATATGGAAGCTACAAATCCCTATGTTCAAGCACCCACTTGAACCTATGAGGAAAATAGTCCTCCCTAGCACCTCCCTACCACCCTGAAATATCAATTCCTTGTTACTAAAACTTATTACAGCGATATAAAGTTATTCAATGGATTACCAACCTTGTCGCTGTTTTGTTACACTGTGCTTCCCTGTCTGCATCAGTGTCTTCTGCACACCCCTTGCACTTTTTGTTCTTCTGCCTTTTATGCTCTCTGCGCCATATCCCTTCAATGCCCCATTCCTCTACTGTTCATTTCTGCTCCTGCGCTCTGCCCCCTTGCACACACCTCAAGTCTCCTGCACAATGACAACTCTATCTCCTTTTTTTCACATTCTTATATACTTTGTGCTCTTTGTGCATGCGATATTCACCATGCCTCTGCATGCTCACTCCACGCCAACTTCCTCCACATCTTGAGTGCTCTGCCTCATCATCATCGCGACTCTTCAGCTTCTTTGGCGGTCTTTCCCATGCATTTAACATCACTGGGTGTTATGCTGAGATTCCTCAACCTCTTTGAGAGTCAAGACTCTTTGTCTTCTCTGTTACAGTAGAGCTCACCCTCTCTGTTGCAGTTACAGGATCCAATGCACATCCAGCTCTCAATCGCCTCCACGAACAGTCTTTGTTCTACTGGATGATCCCTTGAGACTCTTCACCTCCTCTGTCAATCACCTTGAAGTGTCTTCGAGTCCTCTGGTAGAACTCATTACTGGTTTCTGGCAGTTTCACTGTGTCGTGCAACAGTATCCCTTCGATCTCCTTTAGTTTCATCTGCACCGTTGAATGATCTTCATTAAACTTGCCTTTATTTTGTATTTCAACATTTCGGCTTTCCTGTGGCCAAGTGTCTCGTCAGTCCATGTCGCGATCTATGAAACTCCAAAATGGAGCTTTTCTGCACTAGCTCCTTCCTTTATATGACCGTGGCCATGACGAAGCGCTGTTTCATAACGTTCTTTTCACAATTTTTCATTTCGCCTTTTCGTTAATGCCGTTGTGAAGTTTCTTGAATTTTTAAGTCGCGATCCCCGAAACACCGAAAATGAGCTTATCTGTACGTACTCTTCTCTACACGTGACCATAGGCGGTGACCACTGTCTGCGCTAAAAGGTGCTGCGAACTTATGTTCTTCATTGACCCTGATCGACGGTCCACGACTTCGATGAATCAACGGTCCTGATATTTTCACGATCTCGCATCTCGCTGTTCCTTAGATGGAGATTCTCATCACTCCAAGTCGCGATAGGCAAGACTCCGAGATGGAGCTTAGATCAACGGTTCATATTCTTGGTGATCCAACGGTCCCGATCTTTTCGTGATCTCGCATCTCGCTGTTCCTTAGATGGAGATTCTCGTCACTCCAAGTTGCGATAGGCGAGACTCCGAGATAAAGCTCAGATCAACGGTCCACGTTCTTGGTGATCCGAACGTCCTGATATTTTCGTGATCTTGCATCTCACTGTTCCTTAGATGGAGATTCTCGTCACTTCAATTCGTGACAGGCGAAGCTTCGATATGGAGCTTAGATCAACGGTCCAGAACCCTTGGTGATCTGACGGTCAATATCTTTTCATGATCTCATGTATCATGAATTTGAACCTCTTTCCTTTGGATTTCCCGATCTGTGAAACTCCAAAATGGAGTCTTTGTGGTGCTTTGATTTTTCGCCACGCATCCTCTTGATCTGACAGTCCACAACTGTCCTTTCCTACGTGGTTTGCCATATTCACCTCCTGGATCTGACGACCCAGATCACACCTTGATCCAACGGCTAGGATCATTTCGCCATTTCTCACTTCGCGATTTCTCCACTTCGCGATTTTTCCACTTCTGTGGTGAAGTGTTTCGACACTTCAATTCCACTTTGCGATTTCCCCACTTTGCGATTTCGCTACTTTGGTGGTGAAGTGTTTCGACACTTCAACTCCCATTATCCAAAATTCTAAAATGGAGTTTACTCTTCCATTATCACTGTGCTGCTGATCATGCTGATCTTTGCCATCGCTGTTCTTTCCATCAATGACAAGCTTACTCCCAACTTTAAACCTTCCAACAATATCCCCCTTTCACATTGATGGAAACCCTGAACAATTGCGCTAATCTATTTGGACCTCCAACTGTAGCATCCAATCCGAACAACTCCTTTCTCTCCCCCTTTAACATCAATGTCAAAGAAAACACGCTCCCCCTGAGCTGTTGCAGTAATTTTATGAGGTATCAGATATGCAATCAATACAAGACTCCCCCTGACAGGATGGACTTTCTTACATGTTAGATGGGATAACACCCAACTTCTGTCTGAGATATTCAAATGGTGTCTTGGGTAGAGGTTTAGTAAAAATGTCTGCAATTTGTTCTGTGGTTGGAATGTAATGGACCTGAACAATCTAATTGGAGACCTGCTCTCTCAGAAAATGATATTTTATGGGAATATGCTTGGTCTTGGAGTGGAATACAGGATTTTTAGACACACTGATGGCACTAGTGTTATCATAATGAATTGGGATCGGTGAAGTGTATTTTACCTCCAAGTCTATAAGTGTCTGAATCATCCATAATACCTGAGTGCAACAGGTAGAAACAACAATGTACTCTGCCTCTGTGGTTGATAAAGAAATGGAATCTTTCTTTTTACTAAGCCAGGCTACTAAGGAGTCAGCCAGGAAGAATGCTCCTCCACTGGTGCTTTTTCTCTCATCAACACAGTTTGCCTAATCTGCATCTGAATAAGCAGTTAGCTAAAGATTTTGATTTCTGGGATACCACAAACCATAAGTCATTGTTTCTTTCAAATACCTGAATATCCTTTTGACATCTAGCAAATGACTTTGTTTAGGTGCAGCCTGATATCTTCCTACCATTCCTACAACATGCATTATATATGGGCGAGATGCTGTGATGTACAACAGGTAGCCAATCATTGATCGATATGAGCTTTGATCAACATCAGGTGAATCATCATCCTTGCTTAATTTACATCCAGTTACCATAGGTGTACCCACAGGTTTAGAATCTTCCATTTGAAACCTTTTCAACATTTCTCTTAGATATTTTTCTTGAGAAATGAACATCCCTTCGGACCTCTGAGTAATTTGCAGACCAAGAAAAAATGACAGTTCTCCTATCATAGACATTTCAAATTCAGACTCCATGGCAGTAGTAAACCATTGTACCAATGAATCCTTATTACATCCAAAGATGATGTCATCTACATAGACCAATACGATGAGCAAATTATTATCCTCTGTTTTAATATACAGATTGTTGTCAGTTGTTCCTCTCTTGAACCCTTTGTCTTTGAGATATGTATCCAGTCTGTGATACCAGGAACCATATAAATCTTTCTTCAACTTGCATACTAAGTCAGGGTTATCAGATAGTTTGAAACCCTCTAGTTGTTCAATATAGACTTCTTCACTTAAATCTCCATTTAGAAAGGATGACTTGGCATCCACTTGGTATACTTTAAACCTTTTATGACAAGCATAGGCAAGAAACATTCTGATAGCTTCTAATCTTTCTACGTGCACAAATGTTTCACCAAAATCCAGTCCTTTTATCTAAGCATAGCCTTTACAGACTAACCTTTCTTTGCTCCTGATAACTTGTCCTTGCTCATTCAACTTATTCTTAAAGATCCATTTGGAGCCAATGACGTTTTTACCTTCAGGTCTTTGAACTATCTCCCACGTACTTTTTTTCTCAATCTGATCAAGTTCATCATTCATTGCTTTAACCCAATGATCATCTTTGTTGGCTTCATTGAAATTCTTGGGTTCCAGCATGGATATGAAATCTATATGAGATTGTTTGGTGGTTTTGATTAGCTTTCTCCTGGTTCGTACACCTTTTTCTTTTTCTCCAATTATCTGACTTGTAGGATGATTCTTTTGAATGATTCTGGAGGAGGAATTTGAAGTTGACTGCTTATTTGAGTCTGTCTGAGTGTCTGAGTATTCATTTGATTCAGAGTCTGTCTGAGTGTCTGAGTATTCATTTGATTCAGAGTCTTCATTTTCTGATTCTTGGACCCGTTTATCTTCAGCTTCAACTGTGTCTTCTATAGAAGACTCATTTCTGTACATCTCTCTTGCTGGGATTCCTTCATCAACTTTTACATCAATACAGTCAACCATTTTATGCAGCCTCTTATTATAGAATCTGTATCCTTTACTGTTTGTAGCATACCCTAAGAAGATACCTTCATCAGCCCTGTCATCATATTTGCCAAGGTTTTCATCATTATTCTTTATATAGCATTTACTCCCAAAGACTTTGAAGTGTTTAATTGAAGCAGGTCTTCCAAACCACAATTCATAAGGTGTCTTGTCACTTTGTGGTCTGAGGTGGGCTTTGTTAAGAACATGGACTGCTCTGTCTATTTCTTCTACCCAGTAGGTTTGACCAATGTTCTTCTCATTCATCATTGACCTGGCCATTTCCTACACTGTTTTGTTTTGCCTCTCAACTACTCCATTTTGTTTTGGAGTTCTTGGGATTGTGTATTCTCTCTTGATCCCATGCTCATCGAAGAATTCCTTGAAGTTTCTTGACATAAAATCTCCTCCCCAGTCTGATCTTATTGCCTTTAACCTCTTCCCTATTTGAGTCTCAGTTAAAGCCTTAAATATTTTAAACTTCTACAATGCTTTAGCTTTTTCTTTAAGAAAGGCAACCCAAGTAAGTCTGGAGTAATCATCGATAATCAGCATGAAGTAGTTTTCTTTCCCTGTGCCTTCCTGTCTTGATGGTCCACATAAATCCATATGAACTAGTTGGAGTGGTTTTTCTGTTGAAGTAAAACTCTTGGACTTAAACTG
>ML792652.1:77712-93352 GCA_009831015.1 Picea engelmannii | reverse complement strand
CTCTGTTTTCTCTAGCACCCACTAGAAGGAAGCACCAACTCCCTGGTTTCTCTAGCACCAACTAGAAGGAAGCACCAAATCCCTGATTTCTCTAGCACCAACTAGAAGGAAGCACCACCTCCCTGTGTTCAAGCACCCACTTGAACCTCTGAGGACACCAGTCCTCCCTAGCACCTCCCAACCACCCTAGTTTCTTTGGCTGCAACCAGATGGAAGCTATAACTCCCTGTGTTCAAGCACCCACTTGAACCTATGAGGACAACAGTCCTCCCTAGCACCTCCCAACCACCCTGAAATATCAATTCCTTGTTACTAAAACTTTTTACAACGATATAAAGTTATTCAATGGCTTACCAACCTTGTCGCTTTTCTGTTACACTGCTCTGCCCTGTCTGCATCCGTGTCTTCTGCACACCCCTTGCACTTTCTTTTCTTCTACCTTTTATTCTCTCTGCGCCATATCCCTTCAATGCACCATTCCTCTACTGTGCATTTCTGCTCCTGCGCTCTGCCCCCTTGCACACACCTCAAGTCTCCTACACAGTGACAACTCTATCTCCTTTTTTTCACATTCTTATATACTTTGTGCTCTTTGTGCATGCGATATTCACCATGCCTCTGTATGCTCACTCCACGCAAAATTTCTCCACATCTCGAGTGCTTTGACTCATCATCATCGCAACTCTTTAGCTTCTTTGGCAGTCTTTCCCACGCGTTCAACATCACTGGGTGTTATGCTGAGATTCCTCAGCCTCTTTGAGAGTCAAGACTCTTTGTCTTCTCTGTTACAGTAGAGCTCACCCTCTCTATTGTTGTTACAGGCTCCAACGCACATCCAACTGTCAATCACCTCCATGAACAGTCTTTGTTCTACTGGTTGATCCCTTGAGACTCTTCACCTCCTCCGTCAATCACCTTGAAGTGTCTTCGAGTCCTCTGGTAGAACTCATTACTGGTTTCTGGCAGTTTCACTGTGTCATGCAACAGTAGCCCTCCAATCTCCTTCAGTTTCATCTGCACCATTGAATGGTCTTCATTAAACTTGCCTTTATTTCGGTATTTCGGTATTTCAGATTTCCTGTGGCCAAGTGTCTCGTCAGTCCATGTCACGATCTTTGAAACTTCGAAACGGAGCTTTTCTATGCTATCTCCTTCCTTTATATGACCATGGGCATGACCAATTGCTTTCTCATAATGTGATTTTCATGATTTTTCATTTTGCCTTTTCATTAATCCCGTTGTGAAGATTCTCGACTTTCCAAGTCGCGATCCCCAAAATGCCGAAAAGGATCTTGTCTGTACGTACTCTTCTCTTCACGTGACCACAGGAGGTGACCACTGTCTGCGCTAAAAGGTGCCGCGAACTTATGATCTTCATCGATCCTGATCGACGATCCATGATCTCAATGAATCAACGGTCCATATATTTTCATGATCTCGCATCTCGCTGTTCCTTAGATGGAGATTCTTGTCACTCCAAGTCACGATAGGCGAGACTCCGAGATGGAGCTCAGATCAATGGTCCACATTCTTGGTGATCTGACGGTCCTAATATTTTCATGATCTCGCATATTGCTGTTTCTTAGATGGAGATTCTCATCACTCCAAGTCGCGATAGGCGAGACTTCGAGATGGAGATCAGATCAACGGTCCACGTTCTTGGTGATCCGACAGTCCTGATCTTTTCGTGATCTCGCATCTCGCTATTCCTTAGATGGAGATTCTCGTCACTTCAAGTCGCGATAGGCAAAGATTTGATATGGAGCTTAGATCAATGGTCCAGAAGCCTTGGTGATCTGACGGTCAAGATCTTTTCATGATCTCGCGTATCATGAGTTTGAACCTCTTTCCTTTGGATTTCCCGATCTGCGAAACTCTGAAATGGAGTCTTTGTGGTGCTCTGATTTTTCACCATGCATCCTCTTGATCCGACGGTCCACAAGTGTCCTTTCTGACATGCTCTACCATATTCACCTCCTGGATCTGACGACCCAGATCACACCTTGATCCAATGGCTAGGATCATTTCTCCATTTCGCATTTCACCATTTCCACACTTCGCGATTTCGCCGCTTTTGTGGTGAAGTGTTTCGACACTTCAATTCCACTTCGCGATTTCCCCACTTTGCGATTTCACCAGTTCGGTGGTGAAGTATTTCGACACATCAACTCCCAGTATCTGAAATTATAAAATGGAGTTTACTCTTCCATTATCATTGCGCTGCTGATCATGCTGATCTTTGCCATCGCTGTTCTTGCCATCAATGACAAGCTTACTCCCAACTGTAAACCTTCCAACAAGGTTTTGTTATTGGTCTCAAATGAAAGAAATTGTAACTAAATATGTAAAGGGGTGTGTGATGTGTTCTAATTGTAAGCCCACTAATAGAAAATTGGGGCTATACTCACCACTTCCTATTCCATCCCATCCATGGGAAATAATTTTCATGGATTCTGTAGGGGGTTTACCAATGACCAAAGGGGGTCATGACTATTTGTATGTCGTAGCGGATAGGTTCAAAAAAATGTGTATCTTGATGCCATGTAAAAAGTAGATCACTGCTGAGCAGACTGCTAATATATTCTTTCAACATGTTTGGGTTCACTTTGGGTTACCCACATCCATTGTCTCAGATCAAGATACTTGATTCCTTGGGGACTTTTGGACTAGCTTGTGGAGAATGATGGACACCAAATTGAATAGGAGCACTGATTTTCATCCACAAAATGACGAACAAACATAGGCGGTAAAAGAAATAGTGGTACTTTTTCTTCGAGGCTACTGCAACAAGCATACTAAGTTATGGGATGAATAGATACCCTATGTACAACATGCTTATAACTGAGATTTACATTCATCCACTCAGAGTTCACCGTTTGAGACATGTTTTGGGTACCTACCCAAGGTTCCTTTGGAGTTGATGTATGGGAGAGATGCCAATGTAAATGAAGAATGAAAAGAGGACATACCCCGCAAGTTCATTCAGAGGATTCAACATATACACCAGGTAGTCAAGGAATAGTTGGAGAAAAGTAAAGCATAGTATAAAGATCGACATGACAAGCACGTGGTTGATCATCAGTTCAAGGTTGGAGACCGGGTATGGCTTCACATAAACAAGGAATGATTGAAGGGTGAAGGAAAGAAACTCAATCCCATCTGATGTGGACCCTTCACTATCTTGGAGAAAAGAGACACTAATGATTTTCGTTTAGATCTTCCACCTTATATGCAAATTTACTCCATTGTGAACGTAGAGAACTTGAAATTTTTTTAGCCTCCCATGATCATGGATAGGATGATGAAGTTTCATTACCTTTAGTTGATGAGTTTTCGCCTGAGTACTTGGATGATTTACATGAATATATCATCCTGGGTAGAAGGACGAGGACTTCACACATGGGTGATGTTGATTATCTTCGAGTAGGCTTGAAGGGCACACATCCAAGCAAGGAAAAGTGGATTGAGAAGGACAAAGTGAGGGGACTCTTCCCTCACTTACCAATTGATTGATGAAATATTTTGGTCAAAGTTCAGGTCAAACTTGGTCAAAAAGTCAAAATGTCAAGGTGACACATTTCACCACTGCAAGGGTGACACGTGGCACGTCCGTACAACTGATGTGGCAGAGTGTTGAGTTGGCATGGGATGACATGGAAATGTCATACAGGTTTGATGGCAGACACGTGGGCGAATTAGGCTGTGACAAGTTGTTAGCACATAATCAAGTATGGGGTATTTTCCTGGAAGAAATGTACCCTGCGACAAGAAGAAGGTCAAAAAATGGGCTAAAAATCCATTTATCCCAAGGTTTTAGAAGCGGGTGCATTATTTTAATGAGCACACAGATCTGGATGGCCAAGATCTGCGTGCCCAGATCTATGTCTGAGGTTCCATTTCGGAGCCCCCTTGCCGTTCTTCCTTTAACAGGTGGGGGGGGGTCTGGAATGGGGTGTGCATCTCTCAACGGTTAGGATTGGGGTGCCTAGATCTACATCAGACAATCGATTCCAGACCACCTTGGCCTTTCGACCTTTAATAAGGGGGGGGTGTCCAGAATGGGGTGCGCATCTCTCAACGGTCAGAATTGGGGTGCCTAGATCTACGACACACAATCGATTCTGGACCCCCTTGGCCCTTCGACCTTTAATAAGGCAGGGGGGTCCGATATGAGCATCTTTCCAGTGCATGCCCCCTTGCTATCGTGCCACATCCTCCTTGTGATGGCCCCCACCACTTCCAATCCACTTACCGCCTCTCTCTCCTCCTTCCATATGTATTCCACTCACCCTCGTGGCATATCTTGTTCCCTTTCACCCCCTTTCATATTCCGACACCTGTTCCTCTCCCTTCCACTTCGTCCCCATCATAGCGACACATCCTCTCCCTCGACCAATCACATCCCACCATCTTTCCTCCCTTCACCTATCACCTTCCTGCCCCCTGTCATGTGTCTCGCCCCTGTCACCTCCAAAATCAGTGTTTCCCCTCACCTCATTCCACCTCATCGCTGGTCTGTGCTGGTGCAGTACGCATGCCACATCTGTCAACCTGGCCTCTCCTATTCTTACTTTCACACCACACATGACAAATCATCCCTGTCTGGTCACCGTTCATTCATCGCTTCCCGTTTGATGCCTTAGTCCTCACGTTTGCCTCCACGTCTTTCCATGAAGCCATTTACCAGATCGCAATGGAAGCATGAAGAGGCCTCCACATCCCAAAGGTACAGAGTTGTCTGGGGCCATTCTCGATCCTAAGGAAGTCGTTATTAAGGTTGTTGTTGGTGGTTAGACATCGTCTCCACCATAAATGGAAAATCTGATAGAGGATTAAAGGCTTGTCGATTCATCCGTAGAGCTGCCAGGAGTTTGATTGCGTCTGAAAGAAGTGCACCATGGTCCAGAGACTGCATGTGCAGTCTGCTAGTAGACATGCAGCCGTACATTTTTTTTTTATGCATTGACTCGATGTTGCTGTTGATTGTTTGCTTTGAATATATGTAGGCAGTTTTTCCATTTTTGTAGGAGGGGATGGTTGAGCTAGGCTCCCGATTGTAAAGTTTTGATGAAGCACTCGTTTCTCTGGTTATGTATTGGCACTTGAGACTTATTGTCTAATGAATGTCAACCTCTTTCCATCTCTCTGTTAACACTATGTTAGAATAGCTCAGAATTGGAGGATCCAGTCGAGTTGCGCTGTTATAGGATGATGTATGTTTGATCACTGTGATAGTCACATTGTTTCTAATCAACTCTTGTATTTTCTCAACGCTGAATGACTTGGAATTGAAGGATCCAGTCAAGTGACCTTTCAGTTCCATGAAACTCTAAACCAAGAGGATATTGTCTTCTAAGTTTTTCTTTCTCAAGATGCTGGAAGGTTTGATGCCCAAAGTAGTCTTATTCACTTCTCCTACCAAGTCTTCCCTCTCCTCATTTTATACTCAACCTACTGACGAAAGTTAGATCAAGACCTCACCTGTTCTTGCATCCCAGGCCTGTTTTTCTGAGTTAAAGAAATATCTTCCTGGTTCTCTATCCATTCGACCACACCCATTAAATTATTCATGACATAAAACTGATGTTGTGCTCTTCTCCTGCTGAAATCCGGGAGTAACTTCTGACGCTAACATTTCTGGCATGGTTGTCGGGGATGAAGTTGAATATTTTCCCTGTGATTGAATGACAATGATTAACCGATTCTGAAGCTGCATCAGATACTGTAACTATTGAGATTGCTATTGTGCATATGGCGACTCCACTGGGGTGACTCCACTAATGATAACCCATAGGTGACTCCATTGTTTCAGCCGTGGCTTCTAGAGGAAGACATACAAGGTCTACTCCTCAGCTTCCTTTAGTGCCACCTGTAGCTGACCTAGAGAAGATTATCAGAAAGGGAAATGCTTCTGGAGGAGGTACTTCTACTTCTCAACCAGGTTTTTCTGATGATTTTCATAATTCTATAGAAGCTCCAATGCCTGCATCTCATTCTGTTTTGTTACATTCTGTTGGAGTTTCCCATAGTTTAAATTTTGGGAGTGTTCCTACTTAGTTTTCTCCTCCTGGTCTTGAATTGGAAGGAGAAACTCTTGTCACTCCCTTCTCCCCTGAGGTGGTACCTTGGTTCAGGCCCAACACCTCAGAATATTTTCCTACCCCAGGTTTTACCACCCCTTCTCTGATTACTACTGCTGCCGAAGGAAGGGAAACTTCTGTTCCTTTTATCCCTCAAGCTTGTTCTCCAAATTCCCTGCTGTTCCCCTTCCTTCCTGTAAGCTCAGTTCTTGTCTTTCCGGTTCGAACCTCCTCTCCTTCTGGTTCTCCTACACCTATTGTCCCTATGGTGGGTGCTAATCCCCCTGTAAACACAATGGATGCCATAATGGCTACCATATATGCCCCCTTAATCCTACCTCAGCCCATGAATCCTCTCCCTGCTGGAGATTACTTGAAATATATGCCTAAATTCACTAGAGAAGAGGACATAACTACTGAAGAGCACCTTGCTTCCTTCTACAATTATGCAGACAACTTGAACATTGAAAATGAAGATGTCTGGATGAGAGTCTTCATCCAGAGCCTTGATGGCGAGGTGAGGAAATGGTTTAGGGGATTGGCCCCTAGATATATTGCTGGGATTGAATATCTAGATGATTCTTTCCTAAGACAATGGGGAGATAAAAAATATTTCATGTATTACATGACAGAGTTTGGGTCCTTGAAGAAAAATAAAGGAGAATCTGTCTCTGACTTCTCCAAAAGATTCAATAATATGTATAATAAGATCCCTGTTGAGATAAAACCCACAAAAGACTCTGCTAAAATATCTTATGCTAATGCATTTGACCTTGAATTATGCCTTTTTTTGATAGAAAGAAGAGCTACCTCCCTAGATCAAATGCAAGATGCAGCCATAGAAGTGGAATCTAATGTATTGGCAGTTGACAGAATCAGAAATAAGACTGATATAGACATGAGAAAGGGAAGATCTAAAGCCTCGACTTCTGGCCCCTCTGTGCCTCACCCTCAAGTAGATGAATTGACCAAGATAGTGAAGTCTCTATATGCAAAGATGGAGAAAATGAAGGTGGAGGGGAAGAAAACATAAAAAAATCCTCAAAATGTCGAAAACAAAGGAAATTTCAGGAGGCCAAATAATAATGCTCCCCAGATGATGAAAAGGGACAAGAGGGGAAGAGATAGAGAAGATCAGAGGATTCAGGCTCCTCTTCAAAATAATTTTGTAACTAATGATGAAGAAGGGGAAATAGACGGGCTTGATCCTGCAATCCACTACTTTGGAGATACTTCTCCTTTTCATCATCTCACTCAATTAGCATACAAGGAGTCTCTCATGGACATTCAATTGAATGAGCTGAGTAAGGGAGACAAGGCCAGCAGCAGCCAAAGCAGGTATAACCTAATATCCAAGAAGAAGACATGAGCAACTGACCAAGGTAAGAAGGCCCAACCCCTCTCTCCAATGGTATAGATTCATGTTCCTAAAGTAAGGGAAATCCCAAATCTTGCATCCTCTTTTAACTTTGAGCATGAAATTCAAAAAGTCAGAATCCCTGTACCCCTCTCCAAACTGGTCAAGCATGAAGTGTTCAAAAAATGCCTATCCGAGCTATTCCAGTATGAACCCTCATACCATCCCATAGACTCAATCAATTTGCAAGACGAAAATCTTGCAGTCATCCTAGGTCCTATGGTAGAATACATAAATGATTCATCCCCTCCCTTCTACACATCCTTGAACATACATGACAAGGTGCTGCACAACTATTTTATGGATTTAGGGGCTTCCCACAACCTCATGCACAAAACTGTCATGGAAGAATTAGGACTAGAAGTCACTAGAGCCTATCATGGCCTCTATTCCTTTGACTCCAGGAAAGTTCAATGTCTAGTAGTCATCAAAGATCTGGTTGTGACCTTGTTTCAGCTGCCCATGAAAAGTGTGGTCATGGACATTGTGGTGACCGATGTTCCCCCCAAGTTTGGTATGCTGTTATCAAGATCCCGGATAAAAAGTCTTGGAGGAATCCTGCAAATGGACCTCACCTATGCTACTATTCTAGTGTTTGGGGGGGAACATAGGAGACTGTACAGAGAACCCCAACTGGCCTACATAATCAGTGATGAAACCAATCCTACTAACCATCCTATCTTTTCTCTTGACATTGATTTGGGTTCCAGTTTACTGTATCTCACTGATGCTCCCGAGCTTCCTCTAAAACTCAGAAAACAACCCACTACTTCTCATGAAAATTCCTTCCCTGACCACCTCTGTCTGGAAAATGTTCTTTGACGGAGCCTCTTCCAGGGAAGGCACTGGTGCTAGAGTGGTTTTTGTGTCACCTTCTCAGGAAACCATATTTCTATCATACAAGCTAGAGTTTGAAACAACCAACAATGCGGTAGAATATAAAGCTCTTGTTTTAGGTTTAAGGGCGGCAAAGGAAATGGGAATTGAAGGGGTGGGAGTGTTCGGAGATGAATAATTGATAGTCCAACAAATAAAAAATGCTTATCAGGCCAAGCATCCTCGACTCAGGAGTTATATAAATGAGGTATGGGACCTAATCGAAAGTTTCTTCTCAACATTCAACATTTCATTTGTTCCAAGAGAAAAGAACACATTGGCTTATTCTCTGGCTACATCAATAAGAAATTTCAAGGTGCCCCTGCCACCCAAACTCAGATATGATATAGAAGTAAAATACATGCCTTCCATACCTGACAATGTCAAACATTGGAAGGTGTTTGAGGATGATCTTGAGATCAAAAGATTCCTTGAGACTGTTGAAGAATTTTCAGCGCTGCATATTGATCAAGACCTTGTTTCTGAAGCAAAGCTTGATGCTGGTGATTTTTTGAGTAAGATTGTAGAGCGTGACATTGTGCAACTGCCAAGCAATCATATTGCAAAGGGACTAGTTCCTTTGGAAATACATTTTGATAGAAATGATGTGGAAATAAAGGGGAAAATATCAGATGATAGTGCTGATGCAACTGAGTGCAACATTGGCACAGAGAAGGAACCAAAGTTCATCAAATTGTCAAGCAACCTGTCAAAGGAGCAGACGATTGAGTATACTGAGATTTTCAAGTAGTTTGCTGATGTGTTCGCCTGGACATATGAAGACCTCAAGACATATGACACTGTTGTCATTGAACATAAGATCCCATTGAAGGAGGAGGCCAATCCATTCAGGCATAAGCTAAGACCGATTAATCCTACGTTGTTGCCTATAATGGAGAGAGAGGTAAGGAAGCTGCTAAATTCCCATATCATCGTGCCTTTGAGATATTCAGAGTGGGTGGCCAACTTGGTCCCAGTGAGAAAGAACAATGGGGAAATCAGACTCTGTGTTGATTTCAAGAACTTGAACAAGAGATCAAAGAAGGACAATTAACCCCTGCCAAAGATGGAACATATATTGTAGAGGGTAATAGGAGCATCCAGGATTTCCATGATTGATGGCTTCTCTGGCTACAGTCAAATCTCTGTTCTACTTGAGGGGCACATTCATGTATGCCAAAATGCCCTTTGGATTGATGAATGTGGGGGCAACGTTTCAGCGAGCCATGGACATAGCTTTCATTGGGGAAAAGGATAAGCTTTTGGTCATCTATCTGGATGACATCACAGTCTTTTCCAAATCTGATAAAGAACATTGCTATCATCTGAGGAAGGTTTTTATGAAATGCAGGAGATTTGGCCTTTCATTAAATCCCAAAAAGTCTGTGTTTTCCATGAAGGAGGGAGAGTTGCTGGGCCACATAGTATCAACAGTAGGAGTCAAGATTGATCCCAGCAGAGTTGAAGCAATCCAAGCTTTGTTAATCCCAAGATCTAGGAAAGAAGTCTAGTATTTCCTTGGTAAAATTAATTTTCTAAGGAGGTTTGTTTCTAACTTTGCTAAGATGGTAAAGTTTATAACAACCATGTTGAGGAAAGGAAATGAAGTTGGGTGGACTTCTGAGTCTCGATATTCCTTTGAGCAGATAAAGAAAGCCTTGACTAAAGCTCCTGTACTTATCAGTCCCAACTACTCAAAGGATTTCCTTATTTTCTCCTTTGCTTCATCTGACACAGTGGCTGTTGTTTTACTACCAAAAAATGATGCCGGGCTGGAGCAACCTATTGCCTTTTTTAGCAGAGAATTAAGGGATGCTAAGGTTAGGTATGACATCATGGAGAAGCAGGCCTATGCCCTTGTGAAAGCTCTCAAAGATTTTAGATTCTATATCCCGCAGTCAAAAGTCATTGCCTATGTCCCCTTAGCTGTCATGAAGGACATTCTTAGTCAGCCTGACATAGACGGGAGAAGGAGTAAATGGATCGCCAAGATCCTTGAGTTTGATTTGGAGACAAATCCCAACAATTTGATCAAAGGTCAAGGTTTAGCCAAGCTGTTGGCTGAAGAAAATTGCAAAACCTTGTGGGTAAGTTTCATTAATGAATGCTCAAGAAATTAGCAGGATCAACTAGTTGATGAAGATCCTCAAGAAGAATCCCCATTGGCACGATGTCCTTGGTACAAGGATGTCATATATTTTCTGCAAGAGTTGCAACCTCCTGATGGCCTACAAAGAAACAAGGCAAGATATTTAAATCTCAAAGTAGTCAAATATTGCCTTGTTGATCGAGCGTTATATTGGAAAGACCCCCTAGGGGTGCTTTTAAAATGTCTGAACCCACAAAAGGCCCAAAGGATCATTGGTTATTTTCATGATAGCCTATGTGGAGGGCACCACTTCTGGAAGACCACAACCTACAAAATTCTCAAGGCTGGGTACTACTGGCCCACCTTATTCACTGATGTCTACAGAGAGGTCAGAGCCTGTAGCAAATGCCAGAGGTTCTCAGGAAAGCAACAACTTAAATCTCTGCCATTAAAGCCCATGGTTTTTTCAGGACCTTTCCAGCAGTGGGGCCTATACTTTATTGGGGAGATCCATCCTGCCTCCAGTGGAAAACACAGATGGATCATGACTGCCACAAATTTCTTCACAAAGTGGATAGAAGCTATCCCCACCAGGAGTACTTCCCATAAGGTAATCATTGGATTCCTGGAGGACCTCATCACTAGATTCAAATGGCCAAGCAAGATTGTCACTAATAATGCAACATCTTTCAGAGCCGAACCATTGGTCAAATTCTGTGAGCAGTTTGGGATCAAATTGATTCATTCTACCCCATACTATCCCCAAGGCAATGGTTTGGTAGAGTCCTCTAACAAAAGCCTAATAAGGATCATCAAAAGGATGTTGGAGGACAACAAGAGGGCCTGGGATTCAAAGCTGAAATTCACTCTGTGGGCTGATCGAGTGACAACAAAAATATCCATAGGCATCTCCCGTTTCCAACTAGTCTATGGAACATAAGTTGTTTTTCCTTCTCAACTGGCTGTGCACGTGGCAAAATTCTTTCAAGATTATCAAGGAGAGCCTGATGACATGATCAGAAGAATTCATTAGCTAGTAGAAGTCCAACAGACCAGAGAGCAGGTGGTGATTAGAACTCAAGATTGTCAGCAAAAGATCAAGCAGGCCTTTGACATAAAGGTCAAGAAGGAAGATTTCTAGTTAGGTGAAGTGGTGCTGAAATGGGATGCTCCCAAGTAGGACAAGGAAAACATGGCAAGTTTGAAGCCCTATGGATCTGGCCCTTCAAAATCGCTGAAGTATTTTCAAATAATACCTACAGGTTGCAGGATTTGGAGGGTGAGGAAGTGTTCAATGGCCCCGTGAATGGGCATTTTCTAAAGAAATGTTTCTTTTGAGCCATGCATGGCTCCTATGTATTTGTAAATATTGTTTTTCTTTTTATCTTTAAGTTTTAATAATGACTCCATAGCCCAACAGTAAGGCACTGAAGTTGCAAAAGAGTTCTCAGCAGCCCACAGGGGGTGTGTCGTCCCCCATGGATCATAATGTTAGCACATAATCAAGTATGGGGTATTTTCCTGGTAGAAATGTCCCCTGCGGCAAGAAGGTCAAAAAATGGGCTAAAAATCCATTTATCCCAAGGTTTTAGAAGCGGGCGCATTATTTTAATGAGCACATAGATCTAGATGGTCGAGATCTGGGCGCCCAGATCTGCAGTTGAGGTTCCATTTCGGAGCCCCCTTTCCGTTCTACCTTTAACGGGAGGGGGGGGGGTCCAAAATGGAGCACACATATCTCAATGGTCAGGATTGGGGCACCTAGATCTACGACACACAATCGATTCTGAACCCCCTTGGTCCTTCGACCCTTAATAAAGGAGGGGATCTGGAATGGGGCACACATCTCTCAATGGTCAGGATTGGGGCACCTAGATCTACGACGCATATTCGACCTTTAATAACGAGGGGGGGGGTCCGCTATGGGTGGCTTTCTAGTGCGCCCCCCCCTGGTATCATGCCGCATCCTCCTTGCGACGACCCCCACCACTTCCAAACCACTTAATGCCTCCCTCTCCTCCTACTATCTGTCTTCCACTCACCCTCGTGGCATATCCCATTCCCTTTCACCCCCTTTTATATTCCGACACTTGTTCCTCTCCCGTCCACATCGTCCCCGTCATAGCGACACGTCCTCTCCCTCGACCAATCACATCCCACCATATTTCCTCCCTTCGCCTATCACCTTCCTGCTCCCTGTCATGTGTCTTTCCCTTGTCACCTCCACAGTCACTGTTTCCCCTCACCTTGTGCCATCTCATCGCTGGTTTGTGCTGGTGTAGTACGCATGCCACATCTATCCACCCGACCTCTCCTCTTCTTACTTCCACACCTCGCATGCCAAATCGTCCTTTCCTGGTCACTGTTCATTCATCGCTTCCCGTCTGATGCCTTAGTCCTCGCGTCCACCTCCACGTCTTGCCATGAAGCCGTTTAGCAGATCCAGGTGGTAGCATGAAGAGGCCTCCATGTCCCAAAGGTACATAGTTGACTAGGGCCATTCTCAATCCCAAGGAAGAAATTATTAAGGTGGTTGGTGGTGGTTAGACATCGTCTCCACCATAAATGGAAAATACGACAGAGGATTAAAGGCTTGTCGATTCATCCGCAGAGCTACCAGGAGTCTGATTACGTCTGACATAAGCGAACCAAGGTCCATAGACTGCATGTGCAGTCTGCCAGTAGACATGCAGACATACCTTTTTCTTTATGTAGTGACTCGATCTTGCTGCTGATTGTTTTCTTTGAGTATATGTAGGCAATTTTTCCATTTTTGTAGGGGGGGATGGTTGAGCTATGCTCCCAATTGTAAAGTTTTGATGAAGCACTGGTTGCTCTGGTTATGTATTGGTGCTTGAGACTTATTGTCTAATGAATGTCATCCTCTTTCCATCTCTCTATTAACAATGTGTTAGAACAACTCAGAATTGGAGGATCCAGTCGAGTTGTGCTGTTATAGGATGATGTATGTTTGATCATTGTGATAGTCACATTGTTTCTAATCAACTCTTGTATTTTATCAACGCTGAATGACTTTGAATTGAAGGATCCAGTCAAGTCGCCTTTCAGTTCCATGAAACTCTAAACCAAGAGGATCTTGTCTTTTGAGTTTTTATTTCTCAAGCTGCTGGAAGGTCTGATGCCCAAATTAGTCTTATTCACTTCTCCTACCAAGTCTTCCCTCTGCTCATTTTATACTCAACCTACTGAAGGAAGTTAGATGAAAACCTCACCTATTCTTGCATGACAGGCCTGGTTTTCTGAGTTAAAACAATATCTTCCTGGGTCTCTATCCATTCGATCATCCCCATTAAATTATTTGTGACATAAAACTGATGGGCATTGGGCTCTGCTCCTGCCGCAATCTGAGAGTGACTTCTGACGCTAACACAAGTGTCATTCTCATGGGAAAATGTTATGGTTCCAGTTGGCACCCCTCTAGTCTAGTTGGCAAGTGGTAAAATTATATGACTCCCCAAGAGTCAAACTCCTAACCTCCTCAACCCAAAGGCCTTACAACTTCGCGCCAGCCAACCTTCCACTACATATACCTTGTTTATAACATGGCAAAATTTTTATTTAACTTTACTAATGTTTCGTATGGGGGACTAAAAGGGATAGGACCTCAGCCCAGCCCTTGGTTCTATGCTAATGCATGTGACCATATATATATGTCCACCACCAATGGTCAAACTTAACCGCCTGCCATTTTAGTAGCACATTCTGCTAGTTTAAACCACCGCCATATTTAGCAAGAGTGCGCCAAGTTTGGTTGTAACCGTGTACTAAAAATGGGAGTCTACGGGATTCAATCCTGAGACCTCCTCCAACCTACCAACTTAATATATCTCCACTAACCGACGCACCAACCAACTCACTTATTGCATAACCACCGACTTTTTATATAAAAAGAGGTGTTCGCCATTGTACAGGGACAGACAAAGGAGAACCAAGAGCGTGACCGTATGGATTTTGGCATAAATTTTGAGACAGGGCACACATTTCAAGATTTTTTGAGTCATTTATTGCAGAGTTAGGGCACAAAAATCGAGGCAGGGGTGTCTCTTGGGCCTGAAAGTGGCAGATTGAGATTGAGGCTTGGAGACAATCATTTTTAGGTAATTTGACGCCATGAACACAATGGTGATGTTATTTTTCTGATCTGAGAAAATATTCTGTAGATTAACTCTAGAATGAGGTATACTTATGTATTTTGCTCAATTCTTTTGTGGAGTTAATAAAAAGACCTACCCATTTGAGAGTAGGACCCAAAGACATAGTCCACCCGGGACGAACTCCGTTATCAAGTTATTTGTGTTCATTTTTAATGATTATGCCTCTTTCCTTTTGAGATTTTACTTCTTTATGGTTTACTTTATTTTATTCTCATTTAATATGATTCTTTAATAAGTCACCTGACAAAAATATCCCAGATCACCTGTCAACTACCTAAAATAAATAGTCCCGCCCCTTCCTTGTGGTTGGTAAACCTCCCAATAAATACATAGAAATTCTTTCCCAAGGTCGAGTGGGTATAGGTAAGGGATGGTGTTATAACCCTAATTTGTACCAGATATGCTTACCTGGAAACGGACCATCTCAGATTCCTTCTTTGGCAAAACACTACTAAAAAAATCTTCTTAAAAACCCCCTTTATAAAGGCCCACACATCCTGCTCCCTTACTGCATGCGTGTACACTCTAGCTGCCCCAATACAGACCGCGTGTACCTACAAAAGCACGAAAAAAGGAAAGTTGCTGACGGAACACAAAACTTTGGGAAAGTTAACTAAACCTTTCGACCGTGCATGGCCGATCATTCGACCAAATACCTAGCTCCTTATAGCCTATAAAAGAAGGGGTAAGGGTCCCATTTGAGAGGAGGAAAATCATAGTAAAGAAACTATACCCACTATACCCAATTGAGCACTCCCCTTGTCTCAAACTTTAGCCTTCCTTGTGCAAAGAGAAATATAGAGCAAAGCAGTTGGAGGACAATTGAAGAGGAGCCTAGGACCAGTTTCGCTGAGCAGTGTCGACCACATATTGTAAGTTTACCCTTGTGAAGATTAATACAAAAAGGAATACTTTTCCCGTCTCGCCATATCATGTGTTCAAGTTGAATGTTTATTTCATGATATTGTCACAACTAACCCAACAATTAGTATATGAAATGCAT
>ML792652.1:51074-77662 GCA_009831015.1 Picea engelmannii | reverse complement strand
AAGGACTTAAGGTAGAGTTACCGAATCTCATTTACACCTTTGTATTGCATGAATGTGGGGTTTTGTGTTGGGAGAATAGGAAAGAGTAGAGGCCTTTGAAATGGTCATTTTTTGCATGCATGATTAGAGCCCTTAAATGCTAATTCCGTAGGAGGGATTCCCACCCACAACCGAATTGGAAACCATACTAGGGATCTCTAAGGTTTTCTGGGAGTCTTTTTGGGTATTTAAAAAAATAAATAAATGGTTTCATTACCTGTTTTGAGAGTTTCTGCAAAAGTCTGAGCTAGTAGGGATTCTAGTCTTCCATACCTGTTCTTCCTGCTTACTTGTCTTGACTGCATTTTATTTTATGAGAAGTCACAGAGGTACACACGGCCTGTATAAGGCCTGCATGCGTGTACACATGCCCAACCTTCACACAGCCCGTGTGGAAACGCTAGCTGATGAAGTGACAATAGCATGGTTAAGTTCAATTTGTTTTATTAAAGAGGCAGTCATCCTCTTCCCTGTCAGAAGTGATCGTTCTCATGGGTTTTCTGAAACTCATTCTGGTCTCTATTTTTGCAGCTTGTGTCTTAGTTACCACTTCGGATTGGTTTTGTTCTATAAAATTTGCTTTGGATTGTTTTTCTTTTCTGACAAAGTAAGTTTCAGAGTCTTCAAGAGATTCTGGTTCTCAATACCAATGGTCTTTTCTAGTGTTTGATTGCTTATCTTTTCATTTATTTTTGAAGAGTTGTAGAGGTACACGCGGCCTGCATAAAGTCTGCATGCGTGTACACACACTCTGACCTTTTACAGCTCGCGTGCACACACGAACTGTTGAACTGTCAGCTGTATGCCTGTTGAGAAATTTTTTGTTCAAGGAGAGGTAGTCATCCTTTTTCTTGTCAAAAGTTATACCTCTCACGGTTCTTGGTCTCCGTCATAGCAGTCAACAACTTAGGTATGATCACAACAATAACTTTCTTTTTCATCAAAATTTTTTCCTAGAATTTTTTTTCGTTCATAGGGTTTTTAGACAAGTGTGAGAGTCTGTTTTCATCAGTTTGTGTGTTATTGTTAGTGACTCTTTGCGATCTGCGCTTAGGCTAGAAGTTTTCTTGGTCTTTACTTGTCTTCATTTTTCCTTTTTTGCTTTGTGAGAATTAAATAAAAAAAACTCTTTTATATCTTGGTTTGGTTAAGTAGTTATTGGTTTGCGTTAATAACCAGGAAAAGTTTTTCTTTCATAATTTCTTGGTTGTTTAATTAGGACAATAAGTAGCTTGTAGTCAAGTGAAATCCTATTTTGAGTTTGCTGTTCAAAGATCTTGGAAATTTTTTTAGTTTGAAAAGTCGATTAAGAATTGTGTCAAGAAGAAGTTCTTTTGTTTCCAGCTTTCTGTTTATTTTTCTTTTGTCTCTCAAACATAATTAGTTTCACTTTCATAAACTTTGACTTAATACAAGCCATAAAAAATTAACGATTAATTAAAATCAACTAGACTTTATGTTTGTAGGATCCATCAATTAGTCTAGGCTAGAGCCTTGATTTAGGTTGGAGAGGAAACCCTTCAAGGCTGCAAAACATACATAAGAGTTTGTGCTAGGGAGTGTTAAAAGTCCAGTATTGTGGAATTTATCTGGGACCCCCCTCTAACATAGGGGGTAAACACAAGGTTGCGTGCATAAAGGTAGTAGAGATAACCCCTCCAAAGCCAGACCAATCGTAGTGGAGAACACATATAGAGGGCCTGTCTTGGGATTCCATCGATTTCATTTGCCACAAAACTTCATGGGTCTCAAATCTGTTTGAGGTCCTTAGTTGTCTTCCAGACCACTTGCTTTCGATACCCTTGACAGGTTTCAGGCTCAATACCCTACTCATTGTGGTCTACCCGACTGTCGATCGTACCCGCCTGGTGATTGTTCGCGCGCTGGAAACCTAGTTGCCTATCTTTTTTAGAGACATACACAGATGACTGCGGGGGTATACCAAGGTACCTAGGATAGACATCGAGCCATGCTTTGCAGAGTATACCCAGAGGGTGATTTCGTGTTCGAGTTTCACTTGCACTGGTAAGTTACTCTAGTGTTGGTTGTTGTAACTGTTCTTCCAACTAGTTTAGTGTTTTCTTGTTTTATCTTGTAGGGTCTTTTTTCTAGTGTATGTTGTTTTTGAACGAATAGAAAGACCTAGTGTGTCTTTGATCTTCTCACACAGTGGAGGATCACGAGCTCTATCGATCACAAAGGATTCTTGGCCTGCCACCGGTTACACTGGAGCCACCCTTGCCACCGCTAAGGCGAAAGCTCGAACAACAAGGGTATTTTGAAGCAACCGGGTCACAGGAAACTGTGCGCGACCAACATCCGGAGGAACCAAATATTTTAGACCTTGGAGAGGAAGCTCTCGGTCCACCTGAAACTCCAACCACTGATCTTTCAGTGGCCATCATCATACAGATTTATCCTTACGGGTGACAGACAGTGTCACATGAAGCAATGGAAACAAATGCTGCCACTTCCTCTGGGAATTCTTCTATTGCTGCCACGATTGTCATCACCGGGGGTATTCTACCTCTGAACCCACCGTCGCTGGTCCAGACCACCATGTTCTCGACCGCCTCTACCTCGAGCAGTGGTCCAAGTATGTCAATGGCAACGAATACTGATCCCTTCACCCAGAGTGCGATAGGCCCTCTGTTCTCATACGAGATGTCTAGCTTAGGTACAAGCCCTGTACTATCCTAATCCACTTTACAGACTTTAGGTCTGGGGCCAGGGAGCTCTAATTCTCCTCTGCAAGGACCCATGGGGGGAACTTCATCTCCCTTTAATGATTTCCCTTATAGGGGGAGGTCATATACCTCCTTCATCTCCTTCGCTCGACGATACCCCCTAGTAATCCATCGGGCCAAACACACACCATAGTTCACTTGGAGTAGGGAGTCAAGGACCACCTTCTCATAATATGCTGGTAGGGTCAATACCATTTTCTTTGTTCGATGCATTTGGTAACAATGCTTTATCGTCAGCTGCTTTCCCGACTGGGGATAACCCTGGTTATGTCCAACCTAATCCTATGCAGGGTACTATTCCTGCACAGGGGGAAAACCCAGGAACTTCTTCCACATCAAGACCTTGGAATTCTTGGCAAGGATCAGTTCCCTCGTTAGGAATGCCGATTTGGGGAAATTATTTTCACAACCAATGGAACCCCAGGCAAGGTGCAATACCTATTCCCATGGGATTAGCATGGGGCTACCATTGACAAAGTCCTCCGAATGTAATGCACGCCCAAATGCAAAAATCCTATTTCAAGAATCAGTCGATGATGTCTCCTCAAATTCAAAATCTGTACACTAGTCATGGCCATGGTTTTTACTAGAACCCCAGCCAACAACCCAACTTTTTCTGGCAACCTGGTGCCAGTCAAAATCCAGTCCCATTTTTCCATGGTTATCATCAACAACGACCAAAACTACCTTTCTTGGCAACCTTACATTTTCCAGACTTGACAAG
Source organism: Picea engelmannii (assembly GCA_009831015.1). Taxonomy (NCBI): domain Eukaryota; kingdom Viridiplantae; phylum Streptophyta; class Pinopsida; order Pinales; family Pinaceae; genus Picea; species Picea engelmannii. The sequence goes on along the minus strand of ML792652.1, from coordinate 74,152 downwards.
GTTGTTGAATGACCCCATCTGTCACGATCCATGTTGGCCCCCTATGCCGATGAAATTGCCTTCGTACATACCAAAGTTTGAATCCAAGCCTAACGAAGATCTAGGGGATCATGTGACCACCTTCCATCTTTGGTGCTCATCTAATTCGTTGAAAGACGACTCCGTACAATTGTGATTATTTCAACACACTCTCATTGGGAGTGTTGTGAAATGGTACATCGAGCTTGACCGCTCGAGATATTATTCCTTCAGAGAATTGACAATGGCATTCCTAAACCATTTCCAATTACCTGTGAGATATGACACTGGCACATAATTGCTGGCCAATTTCTAACAGACAAAAGAGGACCATATCTTTGATCACATCAGAGAATGGATACGCCGAAAGAGTTTGGTCAAGGTACTAGTCCCACTAGCATTCCTGCTTGAGTGGTTACTTAAGTCTTTGGTCCCACAACTATCCAAAGATGTCGTAACGTCGAGAGTGTTTTCCAAAGAAGATGCCATCATGAGAGCTCAACAGGTTGAGCTAATTTATTCTCAGTTTGGTTTACTGTATGAGATTTTTCCGGATGCACCATGATCCTTACTTGATAAAACCAGATAGAGAGCTGGACCACATGACGATGGTATTGTAGGTTCAACACAAACAAATCCCACTGAACAATTGAAATTTTTTTTGCAACAATTGTCTATACAACACACATCGGCCAACCAAACTATAGTTTCGGTTTCTCTCCCTACCCAAACGTTGGATGTACATAGTGTGCAATAGACAAATCCAAAGGCCACCCAACAACCTGATGGAAAGAAAAAACAATGTAAGAAGGGTAAGGGGGATAAAAAACCCAATAATAATGTTGGCGGGGGAAAACTGAGAAATTGAAGGCGAAGTATCTGTGTAACCTGTGCGCGGAAGACCACCCGACCGACCAGTGCCCTCGACTTGTAGAGGCCCAAAATTTTGTGTCATAGAAGCAACCTGCTGTGTTAACAAATCCATTTCAACATGGGAAAAACCTAACCCAAGCCTCTACAAGCGTGGAAGAGGGAAGTCAAGGACCCTCTCCATATTCGAACAATCCTGCATCCATGAATGTGTATATGATGAAAGGTGATGATTTTATATCGACTAGAGTGCATGATTACCTAAGCCAAGCACCTCTGATAAAGGTAAAGAAGCTAGAATCCCATCTCTTCCTCTCCAGATCGAGAATACTTTGGGAGAAACAATGACACACATCCCAAAAGGTGTGTTCAAGAAACCTTCTCACAACCCAAATGCAAGGGCCACCCAAAACTATTCTGTGTTGGAGGATTTGTCTCAAACCCCTTGTGCGATGTCTGCTTTGGAGGTCCTCCAAAGCTTCCCTTCCCAAAGGAAATATTTGTTAGCCTCTTTAGGATCTGCTGAGACTTGTAATTTGGGTACAATCATGCTGGATACAATCGAATTAAAGCCTCGTATCCCTTACCACGTAGCATTTCAGATAGTAGTGGCTTACCCCACGAAAATTTTTACTCGGAACATTTTCCGCACGGTGGTTGATGAGGGTGCCTCGACATGCGTTATGTCGTTGGCATGTTGGAAGGCCATTGTCCAACCTGTTTTGTCTCCATCACCTACTCTTCGTACCGCTTTTGACGGTCATTCATTCCAACCACATGGCATCATCCCCTCTTTCCTCATGCAGTTAGGAGGGAAGACTGTGTGCATCGAGGTAGAAGTAGTTGACGCATCCCTCGACTACAATCTCTTGTTAGGTAGGAGTTGGACCTATGCCATGCATGCAGTGGTCGCTACAATTTTTTGGGTCTTGTTGTTTCCACACGAGGGTCGGGTCACAACCATTGATCAATTGTCCTTCTCCTGACCTAAACCTTCATTGGGGGCATTCCCGGTCCTGATGATTGATAGTCCTCAACCGAGCGTCATCAACATAGGGGTTGGTTTGTGCCCACCTTTGATGGATACTTTCAATTACCTGCCTCCTCAAGGTGATGTCAAGTTCATATCAGACCACCATAAGGTTGAGATTTTCCAAGTTTCATTGTTTCGCATGACTTACTTCAACGATCTGTGGATTCTTCCTTCGCCATCGACCATGATGGAAGGGACAGGGCACCATGGTATGTCCATGCCCTTGTACGCGACAAAAGTAGTGTACTCTTTAGTCCAACAAGCTTCAAATGACACCGATCCAACTCCTGCACAAGAGTTAGATCCGATTCCAGAGCCTATTTGGCTCAAGGTTCCCCTGCTGATACCGATTTGTTAGAATTAGTCTTTCCCTCAGACGAAGCAATCATTGAAGAAATGACTAGTCTGGACAAACCCTGGGATGATCTCCATCACAGATCATACTTCCTCCCAGAGTTAAGAAGAATCTAAGCAGGGGAATTCACCTTGACTATGACTGGAGATAGGTCTTGTCCTATCAATCCCTTGGCTACACATGAGTTTTATGCCGAGGGTAATATGGCAACTATCGTTGAAACTATACCGATTAATATCTCCAGAACCCCTGGCGTCGTGGAGAATTTTTTCGTAGGAGCTGAGTGTTCTCCCGAAGAGATTCAAATATACACAGACTTATTTAAATAATTCCGCGACATTTTTTCCTGTTCTTATGAGGAAATTCCAGGCATTGATCCAAAAATAGTCAAACATTAAATCACAACTTATCCTGATGCTAAGCCATTTCGACAGAAGCTTTGTCTAGTTAATCCCAGGAAAGCAACAACTATTAAGGTTGACGTAGAGAAACTGCTCAAAGCAGGTTTTATCTATCCTGCCCATTTGACCCAATGGGTGTTAAATCTTGTGCCGGTCAACAAGAAACATGGCACGATTTGCGTATGTATGGATTTGTGTGATTTGAACAAAACCTTTCCAAAAGATAATTTTCCCACACCATTCATTGACCAGATAGTCGATGAATGCGCCAGTTGAGAGGATTTTTCTTTCATGGATGGTTATTTGGGATATAATCAGATACAGATCAAACCCGAAGACCAACACAGAAAAACTTTCATCTGTCCATGGGGTACATTTTCCTATCGTAAGATGCCTTTTGGTCTAAAAAATGCTGGAGCTACCTTCCAGCGGGCCATGTCTTTTTATTTCCATCATCTCAAGCATATAGTCAAAGCCTATTTAGATGATTTAGCATCACGATCTCACAAGAGAACAGATCATCCCACACACCTCCGACTTATCTTTGAGTGATGTCGCTACTTCCAGATTCACTTGAATCCAAACAAATGCAACTTTTGTGTAATGTCAGGACAGATGCTAGGTTTCATAGTCTCAACAACAAGGATCATGGTCGATCCTATCAAGGTGGAGGCAATACTTTAGTTTCCTCCCCCGCGTACAATCCTTCAGCTTCAAAGTTTACAGGGAAAGGTGAAATTTTTGAGGTGTTTCATAGCCAACTATGCCGATATCACAAAGGGATTTATGAGTTTGCTAAAGAAAGACATCCCTTTTCATTGGGACGAAGCCGCTCAACACTCTTTCAATGCACTAAAACATGCCCTCACGACTGCCCCTCTGCTTCAGACACCTAATTATAACAAAGATTTCTTATTGTACTTGGCTGCGGCAGAGTCGACTATCGGTATGGTCTTAGTTTAGAAGGATGACTTCCTCTTAGAATATGTGATTTATTACCTAAGAAAGGACTCGTTGGACTGGAACTCAATTATTCCCATATTGAAAAACTGGCATTGGCAACCGTTCATGCTGTTCAAAGGTTTCGTCATTATATTTTGTTTCGCAAGACCACCATCATTTCCATTATGAATCCATTTCAATACATATTAACACGACGCTTCATTGGCAGGAAGATCAATAGATGGATAGTTGTCCTCCAGGAATTTGACTTAGATTTTGTTTCGACGAAATCCAAAAAGTCACTGGTCTTTGCGGAATTCACCTCGAAACTTCCGGTTGAATCCGGTGAGGTTATGCCCAAAGAGTCACCTATTAGAGGAGACATGTTTTTGATCGCATCTTCGGATCCCTGGTATGGATATATACTTGTCTATCTCCAGACTTTGAAGTGCCCCACCTATGCTTCTCGCGATAAGTGTTGCAGTATACGCCATCAGGCTAAGAACTATCTCATACTCGATGACACTTTGTATCGTCGAGGTTTGGATTGCATCCTTCACCGATGTATCACTCATGAAGAAGAAATTATCATGCTTAATGAATTCCATACTAGAGCATGTGGCGATCATTTGTCTAGGTTTGCAACAACCCAAAATATTTTACGAGTCAGTTACTTCTGGCCAACGTTAATCAAAGATTGTATTGAATCAGTCAAGAAGTGCCACTTGTGTCATATATTCTCTCGGAAGATGAGGGAACATCTCGCTCCCATGTTTCCTGTCATCACAGTTGGTCCCTTCACCAAGTGGAGGATTGATTAGACTACATGCAACCCTCCTTCAGCAAGGGAGCACCATTATATCATTGTAGCCATAGACTACTTCATGAAGTGGGTCGAATCTATTCCAACGTTTAAATATGGAGAGACTGCAACTCTCTTTTTGTTCAACCAGATAATCGCAAGGTTCAACGTCACGATAGAGATTTCCACTGACCATGGTAGTCACTTTCAGAACCAAATGATGAACGAATTAACATCAAATCTTAGGTTGAGGAAAGAACATTCGTCACCCTACTACCCCCAAGCGAATGGTCAAGTGGAAGATGTAAATAAATCTCTTAAGACCATCCTACAACGAATGATCAATTCGGCCAAGTCAAATTGGCATTTGATGTTATACTCGACATTATGGGTTTACCGAATGTCTGTTAAGACTGCAACCAGTTTCTCACCTTTTCAATTTGTTTATGGGCTGGAAGCAATCTTACCTATAGAATGCCAGATCTCGTCCCTAAAGTTGGTAGTACAGTTATTGCAAGACACTTCTGCACTTGAAGAGCAGTTATTATACCTTGAGCAGCTCAATGAGCAGTGTCGTGATGCGGCCCTAGCCAACGAGGCTCACAAACAAAAAGTCAAGTGTCAGTATGATCGGTCTATTCATCCTTGGATTTTCTCTGTAGGTGACCTTGTCCTGGTCTATGACCAGGATAAGGACTCCCCGGGGGTAGGCAAATTCAAACCCATGTGGTTCAGACCTTTCATCGTAAAAGAGGTTCTAGAAAAGGGCGCTTATCGTCTAGTAGACTTTGAGGGAAATTCTTTGGCAGAGCCTAGAAATGGGCTCTACCTCAAGAAGTATCACTCATAGGTAGGTCACCTTGGGTAACTTTTTGTAACATATGTATAGTCTTTGTACTATTACTTTCTGGTTTCTTTTGGTTTTATGGATGTGTCATTTTTGATGTTATCTTTTGTCACTATGGCAGATGTCAAGTGAATCAGAGGTGTTCGTTGGGTACGTAGATGATGCTAGCCAACACACTTAGAGGCTTGCCTTCGTAGCTTGGGTAATTTTTACACCCTAGGGCCAGTTATTATCTTTAGGAGGTATATGTTTAGGCGACACCACAAACAATGTCGCCGAATATAGCACAGTTATTGAGTTACTTCGTGATGGTCTGTCATTTGGTATCTCTCACCTCCGGGTCTATTTAGATGCTCAACTGGTTGTGTCTCAATTAAATAGAGTCTATCGTGTTCATGATCCTACTTTACACCGATGATTCCTTAGGGTACATCTCTTAGAACGAAGGTTTGATTATATTACATATTTTCATGTTCCTAGGAGATTAAATCAAGTCACAGATACTCTATCTAATCAAATCTTATATTGTCATCTCACACGCATATAAGAAAGACATACACATGCACATGTAAATACATTTTTAAAGGAAAATATAATCCATAAGACATAAAAAGACATAAAAATCCATATATAATATCAAAATCATTAGAGTACATAGGTGGGCGCAAAATCCTCAATAATACGACCAGTAATGAGTCATGGGGCTTATGCCCTCAAAAAATATACAAGTAGTCCCCTCGGCATGTGAAAAGTCCAGCCTAACTAAGGACGGGGCCTATGGGCCCTGTTGTAATAATCAACGATGTTTTCCAAATGTCGAAAAAATCAGACCCATGTCCGTGGTGCCCCCACTATGTGAGCCTGCATAGATGGTGGTAGATCCTCAATCTATGCCATGGGGACTGTGTGAGTGAGTGAGGTAAAATTTCTCTCTACTCGTCTCAGAACCCTCTTAGCCTCACCGACTGGAAGCTCTCCTACTGCTGTTGGTACCCCTGCAGTGGTGGGTGCGGTCCCAGGCCAAGTACATCGCTTGTTCCTCACATAATCTGTCGGTCGCACTAGCCCCACATCTGCACATAATAGACACATATATTTCAAATGCTATGGTATAAAAAAAATGATATATATAAAAAATAAAATAAACATTACATATGTTTAACAAACAAAAAACAATGCAAACTTACCCATCTCTCCTCGTTCCTCGCCGGGAGGTACTGGTATCTCAAGATATCTTGAGAAGTCAATCCCAACATAGGGGTAATCCTCTATGACCAGTATCTGTCTCAACAACCAAGCAAAAAAGTTGTCATCAAAGGCCTTCGTGGTCCTTCTCCCCCCCTGTCGCGACAGCAACACCGCCCATCTACATATCATGGGAAGAGAGGCCTGATGCCCTCATACCACCTCTCGAGGGTTGAAACTGGGCACTATTTCAAAGAAGAAAGAATAAAGAATCATTCCAAACCCGAAGTTCCTCTGAGTCCACAACCGATAGTCTGTTACCTGACTCTTCATACAATCGAGTAATATGGTGCTCCAATAAAAAATCTGTGCATTTAAGCACTGAAATGCATAGTTCATCTGTGCACGAGACACCTGATGCAAAGCCACAGACCCAGTAATCCACCCGATGAGCAACACAGTTCCCTGCAGTGCTAAGTTTGAGATCTTGCTTATTGACACTTGCAAGCTTGTCCAGTCTGTACCCGCCTCACAATGGAGTCCAATCAACTCTGATATATTGTGAGGCCCAGAGGGAAACGTATGAAAATTGACTGGTTCCCCTCTCCTAGAGAGGCCAGTTAGAAAGTATATATCCTCTATCATTGGAACCAGCGACTGCCCCTCTAGCATAAAGGCCTTTGCGTCTAGATGCCAATAGTTAACCAAGGAATTCGGTAGCCTAGGTTGTGCTCGCATGAAAGGACACATAATTTTTTTTAACAATCCACATTGCATTAACACATCATCAACATGAAGGTCTTCCCCAACCAGCGCACTAATGTCCTCATGCTCTCTTTCTCTCCAGTGCACATACATCCTGCACATGGGCAAAGTTTTGGAGGGTTAACTCTTGCTTTTAAATTTTTTTTTTGCACTAAATGGAGGGTCCACATGGGCTATTGTGATGACAGTCGTGTGTACATGCAATCTTCCATAAGACAGAGCGAGTGTACATGCGGGCTGTCATAGGACAACCCGCGTGGACATAGGGCCGACCTTTTGAAGGTCGACGCCCCCCTAAAAAATGAAACTAAATGCATAAATAAAGAATTAGATGGAAAGATGAGGTAGTTTATACTTACTTGGTCCAAGCAGATGGTTGCTTCATCCACCAAGGCTCCTAGAATCAATTCTTTTCACAAAGGGGCAGTTTTGGCCTTTAGTCAATTTTTGAATTAACAATGGTGATAATGAGCTGCCAGCTTCTATTTATAGAGGTTTTGGCCTCTTTTTGTCAATTTTCGGACCCTTTTGTCATTTTTTCTAAACTGAAAATCATTTAAGATGGTTCAAGAGTCCTCTTTGGATGGTCACAAGAAGTATTACTTTGGGTATTGGGAATTTTTTTTGGAGATTTGGTGCATGTTGACAGCCCTTTGGTAAAAATTCATTTTTTCCAACTCGTTGTATTTAAGTCAGGATTCCACCTCCACATTCTGCATCTCGTTGTCTTGTCCGCTTTTCCATAGGATTTATCCCACCAGGTTGTGACACAGAACCATTATTGTTGCTTTAGAAGTGTCGTAATTTGGTGGTAGAGCTTACCGTAACATGGATGCCCTAGGTAGATCCTGGTTGCATTATGGTGTCCATGCTGTCACTAACGACTATAGGCTCGGGAGTCCCTTTTAGTTTTTCCTGATTACGAGTTTGAGCCTCATTTGCATGATTCCTTATCACTCTTGACCTCACCCTCAGGACTCCCAAAAACATAACAGGTCTTCTTTTAAGCCCTTTCCAGACCCTCTAAACATGAAAAGATTGTCAAGCGATCTTGTGGCCTTTCACGGTTGTTAAATTAAAATTTGAAGTCACGTCTATCCGACGATAGTTTACCCCTTTTTCGGTCTAGATGGTCAACTGTACAAATAAAGGTATACTCTAGAGGCCTCAGATCTCTAGAAGAGTATCTCAGGTATAATTTTAACCCTTTTTCGGGCTTGAGGGACTAAATTTATGAAAAAGGAACCCCCACAGAGTCCACAGTTAAGCTCTTTTCAGACTCCCTAAAATTGAAAAGATCGCTGAGTGACCTTATTCTTTCACACTCATTAAAATGGTCTAGAAGAACATTCCTGACAGAGTCCATAGTTAAGCTTTTATCAGACTCCTTAAAAATGAAAAAATTGCCGAGTGATCTTGTCTTTATCACACTCGTTAAAATGGTTTTGAATAGACGTCTTGTCGGTGCTAGTTTACCCCTTTTTTGAACTAACTAGAATACCTTCGAAAAAGGTACCCCATCGGAGTCTCCTTTTATGTTTTTTTAGAATCTCTAAATATGAAAAACTGTCGAGCTTACCTTCTCTAGGGTCATTAAAATTACATCGAAGGACATTACCATTGTATGTCGTATTAATCGCATTTGCATGCCCGTGTCTTTGGCTTAATGCCGGCTCCATGTTTCTTTCAACTAAACCATCTGAAGCAGGCCTTAGACGCAAGCCCTGTAGCACTTTGCCTCTGCGTCTTGACACCTTTGGCCCCTGGAGGATTTTTCCCGAGTGTCCTTTTCCTGCATATGTCCCTTTGCCCTGAGAATTCCTGTGTTCCATGTGCTTGGAATGATTATGTTTGCAACACTTGATCCTCCTCTATAATGTAGCATTCTTTTATTCTTTTTCCAAAATTATCGAAAAAGAGAAAAAAAAAATCAAATATACCCCAAAAAGAGGAAGGGAAAAGTATTTTCTTTTTATTGGCAACACAATGAGTCGCCCTTGGACAAAGCACATCCTTCCATTTGTTTTTCAAGATATTGGATTTAATATGACCTTAGGAAGTTTTTCTCGCTACATAGAGCTGTGTCCTCCTCCATTTGGTTATTCTTCCAAACACATGGAGAGTTTGCGTTGCCTCCTGCATCATGAACTTATGTTAATGCCATGCTGCCTGAGTCTCATCATTTGTCATGCTATTGTCCAAGGGAAGTTTTTTACCAAGCCTGCGTCGGCCCCTCTGTAGTTTGTCTCTTGCCCTCATGCCCGACCATCCCGAAAATCCAATCAAGTCTTTTTTCAAAATCAATGAAGCCTTCAGTCTGATCATCAAGATTCTCTAGTCCATGACCGACGAGCCGTTGAAGACCTCTAGGTAGTGAATTCGTACACTCATTTCTACCCAAGTTTTGAATATTTTGAAGTTGTTGCTTGAGCTCTGAAGACCTCATCTCCAGCCATCAAGCCTTATCGACTTCTACGAAGATGGATACTATACATGTATATATTTTTGATTTTGAGATGTAGATACATTGTGTATTTCTCGTGGATACACTTTATATAGTTATATGACATGGATCTACAGTGTATTTGATTGGTATCCATGATTTTATTTCATCCCGAGCATGGGTATGCCTACCTCGGTGAGGAAATTTTGATTTTGCAGATGGAACCTCCTAAATTCTGGCCCTTGGGCTCACTGGTTTGTTATGTTGATAAAGATTGATAATGTATTTCGGCCATCAGATGCTCTTATGACCTCACACATTAGGGGGCATATTTTATAACCCTAATTTGCACCAGATATGCTTACTTGGTATTAGGCCATCTTAGATTCCTTCTTTGCCAAAACACTACTAAACAACTCGTCTTAAAAACCCCCTTTATAAAGGCCCACGTGCCCTGCTCCATTACTGCACACGTGTACATGCTAGCTGCCCCAATGCAACCCGCGTGTACCTACAAAAGCACATAAAAAGGAAAGTTGCTGACGGAACACACAAATTTGGGAAAGTTAACTAAACCTTTCGGCCATGCATGGTTGGTCATTCGACAAAATACCTAGCTCCTTCTAGCCTATAAAAGAAGTGGTAAGGGTCCCATTTGAGAGGAGGATAATCATAGTAAAGAAACTATACCCAATTGAGCACTCCCCTTGTCCCAACCTTTAGCCTTCCTTGTGCAAAGAGAAATATAGAGCAAAGAAGTTGGAGGACAGTTGAAGAGGAGCCCAGGACCAATTTCGAGGAGTAGTGCCGACCACATATTGTAGGTTTACTGTTGTGAATATTAATACAAAAAGGAATACTTTTCATGTCCCGCCATATCATGTGTTCAAGTTGAATGTTTATTTCATGATCTTGTCACAACTAACCCAGCAATTAGTATATGAAATGCATGTTCGCAACTTTTTGTTTGTTCATGTGTGAATGCAGGTCAGCTTTGGGAGGAGGCTTGCAATCAAAGAGAGAGCGAAAGCAAAGGGATCGACATCAAACAAAGGAATTAAGGTATAGTTATTGAATGTCATTTACACCTTTGTATTGCATGAATATGAGGTTTTGTGTTGGGAGAATAGGAAAGAGTAGAGGCCTTTGAAATGGTCATTTTCTACATGCATGATTAGAGCCCTTAAATGCTAAGTCCGTAGGAGGGATTCCCACCCACAACAGATGGTATAGAACTTTCTTCCTATTACTTGGATTGGTAGTACAACAAAGTATACATCCTCTAATATGTCGTGCTACATCTTGTTGTATTTCTGACCAATACACATACCTTTGTAAATTGGAAACTTTGTTCCCAACACCAAAATTTCCTACAACCTTGGAGATGCTAGCCTCTCTGATAAGTTATAGTCATTCACCTTTAGGGACACAAAGCTTGTCAAACTTGTAGAGAAAACCATTTTGGAAATGGCATTCAACGTTTCCATCACCTTCCTCTATATGAATTTGGCATTGGAGATGATGAAACAACTCCTTGAAGTCCTCATCTTCTATATATGCTTCTTTTTATGCATCATGGGTAAAAGGATCCATGTGCATCAACGTTCCCAAAGCTGTAATCTTGGATGTGGGTGTTCATGAAATCATGTCTATCAACTTATTTGTGCTACCATTCTTATACTTGATGACTATATGAAACTGTTGTAAAAATCCCATCCTGGTTTTTGGTAGGTTACTATAGGCCTGTATATACTATAGTGGTTGTTGATCTGTGTGGATGATGGTCTCCTTTCACATCAGATAGTGCTTCCACTTTTTGATAGCTTGTACCAAGGCATAGAGATCCTTATTGTAGGTAGGGTATTTGAGAACTTCCCCATGAAATACTTTAGAATTACAGCAGATGGTCCTTCCTCCTTGCATGAATAGTGATCCCATGGCATACCCACTTACATCTATCTCCACTTCGAAGGTATTTTTCAAGTTTGGTAGTGCAAGCATTGGTTCTTGAATGATCTTTCCTTTTAGCTCATCAAATTCCTTTTGCTAATTCTTCCCCCATTGGAAACTCTTACCACTAGCTGTTATGGCATGGAGTGGTGCAGCTACTGCTAAAAATGAAGCTATGAACTTTCACAAGTATTGTGCTACCTTAAAAAAACTCCTGACTTCAGTTACAATTGTAGGAATTGGCCATTTCATGATGGCCTCTATATTTGCAGGATCTATCTTGAGCTCCCATACACATATCACATACCCCAAATACACCAAAGATTATTAAGAAAAATTACATTTCTTGAGATTGGCCAGCAACTAGTGTTTTTTTAGAGTCTCTAACACCTGCATAAGATGTGACATGTGCTCCTCCCAAGTAGCTCTATAAACCAATATATCATCCAAATAAACAATAAAAAATGAATCTAGATAAGAGTGTAAAAAATCATTCATTATTATCATAAATGTTGCTAGTGCATTGAAAAAATTGAATGGCATAACCAACCACTCTATTGGGCGCAAACCTATTTTGAGAAGGAAGACTATTTTGGGCGCAGACCTATTTTTGGAGAAGAACATGTGGCAAGAAAAGAAACATGCAAGAGTAAAAACAACATGCAAGAGGCAATCCTAACCATGATAGGGTTAAGGTTTTTGATAAAGATTGTAATGGCTATAAGCTTGTAAAATAGTATAAATAAGAACCTAGGAGGTCTAAGTCAAGGTTCAAGAGTTAGGTTGAAGAGTTAAGTTCGGTTAGGTTGGAAGGGTTCGAAGGGTTGATGAGGGTTATTATGATTGTAATACGATTGTAATAAGATTGTAGAAGAGTCAAGAAAGCTAGATTTTAGGATTAGGTCACATGCTGAGGATCCTGGTGTGATCTAGTCCACCTCACAGAGGTTCCTGAACCTCTTCATGATTGTATGATTGAAGATGCAATGCGTGCAACACTATATTTTGAAGCAGACTAAATAAAAGAGAAGAGAAGGAAAATATTTGTGGACATAGCCCAAGAGGGGGTGAACCATGGTAAAACCTATGTTATATCTGATGCTTATTGAATGCTTACTTCCTGTTAATGGTTATCTTATGAATGGATAATTAAATAGATATATTAGAATTCATGCATGATCCTACAGATGAATGAATCCTAGAAATACTTGAATGAATAACAAAATTAATGCATGAAGAACATAGGATACACCCCCATATTCCCAATCATTCCTAGACTACAAACACTTGAGCATTGCAGTCACCCATAATGCTATTTCGGTTGATACTGCATGATGCAATCTATGTGCAGCGTTTCCTTTTGGTTTACCAGGAGGGCCGATAGTTTTAGAGGGTTTTTTTGGAAACCTATTGAGATTCGAACCTGGGTCAACCCAAGAAGTGAAAGAGAGATATAAACCAACAAATGGTTCTGTTCCCAACTGGAACTACATAGGATTGAGTGGACATGATCCATGGAATAAACGTGTGGAGGATGAAAGTATAGAAGGGAATGTTCATGCCATGGAATCCAATAAAGGCAGATATTGAAAGATGGATGAAAACAAAGGAACTTGATTTTGTGCATAAGGATAACAAAAACTCTAAGTTAACACCATGCAAATATCTTGGCAAATATCTTGACAAATACTTGTTTAGTGACTTGCATGAGGTATTTTTCTGTGATTTCTCGCATTTGTTGCAGGAGTGGCTATTGAGGTTAAAAGAAAACCACCCTACAAATTGAATCAGACAGGTGGAGTGGAATCCTATGGAGATCGTGTAGTTATAACAAGTTAATAACAAATTTACGTGTGTAATAGATTTCTGGTTAGACAATATTGTTGCAGGGTTTATCATCAAATTTTCAATAGATACCGCGAAGACTTACAACATAATAGAGAAGAATTTTCTAAAAATACCCAGAGGTAGGTATATTAGATCGTTGTATACTTCAATCAATATTTTATTGTGTAACAACGATGTGATGACCATGTAATCAGATAGCTAAACTTCCCTGTGTGCATGGGGTAAGTGGGGAAGCACTGATAGGAGGTGGAGAAATGGAGGATGATATGGATAAGGGAAATAAGGAGGCCATGGACCTAATTATGATGGAGGAATACTAGATAAAGTAGATAATGGAAACAACTAGAAAGACGCATAGTGGAGAACCCTACCAATATAAGATGAATAATAAGAAGAGAGCAATAATTGATAGAGAGGGCTTGGAAAGAGATCAAGAAGAGGTAGAGGATATCTGGGATTTGGAGAATATTGAGGAAATCCTGCATGCAACATATGATAGGAAAATAGGAGGTCCAAGGGTAGAGACATAAGTAAAAACTCCAATCCAGATCACCATTAGTGAGAAATCTACAACCCCATGTGCGACTAGTACACCAGAAAGAACACCAACGTCTAGACAACCAAATTTTAGTGGAAGAAAAATGAAATGAAAAGGATCCAGTCAAGGAGAATCAACTGGGGGAGCCATTTCAGGAAGTAACAATCAAATATATACACCGCGCAGAGGAAATAGTCCAACACAATTCAAAATGGAAGGACATGATCCCACGATCATATTACCAAAATTTCAGGGAGAGGCATCAGAGGACCCTGAAAAACACTTATTCATCTGTGAGAAGATATGGGAAGAAAAACATATCACAAATGAGGATAGAAAACTTGTGCAGTTAGCTATCATGCTAAGAGATCATGCACTAGACTGGTACATGAGCCTAGATGTAAAAATTCCACCAGGAGTAATAAGGACTATTAGAGACGTGAAAAAACTATTGATAAACAAATTTCAGAATCCCATATCATAAGATCAGTACATGAATAAAATGATTGAAATCAGGAAAAAACCAGGTGATTCTGTTTGGGAGATTGATCAGAGGTTCAAACATTTGAAAGGTAAGTTGAAGTATGCAATTACTGACATGAAAAATAGGCATTTATTTGTGAACTCACTGTTACCACATCTGAAATATCCATTAGGACAACATAAGTTCCAAACTCAGGTAGAGGCTCTGTAGGCAACCTTACAACTGGAAGAGAACTAATATCAGAAGAAATATCCAACAATAGAGAAGCTGAAGGAGGATCCGAAGAACCTAAAATTCCAAATTAACCAGAATAAGGGCAAAGAGAAAAGAGAAGTTGTTTTGTGTACTCTATGCAGGCCATAAGGACACCATAAGAACGAATGTACAACTTTCGTACATTACATGGAAACATGAGTACCAAACCCTTTTCCAACAGGAGGACCATGGTACAAGATCTATAAAATGCATGGGAATGATCCATATCATTGTCCAATGAGGTAGAATTATAAGACAATACCCAAAAGCTCATACTGCAATTTTTGCAAATCAATGGGTCATGATGATAAAGATTTTAGGATGATGGATATGAAGAGAGAAAGTTCTCTAGATACTTATAGGGTGCAAGCATAAATGATGACAGGACAAGCTGCACCTCAGTTCAACCAGGTACCACCACCATACAACAATGCTCAACAATAATATAACAATGCACAACCACAATACAATAATGTGCAGCCACAGTATAACCCCACACAATATAACCAGGTACCTCAGTACAACGCACCGCGAGGATATTGAGAGGGATACAGAGGTGGAGGATGAGGTAGAGGAGGATTTGGACGAGGCATAGGTCCAATAGTGTGTCACAACTCCCAACATCCATGGAATTATGTAATGGAGTGTACACTTCCACCAAGAACATCTATGTATTGTCGCTTAACAAACCATGACACTGAAGATTGTTCGACACTCTTGGGAAAGATCCAAGAAAAGAGGAACCAGAACAACCAGAATGTACAATGGATTTCTGTAGAAGCCAGGGATGATGTGAGAAACATCAACATAGTCACACGAGGAGGAGCCAAGACAAAAACTGACGCAATAAAACAAGATCCAGTGCAACACCAATGGGTTAAGAAGAATATTGAACCAAAAAAGTAGTTTGATGCATGAAAAAAAAGGAAACATTTAAGGAGGTCGGGAAAGAGTTTCTCAAGAAATATTTTGCATCTACATCATCCGCGCAACAGATACAGAACACACCGATATATGAAATTCCCTCCTCAATGGACCGTACCAGTGAAGCAAAAACTTTAGAGAAAGTAAGTAACATAAATAGATTTATGCAATCCTATGCTAAGTTATTGAAGGATCCATCAACTGTTAAGGTCTTACAAAATATGCTAGAAAGATGTAACATAGAGGTAGAAGGGAAATTAGAGAAAAAAACAATCAATCATCTCCATACATGAATAAGGACAAGCAGTGAATTCATACTGAATGATAACATTGGGTACTTAATATGGGTGATATTATACTGGATTTGGGCTCTGAAGTAAATGTCTTACGTAAGAAGACGTGGCAGTGTATCAGAGAACCCACACTAGCCTATTCATCTGTCAAGTTAAAATTAGCAAATCAACAACGAGTGTTACCAATTGGAAGGCTTAAAGGTGTGATAATATATTTGGATGGAGTGCGCACCATGAGAGATTTTCAAGTAATAGAGATAATAGATAACATGACACCTTAACCAACACTAGTTGGATTGGATTGGGTATTTGATAACCAAGCCATAATCAACTTGAAAACAAGGAAAATGATGTTTGAATAAGGTGAATATAGAGTCATTTCACCATTAGATCCTTCAGAAGGAGAAAGGTTTGTAGAACCCACTTGTTTGGATCTGGAGGAAATAAACCAGTTGTACAAAACCACCACACGAGAAGAGGATTATGTTAACCCAACTGCATATGGGGTACTCAGCCGCAGAAGCATTACCTCATGTGATTCTGACTCAAATACAGGTTTGGATAATTGGATATAATGACTACATGAAGTTTCCACAAGAAGGTGTGCAAGAATAGACCACATAGTAAGATGGTTTGGTACAAAGATAAGAGAACCTCCCATTTTTCATGGGGTAAATTAATTAGATGAATTTCTGACAAAATATGAAGAAGAAGTGTTAGAAAATCAGAGACTCTTGTCCCTATATATTTCACTCAAGGCCACACCTTCAAGATGGTGGGGTGTGCACAAAGAAACAATTCAGGATTGGTACCAATGTAAATGATTACAACACATTAGATTTGGCGCAGAGCAGGAGAGTAATAAAATGCAGAGGTACGATGGGAAAAGAACACCAGTGGGACACTTGGAGAAGTGAAAGACACAATGGAGGATGAAACCACCAAGAGAATGGCCTTATCACTTTATCCATACATTGGAAGGAATCCCAGAGAACTGGTATATAGACCCGAAGATGCTCAAAGGCACTACATAATGGACAACATTACAAAAGAACTTTGTAGTAACTTTCTCATTTGAACATGAGAACCCCAACATTGATTCAACACTGAAGCAAATATGAGGAGTGATATTTATTGAGGAACTAGAGGTTGAAATCATGAAAAAATATCAAAAACATAATATACAGACAGACAAAGAACTACTTTCATGTTATCATGTTGAAGAAGAGGAAGCACCAGATGAAGATGATCCATGCAACATTCATATTACATAAATTGAAGGATAAAGAGAGGTGGAAGGTCCATCTTCAGAGTCAAAAGTATTTTCTGCACCAATCAAATTTAAGAAAGTCAACATTGGGACAACTGAAAATCCTAAAATGGCAAGTATTGGAGACTATTGGGATGCACAAATAGTAGAAAAAATAACATAGTTACTATGCGAATACAATGACCTATTCCCAATGAAATTTATAGAGATGAAAGGCATAGAGGGAGAGCTAGGAGATATGAAGATACCTCTCAAACCTGAGGTAAGACCTGTCAGGAAGAGACCTTACAGACTGAATCCAGTATATAAGCAGAAAGTGAAATCATAAATTGACAGAATGTTGGAAGCTAGTATCATGAAACCAATAGAGGAATTTGAATGGAAAATTCCTATGGTAGTCCAAGAAAAGAAACAAGGGGGGATAAGGAATTGTGTAGATTTGAGGAAAATGAATGATGCTTGCTTACATGACCCTTTCCATACCCCTTTTATAGATGAAGTTTTAGAGAATGTGGGAGGACAGGAAGCATATTCATTTACATATGGATTCTCAGGTTACCATCAAATCAAAATAGCTCCAAAGGAAAGGTATAAGACTAATTTTTCTACAGAGTGGGGATCCTACCAATATACAGTCATGCCATTTGGGCTAGAGAATGCACCAACCATATTTTTAAGAGTAGTTATAGCTTCTTTTAAGTAATTCATACATCAATTTCTAGAAGTATATCTGGATGAATGGAATGTATATAGTCTCTTAAAATATCATGTAGAAGTGTTAAGACTTATGTTGGAAAGATGTAGGTAATGTTAAATCTCATTAAACATCAAGAAATGTATTTTTGGGACACCTTTTGGAATATTGTTGGGACACATAGTGTGCAAACAAGGTTTATTAGTGGATTTTGCTAAGATTATAGTCATTGTAACTTTACCACCACCAAAGTTAGTGCGCCAGTTAAGAGAAACACTGGGACATACAAATTATTACGGGAAATTCATAAAGGGGTATGCACAAATTACTGCACCAATGGAAAAACTGTTAAAAAGGGAAACCATATTTCAATGGAATGAGGATTTTCAACAAGGATTGGACACCTTGCAAGAAAATATGGTCACAACACCTATCCTAGTATTCCCATATTGGGAAAAGACATTTCATGTGCATGTAGATGCATCAACAATAGCACTTGGAGGAATTCTATCACAACCAAGAGTAGGGGACTTAGACCATCCTATATCCTTTGCAAGTAGAAAATTGTCAGAATCAAAACAAAATTACAACACCATAGAAAGAGAAGACATAGAAATGGTATAATCACTTCAAAATTTCAGGCACTACTTACTGGGTAAACATTTTAAAATGTTCATAGACCATTTTGACCTCAAATATCTAGTCAACAAGCCAGTATTGGTGGGGGGGGGGGGAGGATCTGTTGATGGATGTTGTTATTCCAAGAATTTGATTTCGAAGTGATAGTCAAACCAGGCAAGCTGAACGCAATATCTAATCACTTGTCAAGGGTAACTAATGGAGAAGAACCTACTAACTTGAAGACAACTTCCCTGACGCACAATTATTTTCAATACAAGTAGTTAATGAATACTCTATTGATATTATTGAATACTTAAGTACAGGGATTGCACCATAAGATTTTATCACTGCACATAAGAAAAATCTAGTAGTCAGAGCTGCAAACTATCAACTTATTACAGGACATTTATACAATATGGGCACAAATATCATTTTGATAAGGTGTGTATTAGAACATGAAAGGCCCAAAATTTTGGTAGAAGCTCATGAAGGAATAACTAGAGGACACTATGCAGGAAAAGCTACCACACAGAAGGTACTGCATGCAAGATTATGGTGTCCAACAGTCCATAAATATGCCAAGGAATATTGTCATAAATGTGATGTGTATCAGAGGGTTGGAAAAGCCAACAGAAGGGATGAGATGACTCTAAGACCACAAGTGACTCTGCATGTATTTGAAAAATGGGAAATATACTTTGTTGGACCAATCAATCCACCAACAAAAAGATCAGGAGCTAGATATATCATTACTGCGACTGAATACTTAACAATATGGGTAGAAGAAACACCAGTCAAAGATTGTAGTGCATAGACAACAATACACTTCTTGTTTGAGCAAGTGATCACCATATTTGGATGTCCAGGGATTTTGATGAGTGATCAGGGAACTCATTTTATCAATAATACCATTAGGGCTATGACTAAGGAGTTTGAGGTCTATCACCAGAAGAGTACGCCATACCATCCTTAGGCAAATGGAACAATAGAAGATTTCAATAAGCTCTTGGAAAAGGATTTGACTAAGATGAATAATGTCAACAGAGATGATTGGGACTTGAAAATAACAACAATACTATGAGCATATAGGACCACATGTAAGAAGTTGATAGGACATACACCATTCATATTGATGTATGGGAAGGAAGCAATAGTGCCATTAGAATTTCTGGTACCCAGTTTGTGCAGAGCATCAATTACCAACATGAAAGAAAGATGCACAATAAAGGAAAGGTTAAGTCAACTAATGGAAATGGAAGAGTACAAGATTCTGGCAGGATTTCATGAGGAAGTAAAAAAAGCAAGAGACAAATCCTGGCATGACACACATATTAAAAAGAAGAGTTTTAAAGAGGGAGACCTAGTTTTTCTCTATGACAGTAAAGTTTTTAAACATCCTGGTAAGTTTAGGATGCATTGGCTAGGACCATATGAAGTAAATACTACCACAGATGGGGGGTATATAAATATGAAAGACTTGGGAGGAACATAACTAGAAGGAATGATCAACGGTAGTTGACTGAAACTGTACATGGACAATCAACCTACTAACCCTTAAACGTTACAACGCACTGGGAAAATGAATGTATGTAATGTACTATAACAAAGATTAGGACAAAAAATGATAAAAATAAATAAAAAAGAGAAAAAGAGGAAAAAAGAAATAAAAAACTAGAAAATAAAGAAAATACAAAAATATTGGGAAATATCGTGCACAGAGATAGTGGATTTAGCGTGACAAAAAGAAAAAGTGACTGCACGCAACATATGGTTGAAAGAAAGCAAAACACCGCACACTAAAGAAAAGTTATATCAGAAATGTATGGCACACCAGAAAAAAAAACCGTCTGTCAGGGGAAAAAGGTGCGAATGGGGCATTTATGAAACTGAATGAAGCGTAGTTGACAAGCTTCAACGCATTAATAACAACCAAAGAATATTCTCCAAGAATATTCAAGGCAATTATGACACCTTCTATAAAATGGAAACGTGGGCCAAAAAAGACTTATTGTGCATTTGCAATTTCATGAAGCCAATGAGCAAGAAGACAAGAGGAGAACATGTGAGTATAGAGATCGAAGTAGCCAAAACTCAATTGGGAAAGCAAGAATTACCCACGATGGCACCTCCAAAGGTTGGCACACCAAGCCAAACTGCATGGAAAAAACATGGTAGTCTCAGGTCACTATAAGAGACTGTAGAGGCATATCAAGAAATGACACAGAGAGAAGGAATCATCGATGTTGACGCAATTCCCTCATTGCAGGTCGAACCAATGAGCACCGGACTAGTCGAGGAAGAAGAAAAAGCCCCGATGATGGCCATGATGGATATTGATTAGCATGACAATGCTCAGGGCCATGAACCAGTCGCCATAGGCAACCTAAAACAACCTGCAAGGGAAAAAGCAACCCACAAAATGAATGGTGGAGAAAATGAGTGGATAGAGTCTGACGGGCCGATGCCACAACTTGTGGTGGGGTCTGTGCAACATGAGCAAGTACAGATTGAAGACATCACAGGGAAGCTAGAGTGGGATAGGGAAGAGAGAGAACTAGAGGTTGGGACCTATAACATGCCGATAAGAAGAAATTACAAGCAACCCATCGCACAGTCCCAACACAAGAAGTATACAAGCAACCCATCATGCAGAACATGATGTGTCTGACACCAAAAAATTCCTGGAATTTGCAAAATAGGTGTACATGGAGAGCCTAGGAAAATGGCCATTTGGAGACCCAATACTCCAACCAAAGCAATAGGTGGTAGGCCCATGCAAACACATGATCCTAAACTTGGTAGAGATTCCCCAATTCAGTAGGGGTAAAGAGGTGAATAATTGGGTCAACCAGTTGATGGCACTCCTCCATGAAGGATTCTTCTGGTCAGAAGAACCCATGTCCATTGACGTAGAACTCATTTTCTTCACCATAGGCCTGCCATCAAATGGCGAGAGTCCCTTGCAGTACCTGGATGACAAAACCAAAGAAAAATATCTTGCCGAAGAGATGAAGAAGACACATGGGACAAAAAGAGGCTCGCATGGAATTATTATCAAGAGAATCAACGACACAACCACCAATATGGACACAAAACTAATGGCATGCAAATTTCTACACAAATGATGGAAGGATGAGGTCCCTACATGGGTTGTCGCAAAAAAAACATAGTGCACCAATGACACCATGCTCAGTTGGGCCCCATATTTACTGAACCTATTCCTAGACGACTGCAAGGACGCGCATGACTTGGGAATGGAGTCCCACTACTCTTGGTTGTTGATATTGATAGCCTTAATCGGGTGGAAATATCCTCCCTACTCCTACTTCTACGATAGAGTAGGATGCTATTGCGCAATGTGGTACACATCAATGGGAAGCACTTGAGACTCTAAGTGAAGAATTGGAAATGCCAACATCGTTGCTCGGTATCTTAGCGACATCTAGGAAAGCATAGCCAACACTTGGAGGATAACTCCGGAAGTGGTCGCGCAATATCAAGGGATAGAAAAATTTAGGGCTATGAGATACAACATGTGGATCCAAGAATGTAGGGATCCAGGGAAAGAATGGCTTCAAATTCGATTCTACCTCAATGCAGAAGAAGTTGATATGGCAATGGGAGACTGGAAGGATGACTGGAGGATCCTAGTCATCACCAAGGACATACCCAAGGGAAAATAAGTGGAAGCAGGGTCATCCAAGACACCTATAGTAGACAATGCTGTGCCCAAGAAACCAACACAACAGGGACAACCTAATAAAAAACCAACACAGTAGAAGAAGGACAGTGCCTCAAAAAAGGATCTACAGATAGGAAATAACGACACTGCCACGAAGGAAGAAGAACAAGGGAGGGGGGACACAATGACATGGGAAACCCCTTCGGAAACTACTCCATAAGAAACAGGGCCACCCAAATGACCGATTATACATACAGGGGGGCTGCACAAGAAGGTCAAGGCCCATAAATAGATCCCAGAGTATAGAATCATTGAGGATGATGTCGATCTTGCCGCAAAGAGAGTACAAGATTGTGCAACAAAGGAGTTTGAAGAGGTTGAGAACCAAAGAGGAAGGATAAATAATGAGTTGGTCGATATCAGATAGGTCTTAGAGAAAATACAAGCAACACAAAGGCATGAAAGGGGAACATAACCGATCCCCCCAGTGACAAAAGCAAAGGAAGGACCACACAGAATGAGGAAGACACCATCCAGACCATAGCGCAAGCAAGTCCAAGATTCCAAATAACAACATAGATGCTGTAGATGGATGAGGCCATAGCCCATACACCACTCAAATATATGACACAGGTATCATTGGTATTGGCAAGAATACCAATAAAGGCACTATACAAACTGAAAGTCAGTGTCGTGCAGGAAGTGTAATCGTGAGCTGTTGGAAGATTGATTGTTGTCATTGATGTCAACCCTAGTCATGGGTTTTGGACCGCAAGGTTGATAAAGGTATTTGGACATGAAGGAAAATGCACATGCATATACAACACCCATGAATGGATAGTATACATCATGTTGTTT
>ML792652.1:33929-47495 GCA_009831015.1 Picea engelmannii | reverse complement strand
TCTTTTGGTGATGTGTTCTAAGGTATGTTATTTTCAGGTCATCTTACCATTTTTGCTATAACTTTTTTTCTAGAATGATTCAGATGGTGAAATCGCTATGGTATTGAGAATACATATCAAGGTACCTTTGGTAAAAATTTCAGCTCTTTATTCGCTACAATTATGGAGATACACTATGTGGAATATAGGGTTTGTGACCAGTCCTGAAACTAGTCAATAAACAGGTGTTCTGGGTAAAATAGTCATAAATTTTTCATACAGACTCCAAATGTAGTGGGACCACTTCCATTAGAAATAGTATGGACTTTAGTTTCTTGTGCGCTAGTTTCAAAATCATATGTTAAATATGGAGCGCGGGGCATGCTGTACAAGTTGGGTCTTCTGAACAAACCATAATTGAATAAAGTCTACCATTCTTTCTATAACCTCTTTTTGGGGAGGATTCAAGGAGTGAAATTTAGAGGAGTTTCAGAGAATACATTGAGTAACATTATCTACAGGATCCGAGTACTCCAAGAATTGAATAATTGTAGAAATTGAAGAAGTCTCAGAAAGAATTATCAGGTTCTATGTGATGATTGGTTGATGGTGATGATTTAATGTAAAGTTTTATTATCTCTCATATATTCTTGGGTGGAAGGAAGGGGCAAGGATAGAGAGTTCAAATATCTCTTGATATTGGAGGATTGTATCTTCCTCTTGGAGGTTTATCCCTCCCTTTACATTTGGAACCTGTAGCTACCTTTGGAAGTGATTACTTCCCTTGAACAAAACTATTGATTATTTCTTATATATTGTGCATGGTGTATTGTGGTGTATTGGTGTAACTCTTATACTATTGTTAATTTCTCATTGGATATAATTGAATGGTTTAAGTATAAGTTGAAAAAGGTTTTTAAATTGTATTTGATACTGATTCACCCCCCTCTCAGTATCAACATGAGCAAGGACATATGCAACAAAATTGCACGTAACGAAAAATGGCAAGGATTCCCTAGAACTAGTCATCGAGCAAGTAAAGTTGAAGATGAAAGAAGTGAAACAATGCGTAGATAATTTAGAGCAGAAGCTGAAGGAAGTATTCACAATAATTCTAGACAATGCACAAGAAACCATGAGAAATGCGTAAGAACAGATCCAAATCATCGCGCAGATGCTCGAGGAATACAAGAAGGAGATCAAGGAGATTGAACAAAAATCAACCCCAACTAATCCTCCTGCAGTTATGGATGAAAGGGAACAACAGGCAGACCTGAAAGTGGAAATGATGGAGAAAGAAGATGAAAAGGTCACATAACTATTTGACAGGACCATGCAACTATGGACGACGTTGGAAGAATATGATAGGGTCCAACAATTAAACGAACAAGAGGAGGTAATCAACACTGCAATCCCTAAGTTGAAGCAACGATAAAATTCCATGAACATTACAGAGCGAGTGAAGGGCGAACATGAAATGAAGACCCTGCAGGAAAAAATAAAGACTGCGCAGAATAACAAGTAGGCCAGGCAAGCCCAGTTAGAACCTCTCCAAGAGAAAGCAGTGCAAATAATTGCGAAACTAGAGAAGGAAAGTAAAAGAATGGCTTAGGACTATGTTGAGAGTTAAGAGTCTCTCAATGAGTATATCATAGTGCAGAGGGTAGAAGAGATCACAGGGAAAGTTGCGCAAGCTAGAGAAAAAGGGGAAGAGTTAGAAGGAAAATTACACATCTTGGTAGAGGCTATTCAAGGAGCGCAAACTGTTGGCCCTTGACCAAGTTTGAAGGATCCTTGGTCATGTTTGACCTATTTTTGGGACTTCAACAGGCTGCCGAAGGAGGAGCTCAATACAAAGCGGAGATTGCAGGGTCTCGGCTCATTTTTAGGGATTTTTGGGTTTTGGGCTTATGTAACGGTTATGGGAATGTCAGCCCATGGGTTTACCCATGTTTAGGCCCGGTTTTGTCATGTATAAATATAAATATAGGCGATGTAGAAAATAGTTCGATCTATGTGATCGAAGAAGTTGTAAGTTGTGCTAAGTGAAAGTAATAGTTTTAAGTTCTTTGTGCATACAGTATGGAGCTTGCAGAGCTAAGTGCAAGTGATTGTATGAGACTGTGGAAGGATTCGTGCTATAACTCGAGGAAGGAGGATCTAGCGAGGTGCACAGATCTCCTGTCCTCTACGGAGTTGATTTTGATTCTTTGTGCTTGTAAGTGGATTGAAGGAAGCTAATAAATAATACAAAGAGTTGGTGGATGTAGCCCCAGGGTGGGGGTGAACCACGTATATCTTATGAATGCTTTGTCCTTTATGATTGCTCTCTTGTTTATGTGATTCAATGCTTAGTGCGATGTTAGATGATAGATGAATCTGATATGATAGCTTAGTGTTGCGTAATGTGAATGATGGCTAGATCTAATATCTATTGGTATGCTTAGTGCTTGAATCCATTCAATCTGTGTGAATACCGCGCCGTTCTGTTGTTAGGGTTTAACTGCACTGTGAACTAAAGATGAATATTAACGATCTATAAAAACTAAGTGCTTTGTAAAGGTGTTACAATCACAGATCTTTGTCCCAACTAAGGTTGCAGATACTGGAGTCCTGCAACCACCCCTGCTTCTACCTCGGGTGAGACTTCATTTGCTTCGCAGGTGTTTCTGAAAGGGACGGTAGTTAGGGTTTTTTTGCTGCGTTGTTGTAGCGTTGAACTCTGGATTTTCACCTGTGCCAACAAATGGTTCCGTTGCCGGGATCTGAAACTGTGATTGCTGGGAACTGAGTAAGAAGAAGCTCTGTGCGAAGATCTAATCTGAAACTGTGATTGTTGGGAACTGAGGAAAAGAAAGAAATCTATGTGCGTAGATCTGCTGCTTGACTTACGAAGCTCTGTGCTAAGGAAGGAGGCAGATCTGAAGAAAAGAGGTAAGATATGAACACTTTGTGCTTTGATAGAGGTAAGAATAGTGAAAAGTTTTAGATATGGAAGCTTTGTGCTCTGCCGAAAGTAAGATAAGTAGAAATTTTTGTTTCAAGAATATGGATCTAGGTATGTTTGATAAATTTTGTCCTGGCCTGAAAACTAGGGCACAAATAGAAGAAATAAGATTTGATATGAGTATATATGATAAGAATAGTGAAATATATGTCATTCCTATGCATAGAAAGAATGTTTGGGCTAATAAATGGATGCAGGATCCTAGACAGATTTTTTTTCAGTCTAGATACCGTGATTCTAGTGCGCAATACAAGAAAGGATGGGGATCATTTAAGAGAAAGAGAGGATTAACTCTTTGTTACAGTTGTAGAAGATAGAGACATATTGCTAAGGAATGCCCTGGTAGAAGACCCAACTATCTTTGTTGTAAATCTATGGATCATGAAGTTTTGGATTTCCCTAGAATGATTGCTAAACTTGAAAGAATGAATATGAGACAAGAAGACCATGAGAAAGGTAAAGACACTAAGACCATGGTAGAAACCTAGAAAGAATCAGAAAATGTATTGCTACCAATGAAAGAAACCCTGAATGACCACCGAAATATCAACTTATCAGAGATCTTCAAAGAAAAAGAGTACATAGAAGCAAGAATAAGAGACTTCGACATTGACTGTGTTTTGGATGAAGAAACACAGGTGAATATTATGACAGAAAGAAGTTGGGAAACTTTAGGAAATACTGCTATGATTCCTTCATTGGGGGGAATAGGATTATTTAGAGGAAAGTTGATAACCCTATGTGGAAGAATTACCTAGATATCTATGAATGCTCATGGAACTTTGACAAAAGAAGATTTTGAGGTTGTTAAATTTATTGAGAACAACGCCCCATTTGTTATATTACTAGGAAAACCTTGGATTGACGGGGATCAGGCCAGAAGGAAATAAGAAGAAGTCTTAGAGCAGAAAAAACAAGAATTAAAAGATTTCATGACTAGGAGGATACACACTTGATTGAAGAACAAGACAACAGATCGAAGCTATTTAGAACTAGAAACTTGGATGTCTAAGTTGAAAGAACACAAGAAGACTCACAGAAGACTGAAGCACTTACCCCAGATAGAGAAGAAGTATTCCCCCTAAATCCTAGGAAAGAATCTCAACAACGCGAGGTTACTATGACAAGAGGAGATAAGAAGTTGAACGAAAAGAGGAATACCCAAACAAAGCTCACTAGAAAGAAGGCTAGAAAACTAAGTAAGAAGAGATAAAATATCGAAAAGTTACTGAAGGTTCCAGAGGGAACTTCGCAGAAGGAAAATTTGCAAAACTGGAACTTCGTCGAGATAGTAGAACAATGCCACATGGCACTTCACCATGGCAAAGAAATATAGTCGTTGGAAACAATATAACCATTAGACTGACACCCCGAATGGGTAGAATGACATTTGTGGTCAGAAGGATCGCCATCAGACCATTGGGACCGCGCCGTAATGGACAAAAATGAATTAATGAAGGCTTCTCACCTCTTGGAGAGATCCATTACCTAGTTATCTACTTATTTTGTCGATCCTTGCACCGAGAAATGTTTTTCCAAACATGATTATCTGAGCCCGCATATCACTTGATTTTGCATAGTGATCATCAATCTCTCACCATCCATCCCGTTGCATTGAGTATTTACTCTTCAAACCCGAGATATTCAACCACGAGCGTGTATGTCCTAAGAACATAGCGCAGTCGAAGAGTCTGTGAAGGAGGTCCTCATAGACCTCATGAATGAAAGAGTGATGTCTATGAATGTGGGTGTACAAGCATCATTGATGAGAGGAGTACAAGCCTCTCCATCGACCGCTCGTGGATCTTGACCATCCCGAGTCATCATAGAAAATAGAACCAAGCATAGAGATGACCTAGAAAATGCGAAGTTAATCCCGACCATCTTACCCAACTACATCCTGCCTCTATCTAGCATGGTGAGTCTTGATAGTGTGCCAAAAGATTTTGATTACACCATGGTTACTGCGTACCTCCCAAAGGGGATACACACAGTTAGAGCACAATAGTACAAGATCGCAACGTTGAAGTTCAGTGACTTCAAGCTAGGAGATTGCAAGAACCATAGTATGCTCTCCCCATATAAATACTTGACGAGGATGAAGGGGAAGAACTAGAAAATAATCCCTCAGCCATGGACGACGAACCTCGCACAGTCCACCCCATTGAATGTAATGAAAATCCCACACTTTGGAAGGCACCAAGAGGTTAACTCCTATGTTAAGCTTCTGCTGTCATGTTACCATGGCGTCTACTTATGGCTAGACTGACATATCACAGTCGATATGATGTTGATCCATAGGATCATCATATTAAGTATGCAAGGACCCAACCTGTAGGATTTCTATCTAGGGAAAGCCACAAATCACGCATTAGCACAGAAGATCAAGGATACCTACGACGATGTTGAGAAGGGGACGTGAGGATCCAAGGTAGATTCCATACAGAATGGCGTAGTGCGCCTAACATGCCAATTAATTGCAGGAAATCTAGTAAGGAAGAAAAGACCCATGCAGGTCACAGAGTTTGTCATTGACCTTGCAAGGAAATGTGTGGAAGGCCTACAGATGAACTGGGCGAAGTACCTAGTTAATCAGCTATAATTAGATTACCACGAAGCACAGGATCAGGGCTACGAGTTCCACTTTAACTGGCTCCTGATCCTCATTGTGTTTATTGCTTGGAAGATGCCTGAAGGTTCAACCTTCCTAGACCTTGAGTTGTTCACGCTACTCGTTACGATGTTCACCACACTCTGGTATTCGAGTGATATGGGAAAACAATGGCAATCGAACATAATATTTCACACATACTATCTCCAACTGAAGAGGGATATCGAAGCTGAAACTCTCATGAAACTAAACACCCTGCAATGGTTCCGACTGCTCATGAAGTTCTGCACAGATTGACACTTCATCTATATCACTGCGCAAGCTGATGAGCATAAGGAGGAGCTTCAGTCATACTATAGGCTCATAGAAGAGGACCTCGAGGAGATAACTAAGGACTGGTCAACAAACCTCCTTATCCCCGTTGATACTGCAGAGATGTCTGACCCTGAACTTGACAGCTCAGAGGCCACTCACAAAGAACATGATAGACCCATAACTAGCAGAAGGAAGAAGACCACAGAAGTCCAAGACTTAAGAAGTGCATCAAAAAAAATTCTTCAGTATCACTTGGCCAAGGGGGTGATGATGAATTAGAAGAGATAAATGGAAAATAAGATGAGTAGAAGGAAGGCGAAGTAACACCTCCTAGAGATGAGGCTGATCCCTTGAATAAGAGGAAGGTTTCTCCCCCAAAACCCTCTTCCCATAAGAAATTCATATCCACCTTGACCAAGATGCAGATTGTGCTCACTGTTGATGAATTTGACTTCAACATCACAGCTATAAACGACATCTCGAAAGAAATATTGCAGAAACAGGAAGTCAAGCAGGAGGATATGTACAACAGTGAGGTCGAACTCCAAGGGTTACAACATGCCCTTCATTCTAGTCGCGCAGTGTATACTGTGCCCCTGCCGTCAGAAGAACCAGAGTTGGGAGATGAGCCAGCCCAACTCCACCAACTAGCTGATGTGACCGAAGCTTGCCTTCGTTGCACATAGAAAGAAATAGAACAAGCCACCCAGGCCTTGAAGCAAGTGCAAGAAGTAGTTGTGGAACAATGCTGAGTTGTGGAGTAGGATAAGGTTTCTCTCCAGACAAAGTTTGAAGAGGAGAAAGTAAAGATTCAACAAGAAAAAGAATAGTTGCTCACAGAAAAAATTGAAGTGAAATAAGTAGTCAACAGAGAACTTTGCTCTATGACAGGCTTAGAGCCAAAGGTAGAAGACTGAGTCGAGCATCAAGTAGAACAACTTGCAGAAGCTATCCAACAACTACAACAACAAATAACAGACTCAAAGATTTGCACAGTGCCCGACACCCCTCAGGATGTGAGGGATCAAAGAGATGCAAGGGCTTGAATCACAATTGAGAGAATAAAGGCCCTTTCCATGGAATGTAAACAACTAAGTGATCACAGTTCCCAGACTTATGAGCAACTCACCGAGAATCCATAATTGAAGGCACTGGAGTCACAGCTCCAGGAGGTGAAGCAACAAGAAGAAACAATACAGGTGCAGTTGAAGCCCCTGTTAGTTGTTGAAAGGATGAAATGATCCCAATAGTAGTGCATTGCTCAACAATAGGTCCATACCATTTAGATCAGAGTCATGGAAGTGACTTGGAGGCTCCAACCTATACAGGATTAGGCTTGCCAAATATTTGTAGAGATCGAAGGCTGAGGAGCAACACTAGATCAAGTCATCACTGCAACTGAACAACGCCTAGAGGGACCTGTCAACGAAGAAGTCATCCAAGAGTTCGTTGAGCAGGAGGCCATGGCACAAAAACAAGTCGAAGTAGCTCGAGCCAAGCTTGATTCTTTTGAGGCAGAATTACCCAGATCACAGTGACTCGGGATGAGTCACAGGTGAGTGTTGGGGGCCTGTTGGCCCTTGACCAAGTTTCAAGGATCCTTGGTTATGTTTGACCTATTTTTGGGACTTCGACAAGTTGTCAAAGGTGGAGCGCAAGACAAAGCAAATATCACGGGATCTCGACCCCTTTTTAAGGGATTTTTGGGTTTTGGGCTTATGTAATGGGTATGGGAATGTCGGCCCATGGGTTTACCCATGTTTAGGCCCGATTTTGTAATTTATGAATAGAAAACTAGGCGATGTAGGAAATAGTTTGATCTATGTGATCGAAGAAGTTGTAAGTTGTGCTAAGTGCAAGTAATAGTTGTAAGTGCTTTGTGGATACTGTATGAGGCTTGCAAAAATAAGTGCAAGTGATTGTAAGAGACTTTGGAAGGCTTTGTGCTATAACTCGAGGAAGGAGGATCTAGCGAGGTGCACATATCTCCTGTCCTCTATAGAGTTGATTTTGAGGCTTTATGCATGTAAGAGGATTGAATGAAGATAATAAATAAGGCGAACAGTTGGTGGACGTAGCCCCAGAGAGGGGGTGAACCATGTATATCCTATGTTATGAATGCTTTGTGCTTTATGAGTGCTCTCTTGTTTATGTGATTCAATGCTTAGTGCAATGTTAGATGATAGATGAATCTGATATGATAGCTTAGTGCTGACTAATGTGAATGAATGCTAGATCTGATCTCTATTGGTATGCTTAGTGCTTGAATCCATTGGATTTGTGTGAATACCGTGCTGATATGTTGTTAGGGTTTAGCTGCGTTGTGAACTAAAGTTGAATATTAATGAACTGTAATAACTAAGTGCTCTGTTAAGGTGTTAC
Organism: Picea engelmannii; assembly: GCA_009831015.1. Classification (NCBI taxonomy): domain Eukaryota; kingdom Viridiplantae; phylum Streptophyta; class Pinopsida; order Pinales; family Pinaceae; genus Picea; species Picea engelmannii. The sequence goes on along the minus strand of ML792652.1, from coordinate 39,201 downwards.
AATCAATAATCTATGTACCAGCTAAGGTTACAAACACTGGAGTCCTGCAACCACCCATGCTTCTACCTCGAGTGAGACTTCATCTGCTTCACAGGTGTTTCTGAAAGGGTTGGTAGTTATGGTTTTGTTGGTGTGTTGTTGTAGCGTTGAACCCTCGGTCTACACCTGTGCCAACACAAACCACCTAATTGGCTCGGGACAAGACAATGTGAGTGTTGGGGGCCTATTGAGTGCAGGCCTATTTTGATAAGGAAGGATATTTTGGGCGCATGCCTATTTTTTGAGAAGAACAGGTGGCAAGAAAAGAAACATGCAAGAGGAAAAGAAACATGTAAGAGGCAAGCCTAACCAATATAGGGTTAGGGTTTTTGATAAATATTGTAATGGTTATAAGCATGTAAAATAGTATAAATAATAACCTAGGAGCTCTAGGTCAGGGTTTGAGAGTTAGGTTGAAGAGTTTAGTTCGGTTGGGTCAGAAGGGTTTAGAGAGTTGATGAGGGTTATTATGATTGTAATAAGATTGTAGAAGAGTCAAGAAAGCTAGATTTTGAGGGTTAGGTCACGAGATGAGGAGGCTAGTGTGATCTAGTTTGCCTCACATATTTTCTTGAACCTATTCATGATTGTATGATTGAAGATGCAATGCATGCAGTGCTATATTTTGCAACAGACTAAATAAAAGAGAAGAGAAGCCAAATCTTTGTGGAAATAGCCTAAGAGGGGGTGAACCATGGTAAAACCTGTGTTATATATGATTTTTATTGAATTCTTACTTCCCTTTAATGGTTATGTTATGAATGGATAATTAACTAGATGTATTATAATGCATGCATGAGCCTACAAATGAGTGAATCCTAGAAATACTTGAATGCATAAGAAGATTAATGCACAAAGAATATAGGATACACCCCCAGATCCCCACTCATTCCTAGACAACAAACACTTGAGCATTGCAGTCACCCATAAAGTTATCTCAGGTGAGATTGCACGGTGCACTCTGTGTGCAATGTTGCCTTTTGGTTTACCTCGAGGGCCGATAGTTTGAGAGGGTTTTGTTGGAAACCTATTGAGATACGAACCTGGGTCAGGCCAAGAAGTGAAAGAGATATATATACCAACACATTCATACAAATATTACCTTGTCTTGAAGGCACTCTTCCAGGTATCTTCTTCTTTGAGTCATACCTGGTGATATATTGATTTCAATTCCAACTTAGTGAATTAATTGAAATGTTGCAATTGGTCTAAAAGATCATCAATTTTTGGTAGAGGGTATCAATTCTTTAGTGTAATCTTGTTCAATGCCTTATAATAGATACACATTCTCCAAGTCCCATTCTTCTTAGGAAAAATTACGATGGGTGACCCACAAGGTGAGGTACTTTGTCGAATCACACCCTGCTCCAACAATTGTTGCAATCGCTTATTCACTTCATTCACTTCTAGAAAATATTGTCTATACAACCCAATATTCAACAATTGGGAGTATGGAAATAACTATATTTCGTACTTCACATCCCTCTTGGGTGGTAGCCTTTTAGGCTCCTTGAACAATTCTCTGTATTCTTGTAAAAAATCATCCAAATGATGTTTCTGATTTTTAGTACACCCTTCCAGGGATGCCTTCACTTTCATTGACTCATCATAAGACTAATTTTCTATTAAGAAAAAAAAAACATATTGCTTATTGGAACTAATCAACTTCTTGGCTTGGTTGGCAATTACCAGTGAGATATTTGACTTGCCTTTATGCGCGTTGATGATGTAGATATTTGACTGGTTGGTTCTTTGCATGAATATTGCAGCTCTCATATACATATAATGGCTTCCAAACACTACTCCACATACATCAAGGAGTACTATGTTCAATTCCACTTGATCAATAAAAACAACACTTATAACAAATTTAATCTTACACTATTTCGTTACCTTTATCTCTGCATCCTTATTTACCCAACTCAATAGATAGTGGTTAGGATGATCATGAACCTCCAATCCAAGATGGTTTACCATATCTGCTGCTATGAGAATATCCTATGAATGAGAGTCAAACCTAGCATCTATCTTGGTCTTCTTGACCTCACTCTTGATGTGGAAGAGCTTGGTCATCTCCTTCTCTTCATGGTGATGAAGGCTATTTAGATTCACCTCCTTCTGCATAGACGTGTAGACAATATTTTCATCCACATTTGAGCTACTTTCAACCTGATTGCTCGAATCTTTGGCTAGAAGGTTAATTTTCTTTCTTTCCTTCTTGTGATTCTTCAGATTCAACTCTAGATGTAGTTTCCATCATTTTTCCTCGGTGTGGTCATCAATGTTCAAATGATTGCAGTGGTTGCTGGGATTGTTACTCTAATGTGAAATGATTTTTTTCTTCTTATCTTTCCCCCTTTCCACTTCTTCATCCCCTCCTTGGAATCTTCCTGGTGCTCTTTCTGCTTCAAACCACTTGGTTGCCTTTTCTTTCGGCCTATGTTTTCCAGGTACTGTGCCTATACACACACCTCATCCACTGTCCTTGGCTTGAAGAGCATCACCTGCTTTCATAGATGATTATGTAAACCCCCCAGATACTTGAGGACTACATCTGGGTTATTGGGAGAGATACCCAACATGATGGCCATCTATCTGAACTCAGTGGTGTACTCCTGTACAATTTCCCCCTGCCTCCACCTAAGGTAGTGCCACCGAATCCATTGGTCCTCTACATACCCAAAAGGGTAGAATTGGGACTTTATGAGGGTTTTCAAGTCCTCCCACCTAGTTACTAGCGGATCACCCTCTATCCTAAGTGTTTCCATATGGATTTCCCACCAGGTTAAAGCATGGCCCTCTAAATTCAATCTAGAAAATGAAATATTTTTCTCTTCATCTATATGGTGAATGCTAAAATAAACTTCTACTTATTGCATGCTCTCCAGAAATCCAATAATGAAGACGCAATTTCATGAGATTTTGTTCCATGTTCAAATCTAGTTCTTAGGAGCTTGGCCAAATAATGTCTCAGCAAGATGTCCCTTTTTTCAATGTTGTAGATGGATCCACAAAAAGACACATGAAGAATTGATTTAAAGAGTTTGGAGACCAAAGTTCCAAAAGTCAAGTGTCATTGCCAAATTCCCCATTGGTACATCAACCATGCCATTGCTACCAAGGGATCCTTCCAAAATATCTCATGATCATCATGCCATTGACCGACACCATGGTATGTCTACACATTTCCTTCCTCTTAAATCAATAATACATGTATTTTGAATTTCATAAAGTCTCAATTTCTTATGTGGTTATCTATGAAATATAATGACCTTTACCTGAATATAATTCACATAACCACTACACCTAAATTCAAAACTTCAGCCTCCACTACTCCACCACTTCCATGATTTTCTACTCCACCCATCCCTAACCCACACAATAAATTCAGCTTGGCCCACTTACAATGCCAAGTTACCCTATTATCCCATCCCTTCCCTTAATAAATTTGATGGTGAAAACCTATTTTAGGCACCACCAGACCCTGGGAATGCTTGAAAACTAGTTTGCTAGCAATCATTCCTTGAGAATAAAAAAATTCTGACAATGAAAACCATTTGGGTGCAATTAGACAGATCTTGTTTGAAAACCATCTTGCTGGTGGACAAGGTTTGCAAATAAAGTGAGAAATAAATGATTCCATCCAAGTTACTCTCCAAATAAATATATCCATGCTGCTCTATGAATAATTATCTCCAAGCTGAATAAAGATTTCCAAGATTCATTACTACATCAAAAGTTTGTTCCAAATCTACATTGTTCTACATGCCCCAAGCTCCACACTGCTCTTCCTTGCAAAGTTCCGTTAATCCCTAATATTGGATCATTACCCCTTAATTGGGGCATATTATATTAGTAATTTTATTTTATTTATGTCAGCTTTAGGACATTAGTTGTAATTATACCTCCTAGTCTCCTATATATACCAAGGAGTCATTTTCATTTTGAATCATCTTGTACTTGAACATTTAAGTGGGGTAAAAGGAGGTTGCCCCCATGAAGAGGATTATTATCTGAAATTATCTCTTTTTCAAGGCGTTGAGTACTTTTTCTGAGGTTTTTCTATGCTATATTGATATTTGGTTCTTAACATATGGTATCAGAGCTCAAGGTCTTGGGGTTTCGCTGCTACATCTGATACACCTTGGAATTTTCGCTATAACTTTTTTATACAATGTTTAAGAAGGAAATTCTTGGAGGATATTTAGTATATGGATCAAGGTACATTGGGTTCAAAATTCAGCACCTGATACCTTATACTTTCGGAGATACAACCTGTACAAGATAGGGTTTTGGAATCATCCTAAACTGAGTCATTGCAGAATTTTCGCTATAAAAAATGTTCTGTAACGTTTCAGACCCTGAACTCTAGAGGATATTCACAGAAATTAGTAAGGTATCTTTGGTAAAACTTTCATATTTTGGGTCATCTTAAATTTGTAGATACACCCTGTGTAATATAGGGTATATGACTAGTCCTATTGACTAGTCTCAAGAAGGTGTTCCAGGTAAAACAATCACAACTTCTTCCTAGAGTATCCAAATAGAGTGGGACTTGTTTCATTGGATCATGGACAGTCTGTAGTATTTCTTGTGCGAGTTTTAGAATTTTATATCAATTATTGTGTGTGGGGCATGCTATACAAGTGAGATCTCCTAGAAAGGACAACAATCGGCAAGTTGTGGGGAAGTTACCATATATTCCACTTGGCACATCCAATTTTGATCAGAACTGTGGCATTGCAGAGAAGAAATATCATAAAATTACATGAAATAAATTTTCATACCCAGAAGGGCCGAAACTTGGGAGATACAATAGAAGAAAGATTGTCTATAAGAACCACCTCAAAATCAAGGTTCAAAAGTGATACTTGGCCAACATGCCACCCAAAAAGGGAAATTATACACCAAAAAAGCCTCTAGACAATCCTACTTGGACTCTTGATGAAGGTGAATAAATGTGTAGGGACATAAATGATTTAAAAAAGAAGATAGTAACAAAATATGAACTACAAGAGATGATGGAGGGTTTAAAAGTGGAGATCATGGAAGTATTGAAAAATTTCGTAACAGAGAAGACACCTGAAAGTGAAATGCATCCCATGAAATTCATGATGAGGACACAAGGAAGGTGAATCAAGAATGCAGAAACTCCAACTTTGGTTTGAAGACCAACCACGTTCCTAAGATTGATATGAGGAAGTTTGATGGCAAGGACCCAATCACATGGATA
>ML792652.1:1924-14014 GCA_009831015.1 Picea engelmannii | reverse complement strand
TGTTTATTTGGGTTTTCATCTATTTTCTTTGATGTTTCTTCTTTCTTTGGTGTATCTTCCTTTTGGTCTTCTGCACATTCTTGCATTGCTTCCTTTATGTAGTTTTCTTGTAGTTTTTCCCAAAGATATTTAGTTGATGAATGTTTTTCAACTTCGTTTATTTTATTTTCAAACTCTGATAATCCCCTTAGAATTATGTTCAATGCCATTTCATTGTCTTTTTGTAGCTTCTTTGTTGTTGCACCCTTTGGTATTCCTTTTGGATTGGTGTAACCATATAATACTTATTTCCAAATGTCAAACCCCTGTTCCTGTAAAAATTCTCACATCCTTATTCTCTAATGAGAAAAGTTTGATCCATTGGACAATGGAAATCCATCTGAAGAGTAAACTTCCTAAATATCCATGATCTTCCTTCAAGTGGTTAGATTGTTCTTGAAGGAACCCACTATGATACTAATTGTTGGAATATTCACAAACACCGAGAGGGGGAGGGATGAATCCATATTGAGCACATTTTACCATTTTCAACCTTAAGCACATCATGTAAACATTAACCATTAATGATGCCATTCATCATCACAAAAAACCATACACATAACACAATGAGTTTTCCGTGGAAACCCAAACGGGAGAAAACCACATAATGCTTTTTTTGTATCATTTTAAATTACATTCATAGGAAGAACCAACTGGAAGGAGGCACCAACCACCTAATTTATAGGCACCAAATTGAAGGAAGCTCCAACTCCCTGATTTACTAGCATTGATTGGAAGGAGACACCAACCCCCTGGATTTACCATCTCTAACTAGAAGGAAACACCCACTTCCTAAAGCATAGGAACCAACCTGTTGAATGAAGACACCAATATTCTCAACTGAGCACCAACTTAATAAGATATCACCAATCCAGGATATTCATACACAAAGTACTTTTGAATTCACTTGCATGCTTCATTTCATAGACAATCCTTCAAACCTGAACAATCTTCATAGCATCATTCCCAAAATTTAATCACTGACAGAAAAATCCACTAACGGTAACATCCATTCATGGCAACGTCCACTAATGGAAACATCCACTCACGAAAACATTAAGACAACATAAAAAAATCATAGAAAATTATACAAAAACATCACAACCTCATGACAACATCATGACAACATCACAACTTCATAGCAGAGCATACGACAACATCACAACCTCACAACAACATCATGAAACCATTACAACTTCATAGCAGAGCATATGGAAACATCACAACCTCACAATAATGCATAGACCAACCTTACAACCTTACGAAAACATCACAACCTTATAATATACCTTGAGGATAATAAATACCTTAAGAGAATCCATTAGACTTTTCTTGCACACCAGAAAGACACCCCAACACCTTGAGTGCACCTAAAACTTGATCTCTTCACCGGTTACCCTAAAAATGTGAAATTCTATGATGTATTTATAGTAATTATGTCCCCCAAAATTAGTTGAGCTGACCTCAATTTTCTGGCTGGGTTGTCGGACGAAAAAACTCATATCTCCTCATTCCTAAGGAACTAGAGGGATTTCCATATACCATTGGAAACATCTCAGAATAATTTTTCCAAACATGTAACTTGTGCTTCCATTTGGGTTAGTTATGTAGGGTAAAAATTCCCTCAAATGTAGGGTATCCAAATTGACCAAAAACTAATACTTTCAACAATCTCCATCTTGCAATCTTTATCTTGGACATATGTAGGTTTTTAATATTGATCTTGGACATATTGTAGGCTCCATTTTTGTACAAATCAAGGTGGGAATGTGGGAAAAAACACATGTTATCTCATCCCATGAGGGCCATGCTTAAAATATATGCCATAAGGGGACAAATTTGGAGTTATATACACTTATGTCAAGGTTCCTTCAAGGAAATTCAAGGCTTATTCAAATGGAATTGTTATCGCACAAATTGTAGGTTGGGAAAATCCCAACCCAAACCACAAGAGTGTGACAACTATGGGAGTACCTACCCACTCTCACCTTAGATAGAAACTCCCCTCTCTTTAGTGATTATATGTCACCACAAGGGGGGAATCTCAGTGACTCTAGGGGGATTGAGATGGAAAGTGAGAAGATGATGGCTAAAAACCCTATAGGTCAGGTTTGGATAAGGATAAAGGCTCGGAGAAGAGTCTTGTTGAAGAATTGTGGTTGCAAAAGTATGGTGTACCTGCAAGACAATATTAAACCTGCCGGAAACAAGACACAATATAGATACACAAGCCTTGAATCAAAGGGGAACAAGCAAAAAACATTTTTGTCCCAAAACTTTAGTAGAATATATATATATATATATATATATATATATATATATATATATATATATATATATAACACAAGTTTTGATGGTGAAAGAAGGATGAAAAATGATGCTATCATCAACATATAGGTGCAGCCTTGTGGCTATAGAATTTTTTTTCTACAACAACAAGTTCTAGCCACTCAAATTCACAAGAAATCACTTGAATGAAAGTCCTTGACAAGATGAATAATTAACACTATTTACTTGCAATTTTCAGCGGTAGAAAGAGTAACAAAAAATGATTAAAGAGTGATTTTCTGCATCCCTAATGGCTGTAGCTTTAAGTTATAACAACAATAAGAATTACTTGGCTAAGCTAGACACCCTAGTGGCTCAAGCAAGATTATAACATATAAAATTGATTCCAACTTGAACAAATGCAATATCTCCAAAAATCACGTTTATCAATGCAATGATTTTATTTCTCCAATGCAATTTAGATTAGTACCTTTATCAATTGGGTTGTGGAGTCTCTTTTTGTAAGAGCTAGCTGTGTTACCTCCCTAGGGGTGTAAGCATTTTTACTCCCTATGTAAAATAAACTAGCAAGGTAAATCTAGGAGGGTGTAATCCCTTTTACTCCTCCTAACAACCTTGTTAAGAATATTTTCCAAAAACAAAAATGGACCTTGGTGGATGGTGTATTCCTTTATAATCCTCCAAGGCTTTTGAACATTAACAACCATGGAACAAGAATAAGTACCAGCAATATGCAGAAAATTATCAGCCAATTCCACTAGATAGAAAGACAAAACCCTCTTATACCAAGCATATTCCATAAAAAAGCAAAGAAAAACATCCAAGGGAGATAGCACAACACTTCTTCCACAAGAGACAAGTACTAGCATCCAGAGAGAGAGAGAGAGAGAGAGAGAGAGAGAGAGAGAGATGTGATTTTCCCAAGAGGGGCGAATATTTCAGCCAAACCATATGTAATTCTCAAGTGTTATGAAATGATAAAATGAAATGTCATGACCTTTATTTATACAAGGTATAAGAAAACCAATTTTTCCACTTAACTAAGGGTAAAACACAAATTAGGGAGGCAGACCTCCTAATTTTCCCCTTTACAAATTAAAATTAAAATTTACAATAGATGCAAGCCCTAAAAGGTGACATCATGCTCTCTAGGGGTGATGTCTTGGCTCATAATGCGGGACGTTGAGCTAGTTGAGGAAGTTGTTGGGCCTCCCAAGGCCTAGTATCCATGCACTAGGGTCTTCCTCCAAGGAGAAACATCATACCATCACCTAACCCTAGCCCCCAAGTGTGATGTCATGCCCTTAAAAGTAATTTTTTGAGTTTCTAAGGTCAAACATTGGGAAATAGGGGGCTAGCTATGCTTCTCCTAGGTGTCCTCTCATGCCTCCAAATGAAACATTTATCATCCAACTGTTCAAGGATAGGGGGTGCAATATCCATACCGTGGGCTTCATGCCCCAAGTGAAGGTCCAAGTGACCTTGTGCCTTCACAGAATAGATTTCCACTTGTCAAGGCCCTGCAACGACAAGAAAATTTACCCTCCAAGGGATCACAAGTCATAAGCATCATGTAAATTAAATCATATTTAATAAAAGAACCACCCAAACATGTGTATCAAACCCCCCCTCTTAAAATTAAAAAAATTCTCAAAGACCTTACACAACTTGCCAAATTTAGGTAGGGAGGGTTGTCATGTTGACCTATTGGGTGAATCCTTCCCCAAGTTGAGGAGTGTTTCCTAGGTGGACCCTCTCTAAGTCATGTGAAGAGTATGAGGTGGATGGGGATTACTACTTTTGTAAATGGGTTTTCTTTACATACAAGGGATCATATTTTTTCATTTATGGGATCCTCTATAAAGGGTGTGATGCCCTTTGTCCACAATGCATGATTTTTCCAAACCCTTTTTGCCATTAATTTGTTAGAGTGTTTCCAAGTTGAAGATAAAATGGGACTTCTACCTAAGAATGAAAAAAATTACCCATATTAACTATGCCTTGGTCACACTATGCTTTCCCAAGTTGAAGACGATGTGTGGGACTTCTACCTAAGAATGAAAAACATTTCGCACACACACTCTACCTTGGTTGGCATGTTTAATTAGTTATTTATTTTATGGGTCCCTCGATGCTTTTGAGAAACATTTAATTGTTCTCAGGATCCTTGGGAGAGCATATGGAAGGTTTATGATTGTATTTTATCTTTTTCCAACTACAAACCTCTAGGCCTTTAGCTCCTTCTTCCCATGAAATTAAGGTACAAACCCTTCTTGGGTCAATGTGGCCCGAAAACCCAAAAGATAAGGAAAAAAAGGGAAATAAACATGGAAAGTGACAAGTATTTGTGGGAGAGGTATGATAACTCATCAAGGAGACCCCCCAGTAGAAACCCTTTCCTTGAGGGTGACCACTTACTAGGACAACAATGTCAACCACCAAGGTGAAATAAGGAAAAGAGCATAATTTCCAAGAAAGCGTTTTCAAAATCAAGGAAGAACCCTTTGCAACATATTCAAATGATTCATTTATTAAAATTACACTTACCACGACACTAGACTCATTACCTCATGGAGAAAGACATGTCTTCCTCTATGAGCCAAGCTGGTGTGGTGAATGGTGTAGCCATCAATCGTGAGGTGATGAGTGATGTGATGTGAGGCTCTGCCTGCTGGTCTGTGGACATTGTCAATCAATCCATCTCTCGATACTCCATGTCTGCAACCTGAGGGCCTCGAGACATCATCTCCTTAGTTATCTGTAGGAATGGGGGATAACATGACACATCATATTGCTTTAAGGGCTTCTTCAATTTACTTTGACATTGACTTGTCCTCATGGCTTGAATACTGCATGTTGACTTATCAAGGCTTCATCAACACGTCTTCAAGGCTTCTTCTCTTGGCTTCAAGGATTCTTTACTTGGCTTCATGGCTTGAATAATCAAACAATCTCAAGGCTTCTTTACTTGGATTCATGGCTTCAAGGCTTCTTTACTTGGCTTCATGGCTTCAAGGCTTCTTAACTTGGCTTCATGGCTTCAAGGCTTCTTTACTTGGCTTCATGGCTTCTTAACTTGGCTTCATGGCTTCATCACTTGGATTCATGGCTTCAATACTCAAACAATCTCACTTTTTCATTGCCACATCATCATCATCATGGTTACATCCTTATCATTACTACCACATCATCATCATCACTGTCACTTTGACGTCAATGGAGACATTTTCTCAACATAATGAACATACTTTAGGTGTTTCTATATTGAAACCATATTATAGATTACTAATAAGTGATCCATTTGAAATCTTGAAGAGTTATGGATTATCCAATTACTATACAACATCCACCAACGCGTCTACTAGCCTATTAACTAGAGAATATACTCACATCATAGACCCGACTTGCAATCATCCTTCTATAATAGTGCCAAATATAAGTAATGGAGTGCCTGACTACTCAACTATAGACTCTTATGATGAATTTAATGCAAAAACTATTCCTACAAGGGATATTTGTCTTCTCTAATGGGAAAATAAGACAATTGAAGTTGTTGGTGTTGATGTAGGTAATGTAAATGAGTCAAGGAAAAAATAGTGTGGTAATGTTTCTTAAATGGCATATGTGCTAGATGCATGTGATCCTGATACATATGCATATGCATCAGGTTGATCTAAATGGGAGAATGCCATGGATGGAGAGTACAATTCATTGATGAACAATAAAACTTGGGTTCTCGTTCCCTGACAAAGAAACATGTGGTGAAATGTCGATAGGTATGTAAGACTAAATTCACATTTGAATGTGTTGTTGAGAGGTATAAATGTCAACTAGTAGAAAATGAATTTTCTCGGTAGGAAGGTATTGACTACATTGAGGCCATTGCCCATGTTGCAAATATGAACTTTGCTAGAATTATCCTTTTACTTGCTGCTCATTTTGGATGGGAGGTACATCAAACATATGTCAAGAGTGATGTATTACATGATTATATCACTTAGGATATTTATATGGCGAAACCCCTAGTATTTGAGAAGGATGATAGTATTATTTGTCACCTACAAAAATCCTTATATGGTTTGAAACAATCCCCCAGGGCATGGTATGAGAAAATTGATAGGTTCTTTCTTGAATTTGGTTTCACATGTTGTGAGTTGGACCATAGTATTTATGTTTTACATGTGAATGATGATATTTTGATAGTTTCACTATATTCCAATGACTTGGTCCGTATTAGTGGTAATGTTGACATAATTTTGGATTTAAAAAAACAACTATAGATAATTGGGAAATGACCAACCTTAGTTTGTTACATTTTTTTTCTAGGCATTTAATTTTTGCAAACAGATTATGGTATATTTATTTCTCAACCTAAATATGTTTTGGATCTATTACAAAGGCTCAATATGGAAGGTTGTAAGCCATGTACTACACCATATCAACTAGTAGTAACACTAAATAAGGAGTGTGATTTTCTAAAAGGCGATGATACTCTCTACATGCAACTTGTTGGTAGTCTCGTTTATTTGACTCACAATTGTCCTAATACATCCTTTGTTCTTAGTGTGGTATCTAGGTTCATACATGATCCAATAGGGAGCCACTTGAAGGTTGCAAATAGGTTTGTTCTCATATCAAGGGTACATTTGATCTTGGTATAAAGTATTGTAGAAAGAATATGAACCTATTGGTTGGTTATACTGACTTAAATTCGGCTAGAAATGGAGATGAAAATAATCAACTTCCAACTATGTATTCCATCTTAGATCTAGACCCATAGTCCGATATTGTAAAAAGCAGAAGGTAATTTCCTTATTGACCAGGAAGGATTAATATAGAGGTGCAGTTAATGCTATTACACAGGCTGTGTGGATTTGCAACCTAATGGACGAGCTCACATTTCCTTTTGAGAACTCAACTGTGGTGTATTGTGTCCATTAAAGTGTAATACAAGTAGCTAAAAACCCTATTTCTCATAGTAAAATGAAGCATGTGGACCTTCAAGTCCATTATTTGAGATAGTTGGTATATGAAAATGTTTGTCTCTCATTTATTGTAAGATAAATGATCAAATTATTGATATCTTTACAAAGTGAATGACAAAATCTTAGTATGTGAAACTTCAATCTATGCTTGGAATTCAGGAAGCTATTATTAAAGGGGGTGGACATGTACATAGATAATTCCACCTCCCGAATCTCTATAAATTTTTACTGATAAGGGGGTGTTGGAACAATGGGCTCATTACATATTTATATATTTTTGAGACAATCAGTCGATGACCGAAGTTTTATTAGGGAAGTCAACTAAGAGGTCGACTAGGCAATCAACTAGTCAATTAGACCGACTAAAGGTGGTCCTACTCATTCAATTGGTGAGTAGGTTGAGGTAGAAAAGATAGAGATCTAAGCGCGCGTAAGGTAGTCAACGCTAAATACGTCTCCCTTATTATGTGGGAGTTAGTTAGGATTTGGGTTATATCTAAATAATCCCATGGTTCAGTCTATCAAGAAAGTTAATGAAATAAAATGTGACAATTTCATGTGTTGAGCTATGCCTGATTGTACTTCAATGTTATAATAGTCTGTTTAGACACTACCTCTTCTTAGACATTGTTCTTTACTTTTGGAATCCCTACTTCTCCAACCATTCAAATTATTGTACTTCAATGTTGTAATAGTCTCTTTAGACACTACCTCTTCTTGGACATTGTTCTTTACTTTTGGAATCCCTACTTCTCCAACCATTCAAATTTTAATTTGTTCCATTCAATAAAACTTTAATTATTTTTTAACTTGGAAATTAATATTTTATAAATTTTACTAAGATGTTATACAAGTAAGACCCATTTTTTTTTTTATAAAATAAATAGTTGTTAAAAATGATATTTATAAAATAAAAACTCTTAATACTAATTTTTTTTTTCTTAAAAAATTATGAAAATTATGTCATGTTAGAAAACTTTCTAAAATAAAATTCATTTAATATTGATTTTATTTTTATTTTTTAATAATATATATTTTAAACAAGTAAATTATAATAAAAATAAATAATTTAATATTTTGAAAAAATATATAAAAAATCAAATTAAATTATTTTTTAATATATTAATATTTTAGTATAATATACTTATTTAATTTTAAATTATAAAATTAAATTAATGGATAAAAAAGAGTGTTGTTATTCTTCCACAAATTTAAATCTCCTCAAAATATGATCATTCCTCATATGTCGATATATTTATATAAACAGACTCACTTGATTAAATCCAAATGCAAGTTTTAAATAAATTTAATATTATAATTTTTTTTAATTAAAATAATTAAATAAAAAACAATAGAGTTAATAATAAACAAACTCACTTGATTAAATCCAAATGCAAGTTTTAAATAAATTTAATATTATAATTTTTTTTATTAAAATAATTAAATAAAAAACAATAGAGTTAATAAGTATTTGTATTAATAAAAAATAAAAATATCACAAGATCTTATCAATATCTTTCTTCATTTAACTTGGGTGAAGGTAACTCGATGTTGAAAAAGCAATGATTCATCTCAACCTAACCACAACGATGACAACCATCATTAATTCAAATTAGTTAATTATTATTATAGATTTTTTCCTTTAATCGAAGATAATCTTTTTCTATGATATGCCAAAGTACTACAGAGCAAGCTTTTTATGTAATATGCCAAAGTACTACAAACGATTAGCTCGCATGGCAAGACGTGCACACACTCTCCCAATTTGGGGAGAGGTTACGAGTTCAAGCCTGGCTACGAGTTCCTCGGGCTGCTGCTTTCCACTCCCATATCATCCACTATGTGGGGAAGTATCGGGGTGGGTTCCCGGGTTAACTTCCATGTGGAAAAAAGATTAGCAGGTGAAATGACTCATGAAGGATAAATTATTGAGAATAGGAATATTTTTGTGTTGTCAAGTTATTAGTCCCGTCGAAGGCATAGGGACTATAGAATTCGATTGGTCATCGACCACTTTGAGTTTGACCAGAAATATTTATACCCTTTCCAAATGTATATATGAGAAAATAAATAGTTATTTTTTTATAATATTTAAATTAATTTTATTGAACATGTTGTTGATTAACAAAATCGATGTCTTATTATCGAGCTTAATAGATAAGGTAAGTTTTTAAATTTGTTATAAGTTCATTAAATCTAAAATGATTTTTTTCCAAAATTACATAAGGTATGTTATCAATTTATTATAACTTGACTGATTGATTTTTCCAAGAAACTTCATTGATCATTAATTTTTCTCAAGATGACGACGATGCATTATATCACTTGTTAAATTGATCAAATTTATATGTGTGTCCATTATGGTGCATGCATTGCCAACAGGTTTCTCTAATGATCCCAGAAGGGCAAAAGCATTGCCAACGGGTAAGGTAGCAGATCTCATTGGAATTCTTGAGGAATTGTTGATAAGGTTCACTCACTCTTGCCTATCTATGTTAACGGGATAGAGAAACCCCTCTCTTAAGATTGGGAGGCCTGACGGATGTGTGAATAAGCAAGAAATATGTTCCTCCCACTTAAAGCTTCAACTGTTCTCGGCAAGAGGATCCTTTCACTGCGGAAAACAGGCTAGCGCATACATTTTCTCTAAAATCTCCAACGACAACCATTAGACCATAATTGAATTAGATTTTAAAACGGGAATGCTAAATTATTTATGTATTCACAGAATCCATTGTTTTCAACAAGTGATTTTGTTCGTGTGTATTGAAAGACTTCAATTTGATAGTAATATTCATGAAATAAAAGTTAATTCTAGATCATTTTTTTTTAAAGATAATAATTCAGGTTATTATTTTAAAAAATACTAAAAGCAAAATAGTTCATGTTTTCGAAGTAACATTTTAGAAGAGTTTTTAGTACACATATCAATATAAGCAATATTTTAGAGGAGTTTTTAGTACAAATGAGAAGACAATAAGATTAAAAAGTTTTTAATACAAATGTCAAGACATTGGAAAGATGTTGACACTTATGATATACCACCAAATTCATTTAATGCTCAATTGTGATTGCCGCTACAAGCATGTAATTTTTTATTGGCATGCAAATTTTTATTTGCATACCATTATAACTTACTTCATAGGCCATCTGCCAAAATTCTCTACAGACTAAGTTGCCATATCCATTCATTTACTCAACATCTACCATGCAGGGACTAAGCTACCATGCAACACTTATTGTGATTATGAATACTTTTTTTTCAAAATTTTCTACTTCTTGTATTGGAATTTATTCATTTCTAAAATAATCTCATTTCTATTACTACACAATAATTTATTAATATTTTTTTATTATATAATTTTTAGAAATATAAATAAGTAATATTATTTAATACAATATATTATAGTGAAATAAATAAACAATCTAAGATACGATGATTATCTTTTAATTAAGTTGTTATTATTACCAAAGTTATTTGGAATTTGCACTTAATTAGTTTAATAAATGTTTTTCTTCCTACACATTAATTTATAAAAGTAAATATATACTTAAAAAAATCAAACTTAATTAGTTTAATAAATGTTTTTCTTCCTACACATTAATTTATAAAAGTAAATATATTAAAAAAAAAAAAAATCGAACTTATAAAAAGTAACACTTTTACTTTTACTTTAACCATTTTTAAAATTTATTAATAAAAATAATTTATATTATTCTTTTCAATATTTAATTTTGTATTAAAATTATTTTATATATATATTTTTTTAAATAAAAAAGGGGATCCTGCTATTATATATTATCAAAAATCTGTAACAGAGTGTACATGGTCAACAGTCTAAAACTTTCAAAATGCTGCCGGAGACCGGAAACCAGCATAGAAACATGGCAAAACAACTATAATCCATTGGCACCTGTCCTGCCCGAAGGAAACCAGGACAGGTGCCTGAAGTCTAGTGGAATATAAAAACAGTAACAAAAATCTAAAACCATAAAACATGTAAACCCTAGGTGATCGGTGACCTGTCGACTTTGTTGGTCTTCCACGTGGAGCCAGCCGGGATGGCGAAAGACTGGAAGCTGAGTGGACACCTGCGCCGTGTTGGAATGCCGGAATGGGCATCGAACAGGACGTCGAGGCGCTGTCCCATTGTGAGTGCACGGTGCTCCAGGTCAGCCATGTGGCCTCTGAGCTCGAACAACAATGACAAGTGCTCCTTGCGAGAGAGAAAACCGTGCATGTCACCACCATCGAGCTCGTCCTCCTGCCCGCCGCTTCTATCCTCCATTTGCTTCTCGTCACCCTGCGCGTCTTCAGCAACAAACGGAGTATCCATGCTCTGCCAAGAAGTCTCTTCCTCAATGATACAACCAGGCAAGTCGGCATCCATTCTGAAAGTGTGATGTCCATCCCCACTTCCAGCCTCCACTCTGTCGCTTGGCTCTGCCATGGTCGACAGGTCCTCCAGCGTTAAGTCCTCCTCGACGATGCAGCCCGAGATCAATTGCTCCTCCAAATTGACTGAACCCAGATTGCTGCAGCCGGTTTCCTGCTCTGCAATGGAAGAGAGCAGGGCCTTCTCCTCAGCTCGAGCCTTTTGCCTTAGCATCGAAGTGGCAATTGCCAGAGCGCACTCGAGTTGCTCCCTGCGCTGCCGCTGTTCCTTGCGGGCATACCAATTCGAACCCCGTCGAGGCACCCCCCTTTTCCTTGGCATGTTGCTAAACTTTCTCCCAGACGTGCGCACAGGCTGAAGCGGAATGAGAGCGGATGCAC
>ML792651.1:333124-350628 GCA_009831015.1 Picea engelmannii | reverse complement strand
AAGTAGTTGTGAAGGAAAAAGAGCTAGTCTTGAATGACAGGAGAAGAATGTTGATAAAAGAAAGAAGACAATGATTGCAACAAGTTCAAACAATCTCAAAAGAATATGATAAAGAGATCCTCTGAGCATCCAAAGTTGATCAAACAAGTAAAGAATGCCAATATAGAAAAAATCTGTCAAGAAGCTATAATGTTCCCAAGCAGATTTGCTAGGAACTTAATGGTTTATATCTGATTTGTTTGAATATATTGTAGGTTGCTTCTAAAGGTTGCACTGTGGAGGTTTTTTGAGTTTTATACCATATAGAAGATGAATGTAACACAAAATAATATATAAATAACAAGATACATGAGAGATAACATAAGAGAATAATTAACAACTTTAGATCTAGCTTGTATTTAGATAATAAGATGACCTCCATACGTGGGATCTACAGACCTGGAATAATATAGGAGAGATATAAAATCTTGGGATGAACATGCCTCAAAGATAAAAAATAGGTGCAATTGTGAGTCCTCCTTGTCCTCCAATAGCAACATGCATGTATGACAAGATCAATTTCTTTCCTTTCTGAAACCTTGAACCGAGATCTGGCTAAGTTGCACACCTACTTGCTGGGAAACACCTAGGAATTTTGGCCTCCTTTGTTTTTCCCTCCAATCCACTGAAATGAGTTGTGTATATATATATATATATATATATATATATATATATATATATATATATATATATGGTAATGCTAAACACATGTAATGAGTTTCTTCAGTTGTTGACGGTGATCTTACCCTCCAACTCACTAGATCCACTAGTGAGAGTTAGGATGATTTTAAGGATGGAAATTTATTTTAAAATGTAGAAACCTTGGCGAATCTTAATAATCCTTCTTATTCCAACTATAAATTTTTGGCGATATTTTTGTAAAAATATTCAAATTTCTAAGGATTTTATATAGTTTATATTAAATTTTGGCGAGTTTAAAGGTAAAATAATTTTATCCTATAGAATTTGGGTGAATCATTTTTATAATAGAAAATATTGTTTTGGGAAAAACCATGAAAAATTAGCCCATGAGCGAAATTTATCCCCCAAAATCATCCCTAGTGAGAGTGCACCCTCCTTAATAAAATTTGCCCAGATGCAATAATAAATCAATGTGGAGAGAAAACCACACACAAGTTGATGAGATAAGGAACTATGGTGAGTTAAAACCCTTCTCGAAATGGTTTTTCTTCATATCTACCTAATTCTATGCAAATCGAACCTTTCTTCTCGAATAAATGCACCTTGTCTGCAAAAAAACCTCCAAACTTGCATCCTACCTTCACAATTTCCTCATGAGATGAATCTGAAATTGAGTAGAACAGTGAGGGGGGAATATTTCACCACCTTGACTAAGATTGTATCAAAAGCAGGGGAATATTTCACCTCCTTTTCGATCTCTAGGGTTTGTTTACTCAAAACCCTCAAAAAATTCAATTTGCAAATCTCAAAGATGCTAAGTGGAAAAATTCATGAATGAGGAGTGAGGTTCCCTTCTCTTTATTTTATACCTCATCTTTTACATTTCACTTGAGTTAATTTATTTATTCCTAAGGTAATTACTTTATTTTCTCCTCTAAGTCAATGAACCTTTTTTCTTCTTTTACAAAAGTCACTTTAATAATATAACATTTAGCTCCTTAGTGACCCTGTTGTGCCTCTTATCCCCTTTTTTCCCATGAGACTATAGTATATAGGGGTGACTAGACTACTAAGTCTTCCAATGTTCTTTTCAAGAAGAGGGGAACATTACACTCTCCCCTATTGGAAATTTCTTTCCCATAAGCAATCTTGAATATGTATGTTGTAGCACCTGTTCACTCTCCTAAGTGGCATCTTCTATAGGAAAATTTTTCCATTTGAATAAGTATTCCTTGATGTAGCTATTCCTTAGTTGTTTTTACCTCATCTACAAAATATCCCTTGGAATCAAAATCAAGTGTCCTTCTTCGTCTACTGGAGGTATCTCTTCATTAGCTAAAACATGCTTCCCCAATGCTCTTTTTAGGCATGATACATGGAAGACATTATGGATTTTTCGTCCTTGTGGTATATCTAATTCATATGCAACTTCCCCAACCTTCCTTTTCACCCTGTAAGGTCCATAGAAGTGAGGTTTGGGCTTCTCAGTGCCATTTTTATTAATGTATGTCTGTATGTATGGTTGTATCTGCAAATAAACCAAATCCCCTACATCAAAAGTGAACTCCACTCTTTGCCTATCTACATATAAATTTTGATGGTTTTGAGCCCTTTGAAAATGATCCTTGACTTCTTTGAGAATTCCTTGGATTTCCCATATTCACTCCTTATCCATAGGAGCTCTTCTATCTCCAAATACAATATCAACAAAAGTGAGGGGATCATAACTGTATAAAGATTTGAAAGGAGACATACCAATAGACGTGTGGTAAGCTGTGTTGTAGCAATATTAACCTATATATAACCACTTTAACCATGCTTTATGTTGTCCTGTTAGATAGTTTTGGAGGTATCCTTCCACCCACTTGTTTACTATCTCAGTTTACCCATCTATTTGTCGATGGTAGCTACTGTTGGGGTTAACTCTGTACCCACTAGCTGAAATAGCTCTTTCCTAAAGATGTTCATAATTCTACGATCCCTTTAAATCATAATTGTTTTGGGTAATATATGCAACCTGAAGACTTCCATGAAAAACAAATATGCCACCTGAGATGCGTTTAAGTCCATGGAGATGGAGAAAAAGTGAGAAAAATTGGTCAAATGATCTACTACCATAAATATGCAATCCTTCCCTGTGCCTTGGGTAGTCCTATAATGAAATCCATATATACACTCTCCCACTTATGCTCTGGAATGAGGAGAGGCTGAAATGGACTTATTAGGTGAGTGTTCTCATATTTTTTCTATTGGAAAGTGGCACATTCCTTGATGTGGCACATGACATTTCCCTTGAGACCCTTCCAATAAAACCTTTCTCTTATCTATATGTATTCTTTAAGGAATCCTTGATTCCTTGCTAATGATGAATCATGAAATGCTTGAAGCACCCTTTTCTTGAACAATGGTTCAGGAACTAGATAGATTCTTCCCTTATAATATATGATGTCATCTATAATCCTGTAGCTATCATCCTATAACTATCCATCCATCAACTCACTTGAAAATTTATTTTTGGAGTACTACACCCAATAAATGAGAAATCCAATCAACTGATATCTCTGACATGGAGTAGGATGAGGGTCTCCTAGACAAGGAATCCACTACAACATTGTTTTTTCCTTTGAAATAGTATGTGTCAAATTTATATGCCTAAATTTTACTCACCCACTTTTGTTGTCTTTCATTAAGGTCCTTATGTTCAAGAAAGTACTTGAGGCTATTATGATTTGTCCTAAGAACATTTTTTTCTCCTACCAGATATTTCCTAAATTTGGCAAAGGCGTGCATTATGTATAGCATATCCTTATCATAAATGGTGTACATAAACTAAGTCCCTCTCAGTTTGCGTCTCTCATAGGAAATGGGATGCATATTCTACATGATAAAAACTCCAACACTCTCACCTGATGTGTTACATTCCAAAATGAATGGATAAGAAAAATATGGCAAGAATAATACTGGACAATTTCTCATCACCTTCTTCAGTTTTTCAAATGTTAATTGATCTAGATTTTATGAGAAAAACAAAATGAATACAGATTATTAACATGTGCTTAAAACAAAATAACAACGATATAGTAAAATTGGTTTCTATTCAATAGCGAAATAAGTTGAAACTGTAAAATGTAGCAGAAACAAGCTTTCTGGAATGCTGGCGGCTTATCTCTGAGGAGAGATGTGACAACAGCGCGCATTCGCAAGAAGAAGGTTACAATGAGGCTCTGAAGTCATTTTTACAATAAGAAAGAATTCCAAACAACCTAGACATCCAAAAACCTAACCCTAGGAGATGAAGCGCCAAAAGTCATGTGGGCCCCGTTTGGGTAAGTTAGTACACCAACTTCCCAGGGTTGTAACTTTTGCATACGATCTCCGTTTTAGGTGTGTGATAGCCCATTGGAAAGGTATTGTCGAGGAGATTCATTTTGGGGGATCAATAATGCCTTCAAATATAATTGAGGAGATTGATCCCAAAAAAACTTCATTTAGGCCCTCAAAATCGCCCCAGAAGTTAAAACTGCTAAAAATAGTAAATTGCCAAAATTGTCAGAAAATTGTTTTGAGAGAGTTGGAAAAGGTGGGTGGCCACCAATATCCGTCTATATCAATAATCACTCCTTAGGAATCAATGGTATCCATTGCATTGAGGTCCCCCATCAGATGAGGAAATTTCTGCTAAATTTGGCCTCGGGTGAGCCACTTGCGTTGGTGTAGGAGCTTCCCTGCTTTGATGACTCGATAAATATGGATCCTTTGTTGCCGAGTGCCCTTGATATGTCTATCCAAAATATGATCATTGGATTCTTGTTGTAGTCAGTCGGGGTTGAGCTCTGTTGGTGTCAGTTGTTCTGCTACTTCTGAGGTGTCCAATAATGGTGGGAAATAAGGGCGAAGGAGATCCACGTTGAACACTGGGTGTCGAACAATGAAAGGAGGAATGTTGAGCTCAAAATAATTATCCCCCACAGCCTTGGTGATAGTGTATGACCCATAACATAGTGGGCGAAGCTTTCGATGGGGTCTTATAAGGCGTTCTTTCTTCAAGTGCAACCAAACTTTGTCGCCCACCTGAAACTTATGCGGCACCCGGTGTTGATCATGGCATTGTTTGTACTTATCATTGGACTTCTGTAGGATATCCTGAACCTGTTGGCGGATGTAATGGATCCACTCAATGAACCAGGTGGCTTTTTCAGCTTCAATTGGAGCAGGAGATGAGTCAGTCGAGGTGACCGCAAGGGGAAGTGAAACATCTATGGGTCCCAATGGTTGGAATCCCAACCCCACTTGAAAGGGGCTATGGTTGGTTGAGTTATGCGGGGCTCGGTTGTAGCTATGCTAGACATTGGGAAGGATTTGATCCCATGTGGGAGGGTGCTTTGAATTATACATGTGAAGGATATGCACAATCATTTGATTTACAACCTCAGTTTGGACATCTGTCTGGGGGTGGAAGGCCATGGATTTGGTGAGCTTGGTGTCCTGCAGTGACCAGAGGCTCGAACATAATGTGCCAAGAAATCGACTATCTCGATATAAGACAATGGTTTTTGGGATTTCAAAATGTACCCAGACTCGTTCAAGGAAGATCTTGGCAGTGGCCTCTGCTCTGATGCTCTTCTTGCAGGCAACCATAATCGCCATCTTAGAAAAGTGATCAACAACCACAAAAACACAGTCATTTCCTCGCTTAGTGGATGGGAGGCTCGACATGTAGTCCATTGAGATGGATTCCCATGGCCTGTCCGGAATAGGAAGAGGGGTGTATAGGCCCTGTTTCTTAGTGGTTGGTTTGGAAATAGCTCAGGCAGTGCAGAACTTGATTTACTTGTTGACCTCCTGTCGAAGTTTCATCCAGTAGAAATGTTTCTGTAGCCTCGCTACTGTATTTTCAATGTCGAAGTGTCTTGCCACCCGACTGTAGTGGGATTCCCAGATTAGCTTCGCTCGCTCACTTGATGGAACATAGATATGGCCTAGACGACACAACAACGCATCCTAAAGATGGAAATTATTGACAACTGCGTTTGCACCCAACATTTGATAGGTGGTGGCGAGGTCAGGGTCTGTCTCATAGAGTTGGGGCCATCCAGATGTCTCATGGCCGCAAGAGTCTAGCATTGTGGTGATTTCTACGACTGGCAGTCTGTTGAGGCAATCAACGATGCGATTGGTGCTTCCTATTTTATACTTGATGTTAAGGTGGAATTGCTGCAAGTATGTGGACCACTTTTGATGGCAGTCATTCTGTAATTTTCCCTGTGTCTCCATGAACTATCGTGGCTTATGATCAGTGTGGATGACTGTCCCCTTCCCAAGAATGTAATGTCTCCACTGGTGGCATGCTTTCATAATGGAGTACATTTCTTTGTCATAAGTAGGGTACTTACGGACAGTATCTGACAATGTCTCACTATGATAGGCCATGGGGTAGTCATGCTGAGTGAGAACGACGCCCACAACATAGTCTGAAGCATCTATCTCGATCTCAAAAGGATTCTGCAGGTTTGGTAGTGAAAGTACCGAGGCTAAGCACAGGCGCTTCTTCAAATCATCAAACGCTTGTTTTTGGGACCAGCCCCACGCAAATTTCACCTTACCACCACCCCTTTTTATTTAGCTGAGGGCCCATGCAATATGGGAGAAATCCAACACGAACCTGTGGTAGAAATTGGCAAGGCCCAAGAAGCTCCAAATCTCAGTGAGTGTTGTTGGGGCTGGCCAGTCATGGATGACTTGGATCTTGGCTAGATCCACATGTACGCCATGTTGATCAATGATGTAGCCTAGGTAATGGACCCTGTCCATGCCGAAGGAGCATTTTTCCAAGTTGACGTATAGCTTGTGCTATCCTAGGGTGTGTAGAACTTGCTGAATATGCTGCAAGTGTTTGGTCCAAGTCTTGTTGTAAATTAGAATGTCATCAAGATACACCACTACAAAAGTATTGGTGAATGGTTGCAGGATATCGTCCATCATCCTCATGAAAGTGGCTGTAGCATTTGTCAAACCAAAGGGCATGACCAACCTTTCAAAAAGGCCTTCCTTTGACTTGAAGGCAATCTTCCATACATCTGTCTATTCTATCGGGACCTGGTGGTGGCCAGA
The DNA here is from genome assembly GCA_009831015.1 of Picea engelmannii. NCBI lineage: Eukaryota > Viridiplantae > Streptophyta > Pinopsida > Pinales > Pinaceae > Picea > Picea engelmannii. The sequence continues at coordinate 343,836 of ML792651.1, read as the reverse complement.
CTTCAGATCAATCTTACTGAAGTATTTGGCCCCCATGAGTTGATCAAGGAGGTCATCGATTCAAGGAATCAGGTACCAGTTTCTGACTGTGATTTTATTCAGAGCCCGGTAATCAATACAGAGTCTCCAGGTCCCATATTTTTTCTGTACCAACACGATTGGGCTCTCGCAAGGTGAGGAGATGGGGCAAATGTGCCCCTTGTGGAGTGGTTCTTGCATCTGTCACTTGATCTCCTCATTCTCTAACAAAGAGCGATGATAGACTGGCCCATTAGGTAGCAGTGCGCTGGGGGTCAGATTGACGGGGTGCTTGACCTGGTAGTGTAGAGGTACCCCTGTAGGTGAGGAGAAGATATCTAAGTATTCTTCCACGACCTTATCTACTTGCTTCTATTGTGTGGAGAGGTCGGCTGCAGAGACCCTAGATGTGGTTGTGATCTTTCACTTATTCTAAGAGTGAATCACGAAGAAGACAAACTTCCTCGTTTGAGAGATGACCTTCCTGCATTTCTTAGCATAGATCAAGGAAATAGCACTAGGTGGGACTGCCTCGTGTATCCTGTACAATTTCCTGTTCAAAGTAATAATAACACTTTGAGGCCTAGACTCATATACAACATGACATTTTCATAAATAAAGTTGCCCAAAAGAACATCACAAACTTCGAGAGGAGCAACATCACACAATACCTCGTCTTTGAAGGGATTGATGTCGTACGACAATTGACACTGATGGATAACGCGGAGATCGCTTCCTTGGCGGAGCCATCCAATGGTGTAAGGTTGTGGGTGTGGCATTGTTGGCAGGGCAAACCGCTTGATGACCTCTGCTGATATGAGGTTCTTCTGGCTACTGCTCTCAATGATGAAGTGCAGCGAGGTGCCTTTTACCCACATCTGTGAATGGAAGAGGCACTCTCCTTCTTCTGGCTCGTCTGGTTCACCTGGCTGGAGCTTGGTGGTAGCAACGGTGGCACTGGGTTCCACGTCAATGATCTATCTTCCCCTTTCTAGTTGTGGCTCAGAGTCATAATTTGCATCTAATTTAGAGACTTTCACTTCGGCCACCAGCGACTGCTTTGAGCAGGGGTCACTGGTGTTATGCCAAGGGCTCTTATGGAAGTCGCCCCACTTCCCGGTATCTTTCTTTGTCTTTTTGATGTCCTTCTTTTCTTGCGGCTTGAACTGGTTGTTCTGATACTGTCCATATTTTCTCTGTCCTTTGTTTGGTAGGTTGGGGCTGCCCTTTCCTAGTTTTTTTTGTGAAGGGTTCCCATGCCCAAATTACCGTGTCTTTTGTTTGAGCTTCTGCTTGATTTTGAGGGCATATCGATAGGTCGCGCCCAAGGATGAGATGTCCATAAATTCCATTTCAGTCTGGATGTATCTATGCAGAGCACCACGATACTTGAGCACCAGATGTCGCTCTGAATATTTGATACCCAACTTGGTGTGCAAGGTATGGAAGATATTTGTGAAATTTGGCACTGCTTGGTCTCTTTCTTGCCACAGTGTGGTCCATTTGGTATACAGGTCGTCATAACTTTCGATAAGGTAGTATTGTTCCTTAATAGCATCCCTAAAGGATTCCCAGGTGGTCATGACTGAAAATAATGAGGCTTCCTCTATTTCCTTTTGCTCACAGAAAGTTTCCCACCATTCTTTGACATGGGGAATGGATTTGAGGAGCGCAAAAGTAATCTTTTCTTTATTCAAAAAGTTATGGACAGAAAAATACCCTTCTAGTAGATTCAACCACTTGTCTACAACAACTGCATCTATCTGACCTTCAAATATAGGAATATCGAAGTTTATTTGTACCTTGAAGGGGGCGGTGCCTCCGTTCGAAGAAGATGCATCACTTGTTGGTAGCCACCGAAGGATTTACGCGAAACTATCCATCATCTCATTCCTCTGTTGCGTGAGGGCTTCCTCAATAAACAGTTTGAAAGGATATCCTGTCCCGTCATATTTCTTTTCTCCTGCCATGGGAGGTCTCTTGGGTGTGTGAGAGCTTCTTTCCTCAAGAGAAACAAGCTCGAGACCCAACTCTTTATACTCCGACCTCGTTGGGGACATGCATTAAGATGACAAGGAGCAGACCGCTTTGATACCACTGATCTAGATTTTATGAGAAGAACGAAATGAATACAGATTATTAACAGGTGCTTAACAAAAAATAACAGAGATACAGTAAAAGTGGTTTTCTATTCAATAACAAAATAAGCTAAAACTATAAAATGCAGCGGAAACAAGCTTGCTGGAATGGTGGCGGCTTATCTCTGAGAAGAGATGTGACGACAACGCACATTTGCAAGAAGAAGGTTACAATGAGGCTCTGAAGGTATTTTTACAATAAGAAAGAATTCCAAACACCATAGGCATCCAAAAACCTAACCCTAGGAGATGAAGCGCCAAAAGTCATGTGGGCCCCGTTTGGGTAAGTTAGTACATCAACTTCCCAGGGTCATAACTTTTGCATACGATCTTCGTTTTAGGCGTGTGATAGACTGTTGGAAAGGTATCATCGAGGAGATTCATTTTGGGGGAACAATCATGCCTTTGAATATAATTTAGGAGCTCTATCCTGAAAAACCTTCATTTAGGCCCTCAAAATCACCCCGAAAGTTAAAACTGCTAAAAATAGTAAATTGCCAAAATTGTCAGAAAATTGTTTTGAGGGAGTTGGAAAAGGTGGGTGGCAACCGATATCCATATGGATCATTAATTGTGCCTCATTACTCCACTTAAAGCACCCTTCCGGGTCAAATTAGTCAAAGATGCACATAATTGGGGGAACCCTTGACAAACCTTCTGTAATAACTAGAAATACCAAGTCCTTTCTGATCTGTGAGTGTTTTGGTTGTGGGCCAATCCATGAATGCTTGGATATTTTCTAGGTGAACCTGTACCCATTTTTCTCCAATAATGTGTCCCAAATAGAGAACTTCATTCATACCAATTTCACATTTTGATCCCCTAGCAGATAGTGACTATTTTTCCATGATTCTCAAGACCTCATCCACATGTTTGAGGTGATCCTCCCATGTCCTACTGTAAATCAACAAGTCATCAAAGAAGACTAGTAGGAACTTCCTAAAATATTTGTTGAACAGATGGTTCATGCATGATTGGAAGGTGGTTGGAACATTGGTCAAGCCAAAAGGAATGAAAATGAACTCATAATGCCCATAGTGGCATCTAAAGGTAGTCTTGTGTATGTCCTATTCCCTCATATTGATTTGATAGTATCGAGAGAGCAAGTCAATATTAGTGAAGTATACCGTTCCATGAAGCTCATCCAACAACTCATCTATCCTTGGAATGGGATAACTATTTTTTATGGTTTTCTTATTCAAGGCTCTGTAATCAATGCGCATGGACATAGTTCCATATTTCTTCTTTACCAACACAATTGGCGATGCAAATGGACTTGACTTGGTCTAGTATTCCCCATGGATAATAATTATTTAATAATATTCTCAATCTCGTCCTTATGCTTCTTAGGGTGCTTGTATGGTGTAGTGATGACTGATTTGGCCCCTTCTTCCAATTCTATGATGTGTTAAAACCCTTTATCCGGTGGTTGACTAGGAGGGATTGGTTCAAATACCTTTTTATTATTATGAAGGATTCTTTCTATGTCTAGAGGATATTGTTTGTGATCTTCACTAATCACTCCAGTAACAAAGCACTCAATTGCATAGGCCACCTCCTCTCGCCTAAATATTGCATGCATTATTTTGGTTGTCACAACTCTATGTGCATCTCCTATCATCCCCTTAAGTGTGATATTTTTTCCTTCTTCTAAGTTGAAGGAAATTTCAATGGTTTTGTAGTTGGTGGTGATTGGTCCCAACATCCTAAGCACTGCACACCTAGTATGATGTTGGTGTCTAGTATATCCAACACATAGAAATCTCGTGTCAAGGTGTATCTTCCCAAAGTCAATCTCATCTATGGAATATACCTATCACAATCCATAGTACGTCCTCCTACCACCTCAACAAAGAAACCCTCAAAGTATACGATGGGAATGTGTCTCCTCCCAACCATAGAAATGTCAATGAAATTGTGAGAAGCTCCTCCAACTAGTACTATTGCTCATTTCCCTTGCACAACCCCCTTCATCTGAAAAGTATTAAACTTAGGCACATCACAATTGGAATCTATGGTAACCTTCTTGATTCCTACATCATGGTGTGGGGTATCCCCTTCTCCTTTCACACGTGAGACCTGTTCATCCTCCCTTTGGTTCATCTATAAAATATGAATGCCTCCATTATCCTCATCATCCATATCCTCTTCATTATCATATACTACTATTATATTGTGAATATTCCCTTTACCCATACACCTATGACGTGACTGCCATTGATATTTTAAAATGGAACATAATTGCTTCTTTCTTAACTCTCTTCTTGTAGCCTCATCCACATTTCCTTTTCCCTTTCCAATCTGCCTAGTTTCTCGCCCCCTTGTAATGATTGGGGGTTTAGCCGTGTGATGTTATTCTTGTAAATTGCTCTTTCCAAATCTTTGGTGGGGCATCTCCATTCTTCCTAGCTTTCACCCAACTCATTGTCACCTATGTAAAGTCCCTTAGACTTGCTCTTCTACATTAGGTGGAAATATTCTCCTAGGGAAACATATCTTAGAAAACCTACACTTAGAGAGTTATATTCTCTCTGCATATCTTCCCATTCCTCCTCAATGCCTCCATACCCAAATGAATTTGTGTCTCTTGATCATGCCTCCAATAAGGTAGGCATATATGGACTAGGTGTAGTCTTTCTAGCTATGTGGGAATGTGAATCTGTGTCGTTGGTTGATTTGGGGTCCTATGTATCCTCTTTATGCCAAGATTCCTCATCCTAACTTATTCCTCCCTAAGATCCACCAAGTACTTGGTTTCCTCCAAATAGGGGTGGGTCCTTGTCTTTCCTTTTCTCCATCAATAACTGAGAGAGGATACCCTGATGCTTTCACTATTCCTCCATTATTTCTATCATTATATCATGTCCCTTTTGAAACTTTACAAAAGATATCTTTAGTTTTTCCTGTCCCATAGAAAAGTGATTCTACATCTCCTCTAGGCTACATTGCATAATAACTTGGTTGTTATGTAGTGTATCGTTTATTGTTTGAATCACCTTTTCATCTAAAATTGTTGCTTCGTTTGACACTTCATTCCCTATTTCATGAGTTTCCAGCATGATTTCTTCTGGCTCTTCTTCTTCTAGAATACCTAATACGGGTTGTTCCCCACAACATCTCCTCCTGGGAATTATTTTTTATCGCATGCCAGCGAAGGAATTTTCTTTGATACCACTGTAATGTTCCCAAGCACATTTGTTAGGAACTTAATGATTTATTTTTTATCTGTTTSTATGATTTGTTTGAATATTTTGCAAGTTTCTTCTCAAGGTTGCGCTACCCAGGTTTTGTTGAGTATTATAGTGTATGGAATATGAATGTAAAAAAACAATAGATATAAATAACAATATACAAGAGAGATAACAAAAGAGAATTTAAAAAAAAACTTCATATCTGGCCTTTATTTAGATAATTAGATGACCTCCATACATGCGATATACAGATATGGAATAATATAGAAGAGATATAGAATCTTGGGATGAATATTCCTCCAAGATAGAAAATAGATAAAGTTGTGAGTCTTCATATTCCTCCAGTAGCAACATGGAAGTCTAAGAAGATCAATTTCTTTCCCTTCTAAGACCTTGAACCCATATATGGTTGAGTTGCGTACCTCCTGGCTAGGAAACCCCTAGGAATTTCTGCCTCCTCTGTTTTTCCCTCCAATTCACTGAAATAATTTGTATATCTATAGATATTGTGATGAAAAACACTTGTAATGAGTTTTTACAGCTGTTGAGGATAATATTACCCTCCAACTCACTAGATACACTAGTGACAATGCACCCTCCTTTAAGAAAATCTCCTAGATGCAACAATAAATCGATGTGGAGAGAAAGCCACACACAATTTGATGAGATAAGGCACTATGGTGATGAAAAAACCTTCTGTAAAGGGTTTGGCTTCATAGCTACCTCCTATGAAAATTGAACATTTCTTCTCTAAGGAATGTGCCTTCTCTGTAGAAAACCTCCAAAATTGCGCCTTGCCTTCTGAAATTTTTCCTGAGATGAATATGAAACTGAGTTGAATGGTGAGGGTGGAGTATTGTACCACCTTTACCAATATTGTATTAGGAACAGAGGAATATTTAACCTCCTTCCTGATCTCTAAGATATTTTTAATCAAAACCCTCAAAACATTCAAGCTGCAAATCTCAAAGATGCTAAGTGAAAAATGTCATGAATGAGGAGTGAGGTGCCCTCCTATTTATTTTATACCTCCATATTCTAATTTTCACTTGAGTTGCTTTATTGATTCCTAAGGTCATTACTTTATTTTCTCCTCTAAGTCATTGAACATTTTTTCTTCTTTTACTAAAGTCACTTTAATAATATAACATTTATCTCTTTAGTGACCCTGTTGTACCTTTTATCCCCTTTTTTCCCATGAGACTATTGTCTAGAGGGGTGAATAGAATACTAAGTCTTCCAATGTTCTTTTCAAGAAGAGGGGAACATTACAGAATCTAGAGTTGATCAACTTTAGGTTAATGATATGAAAGGGGAGTTAAGCCAAATTGAAAAAAATAGACATGGGAAGTTGTCCCAATACCTAAAGAAAAAAATGTGATTGGTACAGAGTGGGCATTAAAAAAAAATTAAATCAAGATGAAAATATTAAGAAAGAGAAGTTGAGATGCTTGTAATCTACAGACATGATGCCACCATAACATCAAAGACAATGGTTGAGAAATGAAGAAAGAACAAATTGCAATTGATATCATCTTGTTGAGATATGAATGATGGACAACAAAATTGGAGTTAATGATAGATGGAATTATCATATAGACTAAATTACGAAAATATGGCATTTTTCTTCCTTATTGTATTGACATGAATATTCCATAAGGATAAACAATGCAAGAATTGTAGGCCAACATAGCACAATGAATGTTGAGGTAGCACATTTTGGAAGCTTTTATGGTAATGATGAAGGATGAATTAATGGCAGGTTCAGAAAGCATGTGTATTGACACACATAGGAGAAGCACAAACTTGTAAGATGAATATACTTAGAGAAGATTAGAAGTTGGAATATCCCCTAGAATCTATGAAGGAATATAACAAATTGATGAATCAAAGTACATGGAGATGTGATAATTTGCATTTCAAAAAAAAAAATAGAATTAAAGGAAAGATAAAAAAATATAAAGAATTCATCACATAAAGTAAATCTATGACTCTTTTGATTATGGATTTTGGAGGTGACCTGGATATAAATAATTGTTTATATATATTCATATTATTATTCCAACATGGTTACAATAAAATTTGATAATGTTTATATACAATAATTGGTGAAGAGACGTAAGTCTTCCCCTAGATTAATAATTAGTGATTGGGGTATATTACAATTCATCTCTTTCTGAAATAATTCGTCCTCGAAGTATTGGTAATGTTGAGTCCCTTAATATAAAATATTCATTCTCCGAAGTAGCTTCATCTTTTGGCAAGTTCCTCCACTTGATAAGGTACTCATTAATACTTATGAAATGAAGGATTTTGGTTTGGACTTCTAAGATGCATTTAGGTTCTAGTAATAACTTCCCTTCTTCATCCAAGAGGGGTAGATCTCTATATACAATAGTTGATGTAATCATTTTTTTCTTCAGATAAGAGACATGAAAAGCGTCAGGTAATTTCCCCTTGTTTGATATGTCTAAGGAATAATATACTTGGCCTACCCTCCTTCGAATTCGATAAGGACCATAAACATGGACACAAGTTTATGATTTTTGATATTTTTGAGAGTATTTTTTTTGTATGGTTGGAGTCGTATGAACACCTAGTATCCAACCATGAATTAATGATTAGTTCTTTTTAGGTCAACTTGTTGCTTGATTTGATTCCTTGGTTTTTCAAGATGAGTTTTGAGAACAAACAGGATTTCATCAGAAGTTGCTAAGTAATTTTTGACAGCGAGGGCCTTGAAATTGGAGACCACATATTCCTTTATGGATGGTGGTAGTGTAGGCTATGAATTTTGGTTAAGTTCTGAGATCTATGCTAGAATAAATCAAAGAAGAAAAGGAAATAATATGAACCAGAGCATGTGAGGGGAGAATAATTTAAGGAGTCAAAGCACGTGATAGAAGGAAGTGTGATGGAGAGACACAGAAAAGGTGGAAAGTAGTTAGGATTTTGGGACATTTTGTCCACATTGTAATGGGCTTAGCCCTATTTTGATTTATAAATATGTAATGGGTTTTTGGTAGAAGAGGTTCGAGAGATGAGAAGTGCTTAGTGATTTTTGGAGAAGTTTTGAGGTATGACTGAGGAGTAAAGATCGCACTATAGTAGAACTGCTAGGAAGGTTTGGATAATGTTTCTATTACATATTTTGTAGCACAGTTCATAGTTGTAAGAAGATTCTAAATGACTAATACAAGAATCCAATTGTTGTGGACGTAGCCCAAGTTGGGTGAACCACGTTAAACCCTTGTGTTGTAATGTGTTGTTGTTCCATGTTATGATGTTTACTGTTACTATGATATGATGATAAATGTTTAATTATGCTAAATGGATTATTTATATATGTTGTTAGAATATTGCACATTGAGGTAAATGGTAAATGGATGTATGTCAACTAAAGTAATGTTGCACACAGAGTATGTTGCATGATAATTAATTGTTAAGTAATGAAGACTACATACATGAGTAGATGGTTAGTAAATACATGTTGAATGACTCACTTTCCCTCATCACTGCAGAACCTTGGTTTGTGCAACCCCTCTATATGCCTTGGGTGAGACTTCAATTGCTTGCAGGTGATGCCGAAAGGTTCAATGTCTGAGGGTTTTGTTGGTGTATTGATATTAACCCCGGGTCTTCCCACTACACACCAATATGTGGATAGACATATAGAGCCTCAAAAGGGGTCATTTTCATAGATGTGTGATATGTGGTGTTATACCACTATTCCTCTAGATGTAGCCAATTGTGCCATTGTGACTGATGATCATTCACAAAATTTCTTAGATACCCTTCATGAAATTTATTTACCACTTCAGTTTGTCTGTTAATCTGGGGATGGTATGTAGTGCTCATGGTTAAAGTGATCCCAACTTGATGGAACAATTCCTTCCAAAAGTTGTTAGTAGACTTGGGATCCATATCATTGACACTAACTTTGGGGAACCCATGGAGCTTATAGATATTTTTTACATAACTATCATCTATTTTAGTGGATTTAGATTTAGATGATATGATGCCAAAACAAGCATATTTGGTTAATCGGTCTATGACTAAAAATATGGTATATTTCCCATCCTAGGTGGGAAGACCTGTTATAAAATCCATAGATACTTCTATCCATTTCTGACCTAGAATAAGAATGGGTTGAAGGATACCTAGAGGAGTGACTTGTTCAAACTTCTGATGTTGATAGGTGTCACACTCGACCACATAATTATGGAAATCAATCTTCATTTCTTTCCAAAAAAAGGATTTTTATATATTGTAGTATGTTTTAAAAATCCCACATATCCTTCAGTCGGAGAATCATTATTGTTGGATTACTGAGAGGTGGAGTGAATCAGTAACAGAGCAATGTAATCCTTTTTCACCATAAAATGCAAGTGTTATATCAATGTAGAATTATCATCCAATAGTTGCAGAGTAAATAAACAATGAACAAATGAGCAATCACACACATACACAGTACACCGGTGTTTTACGTGGAAACCCAAAGTGGGATAAAACCACTAAATGATTTTTATTAAATGTCTTTAAGAATTACATTCATTGGAAGAACCAACTTCCTTTGTTTTCCAGCTGCAACTGTAAGGAGGCTCCAGACCCTAGTTTCTAAGGATATATAACCTGAGGGAATCTCCAACTCCCCAATTCTCTGGCTACAACCAGAAGGAGGCTACAACCCCCTATGTTCTCTGGCTACAACCAGAAGGTTGTTACAACCGCCTATCATTGCCCCATCCAACCACCTTGAAATATAAATGCCAAATGTAGACAACCTATCACTGTCACTGAATCAACCACTGCCACTGTCAAACTGTCATTGTCAACCTATATCAATAACCTGTAACAACCTGTACCAATCAACTTGCACCAAACAACCTGTACCAATAACCTGAACCAACATGTACCATGCATCAACCATGCATCAACCTGTACCTCAACCTGTACCATCAACAAGTGCATCAACCATGCACCAAACCTATACAAATAACTTGTCACAACAACCTGTCCAAACAACCTATCACCACAACATGTCTCATCAATCTTATCAACCAAATCAGATATACCAAGACTAGTATGCTACATCATCCATAAACGATGTTTCAACAATACTACTAACAAGTTCCTCCAACCATGTACCAAGTGTGTACCAATCATGCATCAACTACACATCAACTATGACTCATCAAGATGTATGAACATCATCAACTATACACCTCATGTATGTGCCAACTCATCAACTACTTGTCTCAATCATGTACCCAACATGTACCTCAACCATACACCAAAGACATCTACCAATATAACCATCAAAAGTTATCTAACAATTCATCACTCTATCCATAAACCAAATACC
>ML792651.1:291349-306623 GCA_009831015.1 Picea engelmannii | reverse complement strand
TGAAACTTCCGAAACCAATTTCAAAAATATTGAAAATACCAAAAAATGTTCCTATACAACTATACATTTATACATTAAAAAATACAATTTAAATAACATAAAATTGAATTTAACTTAAACTTATATTCCAACCGATGTAGGAAATCAGATATTTTTCTAAGGAGGGTCTGCAGAAACCCTAGATCTGCACGATTCTGGCGGACGAGCACCACTCAAGCAGCACCTGCAAGAACACATACCAGAATCCGTCTTCAACCTTCGGCCCCCACTGCTACGGGAGTATGGGCGCAGAGGGGGGGGGCAACCCCCCTCATATCGCAATGTCCAACGAAAGGTCAGGAACCAGGGTAATACGTCCCACCTTCGAGCCACCGCCGCAAATCAGGGATCAGATCCTCGCTCGGGAGCAAGGACTCAAAGCGGACATGGAGACAGATGTCGATACCTCTCAGCCGAAGAAACTCCGAAACTGGGAGCCTGGCAAATGCATCCTGCAAATGGAGAAGCGTCCAAGATATCTTATTAGCTCAACTAGGGTGGGCGAGCACATGCAGTTCATGAGGGAGCACACACTGATTGGCAAATTTTTAGGGCTCTGGCCGGCAGAAAAAGACCTTATCAAATGGATAAAGCACTGGTGGAATCCCAAAGGGGATTATGAACTACAACTCAGCTCCAAGGGTTTCTTCACAGTCATCTTTTACAACCTGGAGGACAAAGACAGAAGCTTCGAAAATGGCCCGTATTTCTTCAACTCGGCAGGGTTATTTCTCCGCTTCTGGACCGAAAGATTCAGCCCGGATAAGGAGGATTTCACCATGGCTCCGGTCTGGATACGTTTATACTCACTGCCACAAGAGTTCTGGCTGGAAGAGATCTTAATGGGAATAGGAAACACCCTAGGGCAGTATGTAAAGGCGTCAGAAGCAACAAGGCAGCGAAAATACACCTCTTATGTCAGGATCTGCGTGTATATGAATATATCCAAAGCAATCCCAGGTACGGTAACCCTTGAATACCAAGATGAGGACTGGCAACAAACTCTGGACTATGAGCATATACCGTTCAGATGCCGAAGATGCCATGAGCACGGACACCTCTACCGGGACTGCCCTCTAATCAAACAAGTCACAAAAGAAAATGATACAATGCAGAAGGATGGCTTCGTTACAGTCACATCAAAAAGGAAAAACCCACCAAAGAAGCCGACTCCAGATCCCAAGCATAATATAACCACTCGGAACTCCTACGAGATCTTAGAGCAGCTACCCGAAGAGGAGGACGTGCAGGATCCGCACAAAATCCCCCAACAATGACAAGGGCAAGGTACGCAGACCATCCCTCCCCCGCATAATGATGAAGCCCACTTGGAGGAAAAAGGTGAGGGCGACGGGGAAACACCGATGCAGCTGGATGAGCGAGAATTGGCTGGCATAGATCTGGAACAGTTGGAGGAGGCCCTCAAATAGAAGAACCTGCAGGCCCTTCCGGAAGATCAACTTCACAAGGTACACAAGGTCTTCATCAACTCCTCCGCAAGATCCACAGCTCGCCTAGGCATAGCCATGGATACGAATTCTGGCCCCAAGAAAGTCCTTCGTGAAAACAAGAGAAGAGGACGGAAGACTGTGCATCAACTGATCAAGGAAGCAGGAAACCTCATGATAAACTCGGGACAGATACAAAAGCTCTCGGAGGGCTACCTCCACTCATCTCCCCCTGTTTAATGATGAAGATTATGACTTGGAACATAAGAGGAATAAACAGCAGATCCAAGCATCGGATCCTCCGAGATTGCATCATGGCAGAGAAACCAGACATACTGCTGCTCCAAGAAACCAAATGTAAAGGAGCAGAGGTAGACACCATCTTTCAACGCATATGGCGAGATTGCACTTCCATAACAACAGACTCCACAGGGGCCTCGGGGGGCCTCGCTATCCTATGGAATCCATCCAAAGTGACACTCAGCAACCCCTTCACCACCAAAGGCACAATAACTGCTCATTTCACAGCCATGGGCACAAACCAGGAAGGCGCCATCACAAATGTCTATGGCCCTCAAGGAAGCCAGGACAAAGACAAATTCATGGAGCGGCTCGAGCTGATCAAGTCCCTGACAACCACCCCCAACTGGATCATAGGAGGAGACTTCAACATGATATTGACATTGGAGGAAAAAACTGGCGGCATCAAAAGACTTGAACAAGACAGTGGTAAGTTCAAAGCTCTTATTGATCACCTAAAATTAATTGACATAGAAAACAACAACGATATCTTCACTTGGTCTAATCGAAGATCAGGTCATCAACATATTGCCTGTCGACTAGACCGCTTTCTGGTAATGAAAGAACTCATGGAAACGAGCTCAGAATTGGAAAGTATGATTCTACCAAAAGTAGGCTCGGATCACTGGCCCCTAGCACTGCAACTAACCTTAGGAGAGACCCCCAAATTCAAGCCTTTCCGCTTCGAAAATTTTTGGTTATCTCACCCGGTCTTCACAAGACTCGCCAAATCCTGGTGGGAATAAGTGGAAGTAAAACAGGGCTCCTGCATGTACAAGTTCCAACAGCGATTAAAGAACTTCAAGCAACACCTAAAGAACTGGAATAAAAACAACTTTGGCAACATCCATCAAAGCATTCGACTCATATAAAATAGGCTGGAGGAGATTCAATAGATCTTCATCTCTGGATCTCGATCGACAGAGCTTATGAAGGAAGAGGAGCAGCTCCAGGCACAATTAGAGGAGCGAAAGAGGTAGGAGGAAATACTTTGGAAGCAAAAGTCGAGAGTGCAGTGGCTTAAAGAAGGAGAAAGAAACACCAAGTTCTTCCACCGAACCGTGATGCACAGGAGGCACATCAACAGGATCACCCATATAGAGGACAACCAAGGAAATCACATCAGGGAGCATCAGAAAATTGAGGAGGAACTGTTACGATACTACTAAGACCTTCTAAAAGAACCTGACATAGACCGAACAGAGGCGATCATAAGGGTAACTGAACACATACCAGCTCTGGTCACTCCAGAACAGAATTTGGCTCTAACCAGACCCATCACACAGGAAGAGGTCAACCAAGCTGTCAAAGAGATGCCCGCAAGGAAGGCCCCAGGCCCAGATGGATTCACAACGGATTTCTTCCATCACTGCTGGGATCTGATCAGAAAGGAAGTATGGGCAGTAGTGGAGGAATCCAAAACTTCAGGTCTAGTTCTGCCCGCGCTTAACGCCACCTTCCTCACACTCATACCGAAAGAAGAGAGGGTCACCAACCCCAAGCATTTTAGGCCTATCGCCCTCTGCAACGTCATCTATAAAATCATAACGAAGGTCATCGCGACCAGACTCAAGCCCATCCTGCCCTTTGTCATCTCCAAGGAACAGTCAGGCTACGTTGAAGGACGCCAAATCATGGACAGCGTCATCTTGGCTCATGAGATCATACACTCGCTCAAGACCTTCAGAACGCCAGGTATGCTCATCAAACTTGACCTTTCAAAAGCTTTTGATTAAGTAAGCTGGCTTTATATCCAGGCTGTCCTCACCTCCTTTGGCTTTGACCAAGGCTGGGTAAGCTGGATCCTGAACCTCATCTCTTCAACCTTCTTTTCCATTCTCGTCAATGGTGTGCCCTCTGCACCCTTCTCGTCGTCTAGAGGAATCCAACAAGGGGATCCCCTATCCCCTTTTCTCTTTGTGATTCTAGCAGAAGGGCTGGGTCATTACATCAAAGCAGCAATCAACGAGGGAACCCTCAAAGGCCTCCCCCTTCACAACATACAACCTGCACCTTCGCACAGCCAATATGTGGATGACACCCTCCTATTGAACTCACCCTCTGTCCAGGAAGAAACCAAGCTAAACTCCATACTCTCCGATTTCTCTGAAGCCTCCAGCATGATGCTCAATCTAGACAAATCCAAATTATACTTCTTCAACACTCCGGTCTTTGTCCACAGGCATATTTCTAGACTTCTGGGGATACCCAGGAGCTCCCTTCCATCCAACTACGTCGGCGTACCACTCAGAGGAGTCGCGACTTCTTCCATCTCTTGGGACAACCTTCTCCTCTCCATCTCCAACAGACTGCGCAACTGGACCTTTCGCCCTTTGAATCTAGCCTCTAGGCTAGTCCTCCTCAAGTCTTTCCTGCAAGCCTTACCAACTTACCTCTTCACCGCCCTGGCGGCTCCCAAGAAAGTCATTAAAGCAATTCGAACCCTGCAGAGAAATTTTCTTTGGCAAGGTGTTCAACCCAACAAAAAGTGGGCCCTAGTCAATTGGGACAGGCTTTGCATGCCAAAAATTCAAGGAGGATTAGGGCTCCGGGACCCTGGAAAACTTAATCAGGTGATGGGGGCTACGCTTTGGTGGAGATGGCTGAAAAATCCCTCAGCAGCCTGGGCTCAACTATGGCAACGCAAATATGCACCCCACACCCCAGAAGATCAGCTAATCTGCCACAATACTCGCATACAAGGCTCCAACATATGGAACACTGCCTGGCAAAACCGCACTTTGGTGCAGAACCACGCATTTTGGGAACTGAGGAATGGAGGAAGTGCGCTCTTCTGGAAAGACTCTTGGCAACAGCTGAAATCAATGGACTCAATGGAAGAATTAGGTGACCTCAAGAGAGCGCTCCATCAAAACTCCCCTCTGATGGTCAAGGACCTTTGGACTGGACAAATACAGCAGAAGCGCTGGCGTCAATGGAAACTCTGACATCAGGAGCTTGGAGTCCCTGAAAATATCAACCTCCAGAGCTGGCAAACTCAGGCCACCAACCGGAAAATCTTATACAGAGAGGGATCCGACATATTGAGATGGGGATACACCCCGATCGGTACCTTCACCATCAAGGAAGCTTACTCGCTGCAGGGAAACCACCAGGAATAGAGGAGAGATCACATATGGAGACAAGTTTGGAACCCTGCTCTCTGGCCTAAGATATGCACATTCTTGTGGCTCGTAGTGCACAACCGAACCCTGACTTGGGATAACCTACAAAAAAAAGGCTTTATCGGACCATCCTGATGCGTGATTTGCTTACAACACGAGGAAACCAAAGAGCACCTTTTCAATGGCTGTCACTATAGCCAAAAGGTTTGGGACTATGGGGTGCAACTAATGCGCAAGTCCAGCAGAAGCCGGGGCAGCACCAACGACACAATTGAAAACTGGAACAACATTTCCTTCAACAACCCCATCCTAAACCACATCTGGATGCTACTGTCAGGTTTCACTCTCTGGCAAATCTGGAAGGAGTGCAACAAGAGAATATTTCACTCTGAACCCTCCTCACCGGAAGCCACTTGGGAGAAAGTCAAATCTTTAATACAAGAAACAACTTGAAGCAAGCCCTGGACAGATGAGGATCATAAATACAGATCAGAGGAGCATAGCATTCTTTAAAATTGGCATTCCATAACAAGAAACCTACCAAAGCAGAAAGTCAACTCGCGCCCACCTGACAGTCCATCAAGCTGGACTCCCCCTCCAGCACACTTCATTAAAGTGAATTTTGACGGAGCCTCCAAAGGCAACCTAGGACCGGCCGGATATGGGGTAGTGCTCAGGAATGCAGACGGGGCAATCATGGGCCTGGAAGCTGGCTACCTTGGAGAAACGACCAATAATGTAGCTGAGCTAACAGGACTCCTGCGAGGACTCCAAACGGCCCTTAGAAAAGGCCATCATAGGCTAATACTGGAAGGCGACTCACAAATCATTATAAGGCTAGCCATGAAAATTTTGCATGGGTGCAATCCAGAAAGGATCTCACCAAGTTGAAGACTCCACAGCTTGTTAACAAACTTTAATCATCACCTCCACCCGCATCTAAACATCATCACTTCCCATGTAAAACGAGATGCGAACAAAGTGGCTGACAGATTAGAAAATGAGGCAGTTGAAACGGGCGAGGAACGCCTTTGCTGGGATGGCCTGGGCTTACCAGCTCGAGAGATTCTCACCTCGTGTCAATCTCTGGCCAACAGGGACCTCCACCTCCCAGATGGGGTGACAGGGAGAGCTATCCAGCCACGTGGAGGGGAGTCAGGACGGGCAGTTAATATATCCACTGGCTCCTGTCAACTCGCCCATTAACGAGCCATGCGCGCACGAAGGAGCATTCAAGGGCCGAGACCCCTCACGCAAGGATGAGTACCAGCATTTACCAGTTGGTTTTAATGGAGGAAAGGATGGATGCGGTCATAATCTTAACCACCGTCTCAGCGTTCATTATTCAAGTCGAGAGTCTTGGCAGCCGACTGCCCGTGAGCACCCAGGTGCACCAGCACCTCGGTCGATTTTCTCCTATTCGGACCCCAATTGAGAGCCCTGGGGGCATTCACAGAGCCTACAACATGCCTAGGATTAGAGGCAGGTCGTGACGAGGGGCGGCTTGGTATGTTGCGCAGTCGCGCCGCAAACGAAAGGAAACTTTTGAAAGAGCCATGGCAATGGCCACTAGAAGACACAGACAGAAGCTCAGGAGGCCTCCAAGAGTGTTCGATGAGGAGTGGATTCCAGCAGAAGGCTCAGATTTTCAACTGGAGCACACCCTGTTCGCAGCGCCTGCAAATTGGCACCCGGGCATGTCCTTTGGCTTGGCTGGTCCTTCACAACCGGCAGAAGACATCCCAGAAGGTGAAAGGCCTTACACACCATGCTATGTGGTGGAAGAACCACCCCCCGAGCCCACCCGGGCAGACAAGGCACCCAACGAGCAAAGCGGCAAAGCGGCCACCATAGAGGAGCGCGTGGACAGCAAATGCCCAGAGCAGCACACTTCTACGGATTGGGACCTTCTCAATCTCCTCTTCGAGATGCGGAAGTTGCTTGAGGACCAGGTTTTTTGCATGGCTAGACTAGAGCAACGCCTTTACATGTTCTTCGCAGCGCATTCACGAGCCACACCAAAGAAGCAATGCCCGACTTGCGCCACAGTCTACGCCTTTCCTGCACGATGGAAGCACTCAGCAACGGTCGACGACACACACCAGGGTCCAGAAGTTATCTGATATGTAGTCCTAAACTTTGTTTATAGTACAACTATTTCAGTTTACGCCTTAAGTTAGTTAATTATCACTGTCTCTTAGCTCTAGACAATAGTACCAGTTTTAGGACTTTGCCTGCTAGTCCCGGTTTCCTTCGGGTGGGACGTAGCAGAGACATCTTGGATGAATTTTGTTTACTCTGCAAACAGAGAGACACTTGGACTTGGATGCCCAGCTGTCCCAGTTTCCTGCTTAGGCGGGACAGCTGACATCACCTACAGCTATGTTTTTTTTCAATATTAATATAACATGATCCACTCTTTTATTTACAAAAAAAAAACTTATATTCCAACCAAAATAAAGTCAAAACTTCTAAACAAGAATTTAGAAATCCCTTTATATCCCATTATAGAAAACGAAAACATATAACAATGAGTAAGAGCAATATTTTTTATTATCTTTCTTTATTTTCATATAAAAAAAACAAAAACAAAATAACAAAATTTTGTCAATGAGATGTATACTAGCCGTTAACTCGCGGCTGAGAATGTCGAAAGGTATCGGTTGAGAACGCCAAAAGAAACACTCGAAAATGAAACGTTCCATGTTCATGCAATAGGTTCATCGAATATGAAATGCGCGAACAGGTGATACGTACGGATAGGTGAGAAGTACGGACAGGTGAGGAGGAAGTTGAAGTAGTTCCCGTTAATAATCCAAACTTGGCAATTATATGGTGCTACAGTAATTTCTTAATATAAGTAAATGTTAAAAAGTAAACACGTTAACAGATGCACTCAAAAATACAAGAAAGTTATGAAGAGTAAATCACATTCATTGATTTGGGTAACATCTTCAATTGTTAGCGATTAGATTAGAATTTTAAATTAAAAGGTCATTAATCATGCCCATTACCAATAGATATACATCATTCTGCATAAAAACAAATTCAACTCCAGAAACCATGTAATGACGGGAAGAAGAAGAACAACACCATAACATTGAGATGACGTGTTTTTGACCAAGATATCAATATCTCTTTCACACATATCTGTTTATAACCAACAGCACAAATTAAAACCATTACATGGTCCTGAACAAACTGTGAAACTATCCTTCCAACAGTATTTACATCGTTTGACAAGGAAACAAAGCAGTATTGAGATAGATAACGTAGAGGTAGAGAACGAAGTAGCAAAGGCTCATAATCACGCCCACCATGTGCAGACATATGCAGTGAATATGTGATTATTTACACACATCAAAGGAAGAGAAAAATTAGAACGGGCATCATCAAGCAACTGGTCATTATCACAACCTGCGCTGATAGACGTTGGTTATCAGACCCGCTGAATGCAAAGCTGTTGACAAAAGGCTGGTTTAATGCCTGGGCCAAAGAACTCTGCCCGTTTAACAATGGCTGGCCMAAACCCGGTTGGACATTTAATGGAGAGAAGGGCTGATTGACGAATCCGGGTTGGTTAATCAATGGCTGGTTCACTAATGGAAATTGCTGGCCTATTGGGGAGTTTACAGGCAGCGGATTAACTAAGGGCTGGCCGTTAAGAGGAGTGTAAGGTTGGGCGTTCAATGGTTGATTGCTTAATGGAGAACTGGAGACGTCTTCACAGCAACTCATGCTCAGAATGTTTATGAAAACTGACAACCCAATCAAAACATTAATGGCTGCAGCTTGCGGAGATTTCTTCATGSTGGATTCAGCTATAACTACCCAASAGAATCTGCAGGCAACAAGRATTAAATTTTTCYGTAGATCAGCKGGAGCTCCTAAATGAAATACAAACATATAAYTGTGTASTAGARAGAGTTGATAGTGGTGCAGGTCGTCGGAATGTCAATAGTGGGAGATTTGGTTATCGTGCTAGTGCAGGTAATAGATCCAAACCCTGGATTCATCTGATTAATTATATCCATAACAGAAAACAAAGTAGTTGGCAATGGTGGAAGAATGGGGAGTTTAAATTACTAATTTATTTAATCAGGTGAACAATGAGCTGTAAGTAGGATTGAATAGAAACAGTCGTTCTTATCCAGAAGTGTTTGAGTTTCAGGCAAAACAGGAATGTACACATTACGCAAAGAACTTTATAAAATTAGTAGCGATTCAGTAGAACGACTCCACTGTGATATGAATATCTTTAGAATTAGCGCACTCACAAAATTAATTGTTAGCTTTCTAAAGTCTTCACTATGACGCGACTAATACAGGAAACCTCTCGTGACTCCAACTAACTCTCGAAGATCAGTGGTAAAGGCTGGCGTTATCATACATAGAGTTAGGATGTATAGATTGCTGTTGTTATCCACGGCTTACCGTCGGTTATCTGTATCACGAGATTAATTGTAATTATTCGTATGAAGAGATTAATTGTAATATGGTAGGTAGGTAAGGATTTGAATTGATTCGTTTTTTAGTTTTTTAAATCATAAATTAGATGTTTTCCAAAAAAAATTGTGTTGATTTTAATTAGAGTAATCATTATCTTGGGCTAATGATATTGTTTTTATGATAGGTGTTCCTCCTAGTTTGACAAGAAACCAAGAATTCTCAGCAAGTTTTGTTTAAAAACGATATTATACAAAGTATTTAAAAAACAATATAATGATTATCAAATCTTTAAAGATCATTTCAAAACATGATTATCAAATCCAAATTTTATATATTACAATAATAATGGAAAAGAAAGCTATTTCATACAAATATTTCATAAGTGATTTTTATTAGAAGCTTAATTACAATATAGAGTAGAACTATAGGGTCGAGATATTCATTAATGAGAACTATAAGTGATTTTTATTAGAAGTTTAATTACAACTATAGGGTTGAAATATTCACTAATGAAAACCATATAGTAGAGAAAATCATTAATGGAGGGTGGAAAATCTCTTTTGATTTTGAAATCAATTGTAAATTAATTAACTTTTGAAATCAATTATAAATTAATTAACTTTTATTTATAGGAAAAAATATAAATATTAATTGATACTTTACTCATTCATATTATCTCCTATTATTTTTTATAAATGTGAAATAATCCTTCATAAATATCTAACACATCCAAAAACATTTTACAATTTACAATAATATTTTTTTATAAATATCCAATAACATTTTATAAATATCAACCTATGTGGTCTTGGAGTTGAAGTTACCTACTATATCACATCCCAAGTCTTACCAACTAGGGTGAGTAACTAATGAGGATCAACACCTTTTGGTGAATTGTTGTTATATTTGTGTGCGCTAACCCTCGTTTTTAAAGGCACAATAAAGTGAGATGTCACATTGTTGGATTGCATTGCACTCATTTTCGATATCATCATGATCATTATGCCTTCCATGTTCGGTGTCTAAACCAATACAACTTGTATTAGGATGGGAACGCCTTTCAATTTACCTTTGCCTCATATACCATACCCTAACTATTTCATGGTTATGTGGTTTTCAAGTAGGTTATTGGATAGTAATGTTTCCATTTATGTGTGGTTTTCTCTCTCAAAAGGAACACCAAGGCCTAACATATTTTGAAATCCAATTAACAACACATGGTTGAATATAATGATGTGTTTGAGGAGCCCCAAGAAATACCCTTATTTAGAGATATTGAACATTCAATTAATCTAGATATTTTAATCCATTCTAGGAGGCTACCTAGTGTTACGACATATTGATTCTCTCCCACCATTAGTGCAAAACTTCAGAGGCATCTACAAAAACTTCTAGATGTTAGATGAATACAACCTGTCTCATCCTCTTGTTATTATTTGACCTTTATCATCCTCAAAAGGAGTATAATGAATGGTTGGTGACTGAGTATAGATATCTTAATAATTATTTCAATGTTAAAAATCAATATCCCCTACCTTAGACTAAGGATTCATTGGATCGTTTTGTGGGTGATTGATACTTGATTAAGCTAGACCTCCAAGTTGGATACCATAAGGTTCGCATGGCCACCAATGATACATGGAAAACAACCTTCAATGTGACATTTGGTCTTTTTGAATGGATGGTGACCCATTGACATCATTGACCCGTTATCTCACACCATTCAAAAATATTACGTCATTGAGATTGCATGTTTTTCACCAAGATCCCAATATCTCACACACGTATTTGGTTTATAACATGTTATCACACTAATTTGTAAAGGGGTTTTTTTCCTAAGAAGTTGGCCCCTTGGTGAAAGAAATGAAAAGAATGGGATTAAAAACCCACTAAATGGTGATTATCCTAAGTCCGTCGGAGTTGATGTGACCTGGGCGTGATTGTGCTAATCGACGCGTAGATATGGGCGACTGAAAAATCTGTGTGCCCAGATCTACGGTGTGTGGTCCATAATGGACCCCCCGGTATTCTTCTTTTAACGAGGGGGGGGAGGGGGGGAGTGTCCGAAAAAGAGGTTTCCCCAACGGGCCCACTGTTATCGTGGAAGATTCTGGTCATTTCAGACCCCCCCGCTCCAAATTGCTCACCACTAACCCCCCTCTGGAATAACCCACTTGTCACTCTCCCTTACCACTTCTTCCTCTTGTTTCCATCTGTCCTCAACTCCATCTCTCTCTTTCACCCATCACATCGTTTGATCTCTCTCCTCATCTCCTTATGGCAAACCTATCCTCCACCCACCTTCTAGTCACGTCCCGTTATCACTCCCACATACCATCTCTTGCCAGGTGTTCTACCACTCACCTCCATCTAGGCAGATGATCCCCATCCCGCCTACTTCCACAGCCTTTCCTCCACCCCCAAATCATCACCCCGTGCCACTTCACCTTTGACCTGTCCCAGTGAAGTACCCACGTTTTTCGCCACCCACACTCTCCCGGTGACCTTCCATCTGCCATGTCTGTCCACATGGCTGTCTCTTGTCTCACCTCCACGTCGATTAGGCCATTGTCTCCAGCAGATCCTCATTCACGTTCACCAACTGTGTCCCCTTGTAGTGGCCCAACGAAGCAGCTGAAGGCCAATGAGAAACCGACACCTCCTTCATATGCAAAATTTACTTGGAACTCTCCAATCTCAAGGGAGTAGTTCTTAAAGCAGGTTGTGGTGGTTGAACATCGCTTCCACCATAAATGGAAAGCCTATGAAAGGACTGTCATTTAGTCCACTTAGTCACAGGCCCATTCTGAACCATGATTGCATTTGGCAGAGTTCGCTTTTGACCAGAGACTGCACGCACAGTCTGCCAAGAAGCATGCATACATAACACCTTCAATGCGATGACTCAAACTCCCTTCTAATATTTTGGTTCTGAGTATATAGGAGTCATTCTCATATTTTTTTTAAGGTCTTTGGTTGAGCATAGCTCCCAATATGGTAATTTTGTTCTTCCATAGCTATTCTCTGGTTATGTAATCGACTTAAGACTTTCATGTTAATAGAAGTCAACTTCCTTCTTTCCATTTTTTCTGTAAAAGATGTTTAAGATACTCGGGCATGGAGGATCGAGTCAAGGATCATTATGCTGTTTTAATGGAGGTTTGATTATGGCAGTATCATGGTCAGTCTTTTTAATTTTGATGTATATTTGTTTCCTTCTCACATTGAATGGCTCGGGCATGGAGGATCCACTCGAGCTATTGTAGTTGCAGGATGGTGGAGGTTTGATCATATTGAAACTGTAACTATGTCCCTTGTAGACATATTTTGGTATCTGAATTTGAGACCAAGAATTCTCTTGGGCTTGGGTTTTCTTCTCTGATCTTCTGGAAGGCCTCATGCCAAAGCAGTCTCCTTCACCCTTTCTCCTAAATATTCCCTCTGATCTTGCTTTAAACTCAATTTACTCATTGAAGTTAATGTGGTCCTCACTTCCCTATACATTCTTGTCCAGTTCTGTGTTGAACATCTTTCACGTTGTTGAGTTTTGGCCATCGACCATCCACATTTAAACCAACATCCACCCAAAATACTGATGGGTATCGGGCTTACCTTTGCTATAATCCAGAGGTGACTTCCGATGCTAACATTTCTGGCATCGTTTTCGGGGAAGAAGTTGAATATTTTCCCTGGGATTGAATGACAAAGCTTACTGGTTCTGAAGGTGCATCAGAACCCAGTACATCAAGATTGCAACTATGCACCTGGCGACTCCACTGTCTCAACTCCATTGTTTCAGTGTGGCTACTTCTAGCTACACTTGGTAGCCCCTCATAGAACACAACGATCATATACGGTCTTTGATGGTAAACGAGGACTAGATACACTCATCCTGTGCATCATTCACCTGGAGACTCCATGGTTGAAGAATTGATTAGCGACTTTGCTGGTTCAAAATGGAAAGAATCCTGGCTCGAAGGTTTTCTCCCTTTAATTTTTCTGTTGTTCTTAGTTTTTCCAATGTTGTTCCTACTCCAAATGAATGGAATGATTACTTGCCTATATTTAGAGAGCATAAAGAGGGAAACCCTGCTCAACATCTCAGGGAGTTCATGAACTCATGCGCCAGTGGGAGACACATCAGTGGGATGTATTAATGAAGATGTTCATCTTCTCGTTAGCAAGGGATGGTCCTGAGTGGTATCATTCTTTACCCTTGGCTAGCATTTCTTCACTGGGAGAATTTCATGAAGCCTTCACCTCTCATTGTCAGAATTTTTATCCCTCTGAGTTAATTTATCATAGTTGTTGCGAGGGATAGAATGTCTGTATTCAAGATATAGCTGCTTCCTACACATGTTGTGAGGATGAGCCTAATGAATTGGATCATAAATAAATCCTTTCTCATCCATGTTTGTCTGCATCAGAGGAAAGCTATGAGGATGAAGGTTGCGAGGAGGAAGGAGATGATCTGGGTGAGTTGATGGAGCTGGTGAAGTCTCTTTCTACATAATTATATGAGTTGAAGGAAGAACATGAGTGCTTCCTTTTTGAAGAAAATGAAGAGGATTTTCTAGCCCTTGAAGCAGATGTTCTTGGCATCCCTACAAAGGATTATGATGAATATTTCATGATTGTAGAGGCCCTTCATTCTACTCCTGAGGTGTCTATTGTCCCTAGATTTGATTATTATTCAAAAGAAGAGAAACAGAGCCCTACATCATAGTTTGCTGACTAGAGGAGCAATCATCATGTATATGACAACTATGAATCAGATTATGAGCTAGAAATGCAGGATATCCAAGAACACACAATAGAGCCTTATCCACTTTTTCTTAAAGGAGATTACCATGAGGAAATCAACCATCCTAGGCCTATAGAAATCACTGAGTAGTAGATCAAAGAAAGGAGCTTTCCCACATGCCCTTTCTATGATGATTATGACTCTGAGATTTGGGATAGCCAAGAAGATGAACCACAGGAGCAGCATGAGGGGAAGTTTATCTCCTATCCAGAGCCTGTAAATGAGTATCCATCATCTGAGGATAATCATCTTGTATCAACTTTCCATCTGCATGTGCCTACCAATGATATTCAACCCTGTATGAGTAGCTGTGAAGTAGAGCATGATTTGTTCTACAAATTTCACAAAATTTTCCACTCATTCTATGAGTCTGGCAACGAGTACATGGAGTGGCATTTCCTTCATGCCCTGGAGCTGCCCTATTTTATCTCATCTTCAGCCTTGGGAGAAAATCTTAAGGGTGTAATCGTTCTGCTATCATGGTTGCATCATCTGGTAGTAGTCATTGATAGAGTAAAGATACTTACATTCAGAAAGTTACTTGATTGGCTATTGTGGAAATTTTCTTTCACCTAGCACCATGTAAAGTTTGTTTATTTTAAGATTGTACATAAATAAGCTCCTTGGAGCCCTTGTATGTTTGTTTTCTTTTTATTTTTTGACATATATTCCTCAGCAGGGTGTTTTGAGCTTGACTCCACAACCCAACAGTTGGTGACTGGAGATGAAAAATATGATCTTACAACCTTGCACAGAGGACTCTATCCCCCATGGAGCCTAATGTTGTCACATTAATTTGTAAAGGGGTGTTTTTCCTAAGACGTTGGCCCCTTGGTGAAAGAAATGTGAAGAATGGGGTTAAACACCCAATAAATGGCGCTTATCCTAAGTCCATCGGAGTTGATGTGACCTCGGTCCGATTATGCTAATCGGTGCGTAGATATGGGCAGATGAAAATCTGCGCGCCTAGATCTATGATGTGTGGTCCATACCAGACCCCCCCTAGCATTCGAATTTTAATGAAGGGGGAAGGGGTTCGAAAAAGAAGTTTCCCCACTGGGCCCACTGTTATCGTGGCATGTTCTTGTCATTTTAGAACCCCCCCCCCC
>ML792651.1:266047-291317 GCA_009831015.1 Picea engelmannii | reverse complement strand
CCATCTTTCCTCAACTCCATCTCTCTCTTCCGCCCATCACATCATCCGCTCTCCCTCGTCATCTCCTTATGGAACACATGTCCTCCACCCAACTTTGGGTCACGTCCCCTTATCACTCCTGCCTACCATCTCCTGCCAGGTGTTCTATCACTCACCTCCATCTAGGCAGATGGTCCCCATCTCGCCTACTATCATGGGATTTCCTCAACCCCCACATCATCACCCAATGCCACTTCACCTCTGACCTATCCCAGTGCAATACCCACGTTTTCTGTCGCCTAGACTCTCTTGGTCACCTTCCATCTTCCAAGTCTATCCACATGGTCGTCTCTCGTCTCTCCTCACGTCGATTGCGCCATTCTCTCTTCTAGATCCTCATTTGCGTCCACGAACTGTGTCCCCTTGTAGCGGACCAATGAAGCATGTGAAGGACAATGAGAAACCACCACATCCTTCAGATGCAGAGTTGACTTGGAACTCTTTGATCCCAAGGGAGAATTTATTAAAGAAGGTGGTGGTGGTTGAACACCGTTTCCACCATAAATGGAAATCCCAGGAAAGAACCATCAATTAGTCCACTCAGCCGCAGGCCCGTTCTGAAGCATGATCTCATATGACAAAGTTCACACCTGACCAAAGATTGCACGCACAGTCTTCTAGGAGGCATGTAAACATAACACCTTCAATGTGGTGACTCTAACTCGTTGGTGCGATTTTGGTTCTAAGTATATAGTCCAATAATTCTCATATTTTGTTAAGGTGTTTGGTTGAGAAGAGCTCCCAATCTCGTAATTTTGTTCTACCAGAGTTGTTCGCTGGCTATGTAATCAACTTGAGACTTTTATGTTAATAAAAGTTAGCTTCCTTCTTTCCATTTTGTTTGTAAAAGTTGTTTAAGACACTCGATCATGGAGGATCCAGTCGAGGATTGTTATGCTGCTGTAATGGAGGTTTGATTATGGCAGTATCATGGCCAGTATTTTTCATTTCCCTGTATATCTGTTTCCTTCTCACATTGAATGGCTCGAGCATGGAGGATCTAGTCGAGCTATTTCATTTGTAGGATGATGGAGGTTTGATCATATTGCAACTGTAACTGTGTCCCTTCTAGACATATTTTGGTGTCTGAATTTGAGCCTAAGAATGCTCTTGGGCTTGGTTTTTCTTCCTTGAGCTGCTGGAAGGCCTCATGCCAAAATAAGTCTCCTTCACCCTTTCTGCTAAATCTTCCCTCTGCTCTTGCTTTAAACTCAATTTACCGGCTGAAGTTAATGTGTCCCTCACTTCCCTGTACATTCTCATCCAGTTTTGTGTTGAACATCTTTCACATTGTTGAGTTTTGGCCATTGACCATCCACATTTAAACCAACATCCAACCCAAACACTGATGGGTATTGGGCTTACCTCTGTTGCAATCCAGAGGTGACTTCCTGTGCTAACATAACCAAGAGTACAAATTTAAACCATTACATGGTCTCAAACAAACTATGAAACTATCTGTCCAATAGTGTTTACAACGTTTGAGAAGGAAACAAAGCAGTATTGAGATAGATAATGTAGAGACATGTTCAATTTAAAATAGAGACAACCATATAAAAAACATAGGATACACAGACAATGCAACTATTGAGTTGTTCAACTCTTCTCTACATTCACATAAAAAACTAAATTGGAAATATATGATATGAGATAATTCTCTAGAACACTCCATCGTCCACCTACCTAATAAATGCATACTTACCTATCTTGTCTATGCATTTAATATTCGAATCCACTATCAGTTTGGTCAAACAAGTAATGGAGGAATTACTCCATTTAACACCCCCCCTTAATTTTCGACCATTACAAAAATCAACACAAACAATGCCTAAGTGTTGTCTCTGAAAATCAAAGGTATTTCTTCCCAATAGATTGGTGAATATATCTGCTAATTTTTTTTGGAACCAAAAATTGTAGCATAATGTTACCATCATTGACAATCTCATGGATGAAATGATAGCGGGTGTCTATGTGTTTACTCTTGCGGTGAAACACGTGATTCTTAGATAATTCAATTGTTGAAAGGTTGTCACAAAATATGGGAGTTAACTCATTTTCTTCATGTGGAATATCACTAAGCATCCTTATCAACCAAACTACATGACATACTGCTGAAGTTCCTGCCACATACTTTGCTTCTACTGAAGAAAGTGTGACGATGATTTGTTTATTAGAAGCCCATGAAAGAAAACTTCTATCAAACAAAAATGGGTACCCGTAAGTACTTTTCCTATAATCAACACTACCTGGAAAATCACTGTCTGTATATCCAACAAGTGAATCATCCTCTGAATTAGAATACCAACTTCCATAATGTGTTGTACCTACAATATACCTCAAAATTCTTTTTTTGACTTTCCAATGAGAGATTCTGGGATTTTTCATAAATCTAGAAATTAAGCTTACTACCTACATAATATATGGTTGGGTAGTTGTAAGGTACATGAGGCTTCATACAAGCTTCTTATACAGAGTATAATCAATTTATGTTCCTTCACCGTATTTACTTAGTTTTGTACCTCTTCTAATTGGTGTATCTCTTGACTTGCATTTATTCATTTTGAACCTTTTTCAAAATATTTGTGGCACATTTTTGTTGACAAATAAAAATTCTCTTTTCATCTTGCTCAACCTCAATTCTCAGAAAATATTTCATAAGACCAATATCATTCATTTCAACTTCACTTTGCATATCTTCTTTGAATTCATTCAACAACAAATTTATTGTATAAATCATGTCATCAACATAGAGACAAACTATCAAAATATTACCTCTCAAGTCTATTTTGGTGGAAAGTGTGGCCTCATTGTTGCTTCTATTGAACCCATTGTTGAGCAAATAAGTATCAATGTGACTGTACCAAGTTATTGTAGCTTGCTTCAAACCATATAATGCTTTCTTCAATCTATACACTTTGTACTCTTTACCTCTGATCTGAAATTCTAGTGGTTGATCCACATAAACTTTTGCCTTTAAAACTCCATTTAGAAACACTAATTTAATGTCCATTTGATAGACTAGACTTTTTTTTTGAGCTGAAACTACCAAAACTTCTCTGACTGTATCCAAACAAGCTACTGGAGAAAATGTTTCTCCATAGTCAATACCGAGTTGTTGAGCAAACCCTTTTTCTACAAGTATTTCTGTGTGCTTCTCTACTTTTCCTTTCTCATTGAATTTTGTCTTATACACCCATTTAACTCCAATGATAGTTTTACATGTAGGGAGATCCACAAAATCCCTTGTGTTGTTCTTTCAATAGCTTCAATTTCTTCATTCATTGCATCAACCCATTTTTCTTCCTTGACTTCTTCTTCAAAGTATACTAGTTGATAAGATAATAAAGAAAAGTGTGCTTGTTGATCCATGCCATCATTCTACACATAAATTTCTCTCGAGCTTCTTGTCCTTTGGTTCCTTATATTTGTTGTAGTGGGATATGAATAAGTACTAGATGAAGAAGAAGAATTGTGCTCTGATTGGTCTCTTTGGACTTGTACTTGCAATCTTGGAAGTCTTGGTGGATAAGCTTGATGTCTTATAGTTGCCACATGCTTATCTTACTATATAGAAGGAATCTAAACTACACGTATTTCACTTGTTTGATTATCCCAAGATTTATCTTCTTGGAATTTCACATCTCTTCTTACTATCAACTTCTTGGTAATAAGATTATACATCCTCTATTCTTTAGATTGTTCACTATATCCCACAAATATATATTTTTCACTTCTATAATCAAGATTTCTCCTCATCTCTTCAAGAACATGAGCATAAGCTAGACAACAAAAAACTTTAAAATGAGAAATGCTAGATTTCATACCACTTCCGGATTGTTGAGGGACTTGATCTTTGAGACTGCTAGTTGGTGACATATTTAAAATATAAACCGAGCATGCAAATGATTCACCCCAGTGTTCATTTGACAAATTCTTGGCCTTTAGCATACTTCTGGACATATTCATTATTGTCTGATTCTTCCTTTCAACTAGTCCATTATGTTGTGGAGTGTATCTTGTGATATGATGTCTCTTGATTCCATGATGCATGCAATATGTTGAAAAATCCTTGGAGTTGTACTCACCTCTTCGATCTGATCTGAGTACTTTGATATACTTCCCACTTTGTTTCTCTATCAAAGATTTAAATTCTCTGAATTTTTCAAATGTCGAACTGATTTGTGCTTGAGAAAATACATCCATGTCTTTCTACTAGAATCATCAATAAATGTTAGAAAATAAAATCTTCCTACTATTGAATGAGTTTGCATTAGACCAAAAGGTTCTGTATGAAACAATTCAAGGTGCTCGTTTTCTCTATAGGAAGCATCTGGAAAATTATCCATTTTGTGTTTGGCCAAAATACAACTCTTGCAGGAGTTTTTCCGTTCATTTATAATGGGAAAACCTTTCACCATATATTTCTTATGTAAAAGACTAACACTGCTAAATGGTAAATGACCATATGTAAGATGCCACAACCAAGTCTCGTATGAGCTTGATACAATTTGGGCATATGACCGTAACAAATTTACATTTCTTAATATAAAAGGGAACAATCCATTTTTGGTCATCTGCATTATAGCTATAATTTTCTTAATGGGTGGTTGGTCCAATATTGTATACTTCGAACCTTCAAAAATGAACTTATAACCATGTTCATTCATCTGACCTACACTCATTAGATTATGTATAAGACCAGGTACATAATAAATATCATGAATATCCTTCTTTTCATCTTGTTTGGTCAATACATAAATTATACCCTTGCCTACAACTTTCTTTTGATAATCATCTCCCAATTTAATTTGAGATGTGATAAATCTATCTAAACTAGAAAACAAATCTTTGTTACCTGTCATATGATTGTTGCAGCCACTATCCAACAACCAAAGCTCATGACTATTTCTTTCTATTTATGTGACTTGACATGAAAAGAACATTGATTCAAATCTTCCTTCTTCAGTGTTGGTAACATTTTCTCTGCCCTTATTCATATTTGCTTGCTTCTTTCTGCATTCACTTTCGTAGTGACCAAATTTCTTGCAATAATAGCACTGGACCCTTCATTTGTCAATCCATCTTGGTTGATTAAAATGTTTGGCTCTCCCCCTTTGGTTCTGAGAGTGTCTCTGTGGATGATCTGACTATTCACTCTGTTTTGAACATTCTAAAGTTGACCTCTCTTTTGTTTGAGAGTGATCTTTGCATCGTCTTCCTCTACTTCTATTCCCTCGACCTCTACTTTTGCTTAAGGAGGCGTGAGATTGAAATACATTCTCCAAAGATTCAATATTTCGACTGAACCTACTTTCATGAGTTAACAAAGATCCCATGAGTTCTTCAACTGTCAATTGTGATAGGACTTTTGACTCTTCTATGGTGACCACGACCATATTAAACTTATCAGGAAAGCTTCAAAGTACCTTCTCAACGACCTTTTTCTCTTGAATGTCTTCTCCATTGGTGAGTGGTTGATTCACGATACTCGTGACATGGGTCATAAAATGATCTACATAATCTAAATCCTTCATTTGAAGAGTCTCAAAACTCTTTCTAAGTGTCTGCAACTTTGCATTTTTTACTTTATCAGTGCCCTCATAGGCTATTTCAAGAGTACCCCATGCATGTTTGGCATGATCTACTGCTACGATTTCGGGGAAAATATATTCCTCTAGCCCATGCTGCCGTAGAACTTTGCTATCCTTCTTCTTGAATTCTCTAAGGGAATTTCTCTACGCATTTTTCATTGCTTGTAGATCCACCGGATCTGATTCGTGAAATCCAGTAACTACTGCTTCCCAACAATCTTCATGTCGAAGGAAGTTTTTCATCTTAATAGAACATACATCATAGTTCTTACCCGTTAAACTTGTCCTCGTACCAGTGCTCTATTGTGGCTAGACACCATGAATCTCGTGTTGATAGTGGGCTCCCCCTTTCATGCTTAAATCTCGACCGAAATACTTTTCCTCTGTCGACACAGAAAAAAACAAAGAACTTTTTACGCCTAGACGCTCCGTTTCCTCATCTTGACACTTCCTGTCCACACCAAGACGCATGTCCAAAATCCAGATTTTTTTTTTTGAAAGTGTCGAGAATATGGATGTGCCCTGTACACTAGTTGGGTCGTCCGCCTTCTAGCTGGAAGCTCCGTGTACATTGGCAAGGGGGCATTCATCTCCAAAAATGAAAATTTTCGAAGGGTTTTCTCTCAAAATTTCATCCCAGAAAAGCCTAGAAACTACTCCTCTTCCTGTTCAATTTCAAGCAGAGACAACCATAAACAAAACATAGCATACACACAATGCAACTATGGAGTGGTTCAACTCTTCTCTACATTCACATAAAAAACTAAATTGAAAATACATGATCTGAGATAATTCTCTAGAATACTCCATCCTACACCTACTTAATAAATGCATACTTACATATTTTGTCTGTGCATTTAAAATGCCTATCTACTATGAGTTTGGTCAAACAAGTAGTGGAGGAATTACTCCATTTAACAAAGTAGAGAAGGAAGTAGCACATGCTTATAATCACGCTCAGCATGAGTAAACATATGCAATGAATATGCGATTATTTGCACTTATGAAAGGATGAGAAAGATTATAACGAGAATCATCATAACCTATGCTGATAGACGCTGGTTATCAGACCCGCTGAATGCGAAGCTGTTGAGAAAGGGCTGGTTTAATGCTTGGGCCAAAGAACTCTGCCCGTTTAATAATGGCTGGCTCAAACCCAGTTTGACATTTAATGGAGAGAAAGATTGATTGACGAATCCGGGTTGGTTAATCAATGGCTGGTTCACTAATGGAAATCAATGGCGGGCTGGTTACATGCAGCTGATTAACTAAGGGATGACCGTTAAGACGAGTATAAGGTTGGGCGTTCAATGGCTTATTGAATGGGGATAAAGGCTGATTGCTCAATGGAGTATTG
Organism: Picea engelmannii; assembly: GCA_009831015.1. Classification (NCBI taxonomy): domain Eukaryota; kingdom Viridiplantae; phylum Streptophyta; class Pinopsida; order Pinales; family Pinaceae; genus Picea; species Picea engelmannii. The sequence goes on along the minus strand of ML792651.1, from coordinate 284,330 downwards.
GAGACGTCTTCGCAACAACCGATGCTTAGAATGTTTATGAAAACTGACACACCAATAGAAAAATTAATGGCTCCTAAGTTTGCAGAGATTTCTCCATGGTGGGTTCAGCTATAATTACCCAACAGAATCTGCAGACAATTCAGATAAATATTTCCGTAGATCAGCTGGAGCTCCTAAATGGAATCCGGTGATTGGTCATCGTTTGCATGAAGGCGAAAGAGGACGACAACATACATATATACAAACATAGAATGCTTAAACTGTTTAGTAGAGAGAGTTGATAGTGATGCAGGTCGTTGGAGTGTCAATAATGGGAAATTTGGTTATCCTGGTACTGCAGGGGATAGAACTAAACCTTTTTTTCTAACATTTTTAGCTGACTCAACCACATTGAATAAAGTGTGTAACATCTCTCGCTTTATATATTATATAAAATTAGTTTTAGATCTTTAGCTATAAGATTGGTGAAAGTTGTTTTACTGTCCAATTTTATTAATGACCACATTTTTAATGCTTTAAGGTTATTATTAATTAGTTTGACCTTAAAAGAAATGAATAAATTAAAAAGTTACTCAATCTGAGTGGGCTTAATGGTTAAGAACATGTGTTTCCTCTTAAGAGGTCACATGTTCAAATCTAGAGGGGGGTAGGGTATGTATATCTTCGTAAACTTTAAAGTGTGAAACATCTCTCTTTATACATTATATAAAATTAGTTTTACATCTTTATCTATAGGATTGGTGAAGGTTGTTTTACTGTTCAACTTTATTAATGATCACATTTTTAATTTTTTTTTTAATTGAATGAGTTATTCCTAATTAGTTTGACTTTAAAACAAACAAATGAATAAATTAAAAAGTGGATAACTTCAACTATTTTAAAGTTGAAATTCTTCTCTAAATTTAATAAGAATTTTTCATTATTATTAATATTTATTTCAAATATTAAAGAAAACCAATAAATTAAAAAACTGTACAAATTTAACTTTTTCTACTTGAAATACAAATTCATGTAATTGATAGAACTTTGACCCTAAAAATCTGCCTTAAATTTTTTTCATCCATAATCATAATAATTTGAAAAAAAAAATACATTAAAACTTAGATTATCCACTTTTTAGGTTCTAAAATACAAGATCTATTTTAATACTAGATCTATGAAGCATCGAGAGAGATCAAATCTTTAGAGTGTAAAACTTAAAAAAATATTTGCACCTCTAAATTTAATCCCTCTTAAAGCTTAATATATCAAAGATTAAAATGAATCTAAACTACTTAAATACTAATAAAAACTTTAACATATGAGCAATAAATATTAATATTTTCACTTTAAATGTTAATAAATGATACTAAATTATGATAAGTAAATTTATTTTTTCAAAGTTTATATAATTTATTTCTTAAAAATGTAAAATAAATTTATTTATCTCTCTCTCTCTCTCTCTCTCTCTCTCTCTATATATATATATATATATATATATATATATATATATATATATGTATGTATGTATGTATGTATGTATGTATAAAATTTATAAAAAACAATATTTTTATTAACAAATGGATCAGGCATTAGTATTGGCCTGTCTCTTCTCCTCGGTGACATGGTTGTAAAATTTCTCCTCTTTTCTTTTCTTTGCTAAAGAAAGCAAAGAACTTTTTCTCGGCTCTGATACCAAATGGTGCAGACCCCGACCCTTGGGCCAAAATCCACGTAGGATCATTCTAAAATTACCTTGAGCCAAAGTAGCTCCTTTGATTCCCAATGGAACCGGCAACGAATCCATAGGTTCCTTGTAAAAAATCGCCCTATGTAACTTGACACCAAGCGTGAGATTTTCCTTCTCCAAGCGACCACGACCTTGTTTTATCGCAAACATCTTTCACAACTTGCCTGTTCATGAGTCGAAGGCCCTCAACTTTTCTTCACCAAATGTCGATACCTGAGATGCGATGGGTTATGGCTCCTTCCTTGACAACACCCTCGACGCATAACTGTTGGCTAGGGCTAAGTACTAGCACCTCTTCGCAACTCACGACCTCGCGAGTTGCAGTGTTGAACTTTGGCACTCTCTCTTTGTGAAACTTCGAGAGGCGATGTTTGACTTCCCTTTTCACACTTCTCGCAACTCACAATCTCACAAGTTGGAGTGTTGAGCCTTCGTTCTCCTCCTTTGCGAACACCTGAGAGGCGATGGGTCAACTGTGGATTGACTCCTTCAATGTGGCGAGTACATGCCACCTGTCGCCGCTTATGCCCTTCTCTAGGGGGTAATTGTTCACGCCACCTGTTAACCTTGCAGCCCCCACTTGATGGATGTGCCATGCATTCACATGTGCCCTCGTCTCTAGGCACTTCACGATCTCGCACGTTGAAAAGAATCTCTTTCAACCCCCGAGTCTTCGATACACAATAGTTGTACAGGGTTCTAATCCAACGGTTCTCCTGTGCCTTGGATCCAATGGTTGTTCCTGCTCCTCGCTACTCGAAAGTTCGCATAATCAAAGAATTTGTTCTATACTCTGAACTCACGACATGTGATACCTACGAAGACTCAGATCTGATGGTCCTCCTGTAGCTTGGATCCAATGGTTTGGATCTCTTCCTCCCTTCTCGCAACTTCGAGACTTTGCGACTCCAAGAGTTTGGTCTTCCACCTCCAAACTCATGAACCTCGAGTTCACAAAATGATCCGACGACCCAAACTAACCACGATCGACGGTCCTTGTTGACCCTTAACATGAGCGAAATGAGTTTGTCCAACCCTTATCCACCCTAAAACTCCTCTGGATCCTACAGTCCTCGCGACTTCGCAAATTCTCAATGGAGAATTCCGACCATTCAATTTCTTCCTCAAGAATCTGTGTGAAATGAGCGAATATTCTTCCCTCGAAACTTAAACTTCTACGCGATGATTTTGCTTCCTCGTCTCCCTTTGAAGTGTTTCGATCTTTGTCTACCTTTGAAATGTTCAAAGGTGTTATCCCTCGTGAGATTTCACTTGCAAATTCAAGCCTCCAAAAGTGTTCCTGCTTGCACTCCTTGCGGCAAACTTTCAAATACTCCAGGGTATTTGATCTTTCGACTTTGTGGACTTTCTACAACAAAAATCCTTCAACCTTAGAACCTTAGTTGGTAAGTTCTAAGGCCTCGAATAGCCTGCGCAGACCTTGCATGGCTTCTTTGCTTCACCTGCACTTCTACTAGAATGAGAATGATGGTATCCCTCCTGAGCTTTCTGAGATAAGACTCAGAACCCTTGTCAACGCACACCTTGAGGATGCTTCACTGCACTCCTTGCAGGAACTCTCTCAGGAAGAGAAACAATTGAAACTCATCCTCTTTCTCTCTCATACTTCATACATTAAACATGAAAGCATACATTTAACATGGCATAGCATCACAAAAAAGGCATAACAGAGAGAATAAAACAACTGTAAGCATTCCATTCAGCATATGTAAACAGTAAGCATCATAACACCATGAAATCTGAGTCAAAGCTTCATATATTAACTCAAATACTCCTGTACATGGGTTCTTCTCTACAACTCTCTTCTTATCCTCTATTCTAATGATACAATAAAAACTATGGTACAAAGGCGAGGGTGTCTATATCCTTTCTCCCTCCTATGCTCTAACTGTCTAATCTATGAATTCAAATCTACCTACTTTCATTAACTGGGCTTAAATGCCTTTTAAATTGACAGATGAGAGAAAATCCCTCTAGATCTATTTACAACATGCAAGTACATTTCCCTTAACTACTACATTAACATCTATTCATTAATTTTTCAAAAACATTTCAACATGTGCAAAATGTGTGTTGCGCTCCTCCAGCTGTCTTCCGGCTTCATGCTCGCTTGGCTGGCTACTTACGATGCTCCTGCATCATGTTATGAACATTGAACTTTGAGTGCAAGGCAAGAAGAGGATTATAGATAGAATAAACATTGTTGAAGAGGAGATTTCAAGTTTTCCCTCATGGATTCATGGTCAGGTTAGGGGGTGAACCGGGAAAATGATTTGGCTGCCCAGTTCTAAGGTTGGGAGGAATGTGGTTGTTCCCTTTGTCTTCCCATGAACTGGTTCAGATATGTAATCTCTTCCTTATCTATTTTGAATTATCATATATCTGATGTAGTAAAATCGTTGAATCTAAATCGAAATTATGTTCCATCTCTTTGAATTAATTCGGTAGAGTAGTAATGCCCTCTTTTAAATCGGTATGAATATCATAACCTTGGTGAAATATGTTCAATGTATGAAGTATAAAAGGAGACTGATAGAATGCATTGCGAATTAATGTTGAGTAACATTTTTACGTTTGAGTTAATCCTGAATGAATATTAAAGTCTGCCTTTTAATTTTTATGATAATTAGAAGGAAATTACATGGTTGAATTCTAGTATAATCCCTTTTTAAACTAGGTTGTTATTATGGAGATACTTGTAGGGTAATTACCAGTATATCGAAAATCCAGTGTACAAAATTATCTACATGTAAATGGACTTGAACCTAAGAACTTTCCATAGGGTATTTATACTTCGGTAAGAACTTATGCGCCAAGTGATGATAATGATTAGGGTTTTATTTTAAGTACCGAATATCCCAACACAAATAAAAAAACCAGGTATGATAGAAATCACAATCAATATTTCTTTTACCTATATATATATATATATATATATGCCTATGTATTACAGTGGAAATGGACATGATTATGAGTACACAACTTGTAAGTGATTTCCTTCCGATATGTCTGCAACTTTTTCCTTTTAGATCTTAATTCCAACAGTGTTCACATACAACTGGAAGACAGATAGATATTTAATCCATATATATATATATATATATATATATATATATATATATATATATTCTTCGAATAAATAGGAGTTTACAGAAGTAACAATCCTAATTGACCATAACAAAGCCTCTGAGCATAATGATACAGAATAATAAAATAGAGTGAGAGAATCTTTTCCAATTATAAACATTCTAATTATGATGAAGAAATCGTAATACCATTAAGAGGATTTTAAATCAGCCATGCCTTATATTGTTTTCAATTACATTGTCACAAGAAAAGAATTTGGGAATTAAATATCAAAGGGATATTAATATAAATCTAATTCCCACAAGTATTGCGTCCTCCTCCAACTACAAGATATCAATATATCAATCAGAAACATCCTTAAAATCTAGAAGACACCGAGAATCAGGACGAAATGTCTTCAGTAACAAAAATTTACAGAGCGTCGATTCTCATTTCTAATACTCAGAAGAATAAGTCTGTGAGACACTGGGCATAGAACCCAAATACCTTTTTTTGCGATAGGTAAGATTTAAAATCCAGGAGCCTCACATGGTCGACATCCCTGCAAATTTTATCATTTAAAGAATTAGTATAATATATGAATTAAACAAATGCAAAATTTCAATAGAATGATGAATAATGGAAATAGTTGAGACCAAATGATACTTAACTTACGCCTAGAGTCTGACATCCTGCCCTTGTTGCTTTCTATTTGAATAAACATCCCAGGATGAGGAGAAGGGGGTCCAAGTATCCCTGATGGGTACCCTCGCATCAAAAGGATCCCACCATTAGTGTTGGTACCAAATCTTAATAAGTCCTCTCTTACAAAGAAGTAGTCAGTAGTTAAAACCCTTAACCTGTAAACTGTTCAAGCATGTCTTACAAGGAGACTGTAGTAATAATACATGCATTTCATACAGAAAATAAACCTTATCAAAGGGGTTAAGTTTGAAACATTCATGAACCAAACTACAATGAATAATTATAACCAAATAGTAAAGGCAAGGGTCATTACTCTATGGTATTCCAATGGCAAGATCTAATCTCGAACCGTATAGATAACAAGGTTTCAGTACAAACTTTATACACCATAAGAAACCCATAATTTGTTCGAGGCACTATAGGAATAGAAGGATTTATACCTAAATAAAGTAATTAATTGTGTGGAAACCAGCCGAGAGTCTAGTAGACCTACATAAGAATGGCTTCATCCTTACAGGGAAATAAAATAAGAATGTCATATAGTATACTACCAAACAGGGGACCCTTCCACCCCTTAATAAAAACTGCTTAGTTTCTCGGTGACCATTCCCAAGGCCAACATGCCTCCCTGAGATTTATTAAAGGAAGAATGACAATGAAAGTAACCAAACATAGTAGTAACTACCCGCGAAGAAAACTATGTGAGTGGAAAGACCCTTAATTACAAGATTCACGAGTGGGTAGGATGACCCATTTAGAGAAAGTGGAGAGGGGACTAACAATATTACAACCTCCTCCACGAATGGTCCTAGCCCATAGAGGAATAATAAACAGGCCTACTTAATAAAATATTATAACCAAAGTACAAAATAGAAGTCGTTCCCACGATAATGAACCTTACAAAAATTTTCCTTATATCCTTGATATTATAGTAGTGTTCAAAGGAAAGACTTACCAGAGGAGGCAGTGACCTCGTCTACTCCACCAAGTAGCGACCTCCACTTGGGAAATTCCTTTCCTGCAGAGGAACTTCATGCAAAGCAATTTCAAGGGTTTCACAATGACTAAGGAAACATCCACAACCCTAAGAGCGTCTCCTTTGTTGACTAATTTTATTGTCAAGAGTACAATAGTGGTTATGGCCATGTGCTGGGTCTGAACTGGCATGATCCAATTGGAGTGAAGGACAAGAGGTGTCTTAGAGACACAGACAACAGGAACACATTAGTGGTAGATACAGGATGCCTTAATTTTTCTTACAGACATACATACCCTCTCACCTCGAGAATTTACGAAAGTTAATAAGAATTTATTCTGTGATTTGACTAGTTAGGGTCAGTTTATTTTTCCAAGTGTGCCCATCACTGTTAGCCTCTCATTCAGATGAGACTCTGTTGATGCATCATGCAGTTGAATCCAGTTTAGTTGGAGTCTTTCCGTTTTAAATTCCATTACCCAAACCCATTGATGAACTGAACCATCCCACAGTTTGCTAAGCGTCTTTCGAAACACCTATGTCCAACTAAGAGATATGGACCCTACCTCATGACTCTATAGAATACATATGGTTTTAAACCAAAACAAGTTATTTCATCGTTCACACAACATAGAGAATATCACGCTAAGGATAGACTAGGAATATGGTTCCTAAGTCTAGACCATTTTTTTATGAATATAGACATAAGCGAATAGAGGTAAGATTTGTCAAATTTCTAGAGTTGGGAAATCATGCGATAGACAAAACATGGGTACCTCGCAGAGTTTATGATAGAAATTAAGACCATCCCCTTTAACAGTAATCACATACAAGCTGGAGAGGATAATGATACATAAGATATTTTTTTTAATGGTAGATTTGATAAATTAGAGGTACATTACATATGGTAGAAGAGAAAAAGGTTACAACACTGGACCTGAACAGGGCCACTTTATTTGCTTTATATATATTTCGATTTAATAAAAACTAATAAACCTTTTTGTTACAAACAAAAAACCCTTTCTGTTTTGTGTGAATTATGATAGCTTAGGATGATTCGAAAGTTAGAATGGAAGGAAATCCAAAGAAAGGACCTCCTGGAGATCCAAGAAATAATAATGATGGAAGATCACCTACGGAGGTACTGGAAACAATGAGTAATCTTATTGTCAAACTGTAGGTCTTCAAAGCAGACAAAAAATCACAACAGGAACAACAAGAGATAAATGAAGTCCTATTGTGCAGCATAGTAACCAAGAAAATCGCAAAGGACGATAATCATGAAGAAGAGGTCAGTAAGAGGGCCTCCAAGAACTCTGGTCCTGAAGAAGAAAAAGAGGACAACTCATCTGAGGGTACCCCTTCAGCTGAAGATAAAGAAAAACCAGACAGGAAAAGGAAACAAGTAGATCATCTTGAAGGGGAATTCAATAAGATGAAACATGCTACATTTGATGCGGAATCCAAAACAGGTGAGGAAGCTGAGGCATGGTTATTAGATATCAAAAAGTATTTCCAAATATACAACTATTCCAGCAATATGAAAGTCAGAATGGAAATTTACAACTTGAAAGGAAAGGCTAGCATCTGGTGGAAAGATCTGAAATTGGCAAAGGGCCAAAATAAAAATAGATGGAATGGTCTGACTTCAATAAATATTTCAAAAAACAATACCTATCTGAAAGCTACTATGAAAGGAAAACAAAATAATTTTATGAGTTAGGACTAGGAGAGATGACAATGGAGGACCTTATAAATAAATTCCTAGAATTACTTAGGTTTGTACCTTACATCCAAGAGGATAAGGTGAAAATTCAACGATTCTTCACAATCCTACAGGGACATAATTGAGTTTGAAAACCCCAAATCCTTGAGTGAAGTATTCAGGAAAGAAAAAATGTGCTATGACTAGTATAAACAACGAACAAAGTTTCCCAAAGCCTGGAAGGATAAGAAACAATATTGAATGAACCAACAGAAGAAGGGATACCAACCAACACCTTATTGGAATGCAGCAAAAATCTTTTCGAGAAAATATTTTAACTCCAACCATCCAAATACGCAAGGCAACGGTAAAATGGTAAATCTGGGAATGAAGAATTTTGGGGAAAACCCCCGCAAACCGTTAAAGTGTTGGGAATGTGGAGAACCTCACCTAAGGAGGAACTATCCATGTTTAATTTTAGAAAACCGAATTGTTGTTCATAACTTGCAGGAAGCCTCGACGGTGGGTGATGTGGGTAGAAGCTTGCATCGGATAAATGTAGCCATAGATGGTCAACAAGTTGACCGCCAGTCCTCTATGGTAGAAATCGAAGGTAAAATCAATAACACTAGAATTTCTATTTTAATTGACCCTGGATCTATGTTAAGTTATATTACTCCTGGTATAGTAGAGTCAAATAAACTTAAGAAACTGAAGCATGTGAAATCATGGCTGGTACAACTAGCTACCAGAACCAAAAGGAAAGTAGTTGAATTTATTTCTGATTTTGAGTTCAGCTTAGATGGTCATAACATAAGGACAAATCTAAACATCCTACCCCTAGGATCTTATGATATGATTATCGGAATGGATTGGTTGGAAAAGAACAAGGCAATACTTGACTGTTGTACAAAAACACTTAGCTATAAAGACGATTATGACACTACTAGAACAACCCAAGGTATACCAAAACTTGTATCAGTCAGACAAGTTTCTGCAATGAAATTCAAGAAATGTATGAGAAAGGGATGTCAAGTTTATGCCATCCAAGTAACAAACCTATTAGAAAATAAAGATAAACCTAGCTTGGAAGAATTTGTTGTTTTATGGGATTTCAGAGACGTATCCGTTGATGAAATACCTGAATTACCCCCTAGAAGAGAAATAGACTTCTCCATAGACCTACTACTTGGTTCATCCCCTATCTGGAAAGAACCTTAACGAATGAGTATACCAGAATTGACGGAACTGAAAATCCAACTGCATGAGTTATTGGACAAAGCATATATCAGACCAAGTGTTTCACCTTGGGGAGCACCCTTCCTCTTTGTGAAAAAGAAAGACGCTACTCTAAGACTATGTATCGATTATAGACAATTGAACAAAGTGACTATTAAAAACAAGTACCCTTTACCTAGGATAAACGATTTGTTCGATCAAGTAGGTGGGGAAAAGATTATTTCGAAGTTGGGTTTATGATCTGGATATCATCAAGTTAGGATAAAATATGAGGACATAAGCAAGACAACTTTTTGAACAAAATATGGACATTACTAATTTGTGGTCATACCTTGCGGACTCTCTAACGTGCCAGCCACATTCATGTGCTTAATGAATAGTATTTTTAGTCAATACTTGGACAAATTCATGCTGGTGTTTATTGATGATATACTAGTGTATTCAAAAATAGAAGAATAACATGAAGAACACTTAAGAATCGTCCTGCAAACTTTGAGGAAACACCAACTGTATGCTAAATTTGATAAGTGCAATTTTTATCAGAAGAAGATACAATACCTGGGACATGTCATTTCTACAAAAGGCATTGCAGTCGACCCTCAGAAATTAAGAGCCATTATGGAATGGTCGGTACCGAAGGATGTAGCAGACATTTGGTCATTCATGGGAATCACCAGATATTATCGTAGATTTATAGAGGGGTTTTCCAAAATATCCTACCCCATCACATCGTTACAAAAGAAAGGGACCAAGTTTAACTAGTCACAAAAGTGCCAAGATAGTTTTAATAAGTTAAAGGAGTTATTAACAACTACACCCATTCTAAAGGTAACAGACCGAGATAAAGACTTCACGGTCTATGTCGATGTGAGTAAACAAGGACTAGGTGTTGTCCTAACTCAAGAAGGACATATTATTTTCTATGTGTCCCGGAAGTTAAAGGAACATGAGCAAAACTACGTCACTCACGATTTAGAATTGGCAGCAGTAATACACGCCTTCAAAATGTGGCAACACTACATAATGGGCAGAAAGTTTCTACTATTGACAAACAACAACGGGGTGAAATACCTGTTTAACCAATTAGATCTTAATGCAAGGCAAGCAAGGTGGCTAGATTTTTTGAGTGAATTTGACTTTGAGGTAGGACATATCAAAGGTAAGGAAAATAAGGTAGAAAATGCTTTAAGAAAAAGATTCCATGAGATATTTGAGATAAATGTCAGCAGGGCATAAAGCGATCTTGAACAGAGAATAAGGATGGCAGGTATTAATGATGAAAATTACACAAAGTCGGTGGCAGAATTACATGACACTACAACAAACTCACACGAACGAGACCTGAGTGTCGATAAAAATGGGTTACTACGTTTTAAAAATAGACTTTACATACCTGATTCAGTAGAGTTAAAGATAAGATTTCTTGATTAAGTGCATAAGAACCTGTATTCTGGTCATCCAAGATATCAGGAAAGGATAACAACACTCAAGAAAAATTTCTATTGGCCTAATATGAAGGGCGAAACAACAGAATACTTGGCTAGGTGCCAATACTATGAACAAGTAAAGGTCGAACAACAACATCCAGTCGACCTATTCCAGCCATTACTAGTACCAGAATGAAAATGGGAGGCCATATCACTGGACTTTATTACAGGTTTTCCCAAAACTCAGAAACATAATGCCTCTATTGTGGTTGTAATTGATAAACTCAGTAAGTCTACTTTTAAATCTATAAACATTGCTGAAATATTTATGAAAGAGATTTTTAGACTGCATGATATTCCTAAAATGGTAATTTCAGATAGAGATGTAAAATTCACGTCCTCTTTTTGCAAGGAATTGTTTGCAGGGATAAATACCAAACTGAATTTTAGTACGAGCTATCATCCACAAATGGACAAAAAAACCGAAAGGACAAACCAAATCATAGAATATATGCTCAACATGTACGTGAGAACAAAACCGAGCAAATGGGAAGACTATCTACACCTAGTAGAATTTGCATATAACAATGGGTACCAAACTTCGACTAAGCTAAGCCCCTTCGAAGTATTGTACGATAGAAAGTGTACGACCCCAATTAGCTAGGAAAACCTGACTAACAGACTTATGGTTGGACCAGAGATGCTCCAAGAAATCGAGAATACAGTATGAAAGTTACAACAAAACTTAAAAGGGGCACATGACAGGTAGAAGAGTTATGTAGACCAGAAAAGGAGACACTTTGAGTTTCAAGTGGGGAATCATGTTTACTTAAAAGTCAAAGCCTAGAAAAGTTCACTAAAACTCAGAAACTGTGCCAAGTTGACACCCAGGTTTTGTGAGCTCTTCGAGATACTAGCTCGAATAGGACCCGTGGCATACCAACTTGCACTTCCAGCTAATATAAAAATTCATAATGTATTTCATGTTTCTTTATTGAAAAAATATGTTCATGACCCTACTCATATGATTGATTGGAACTTGGTGTAGGTGGAACCAGAAGGTGAGTTCTAGGCAGAACCCCTGCGTATGATGGACCGGAGAGAAACAACACTTCAGAATAGAGTCGACGCTTAGGTAAAGGTGCAATGGAAGCACTTTAGTCTTGAGGAGGCCACTTGGGAGTTGGAGGGAGATTTGCGGAAATATCATCCAATCCCCTTCCAAGAAATGAACGAACACTGAGGACAATGTTTTATTGAAGGGGGAAAGGATGTGACATCCCCAAAAATAAAGTACTTTTTGAAATTTAAAATTTGGTGGAAAATTATTCCGTTTTTAGTAAATTCGAATTTGGAATTTTTTTTCCATTTATGGCAATTCCAAATTTTGAATTTGATAAATTGTAATTAATTATTATGACTGCTGGGAAGAGACCTGATCTAACCCAACTAACTATTTGACTATGACACTTGTATGTAAATGAAATATTGATTTATTTATTGCAAGAGGACAAATGGAACAACCATGTTAAATTCAGTTGACCATGACTCCATGAGTGGAGAACATGTTCGAACTACCTCTAGGTGATCCAGATTATTTTTGTCACTAAATGAGAGTGGAGATATAACACATAAATATTTAGAGATATTGCAAGAGAGACAACAATATAACATAGATATAGTGGAAATAAAACAAGAGTCAGAGATATACAGTAATACAAGATTTCTATTAACAAAATAAATGTACAGAGACTGTAAAATACAGAGTGAAAGACTCGCTAGAATGGTGGTAGCTTATCTCTGAGAAGATGTGTGATGGCTACTTGCATCCATGAGAATATGATTATTACAATGAGGCTCTAAGGGCCTTTTTAACATAAGAAAAATCCAAAACCCTAACCCCGGAAGATGAAAATCCAAAAGGTTTGTGGGCCCCGATGGGGGTAGTTGATACGTCAACTTCCCAGGGGTGTAACTTTTGCATACAATCTTCGTTTGGGGCGCTAAATATCTCGTTGGAAAGATGTATCCAAGAAATACAACTTTTGGGTGAGCAACATGATCTATGATCCATGTTGCTCCCCCTTTTCTCAAAAAACATCGTTTAGGGCCTCAAAATGGCCTTGGAAGTTAAAAACTACTAAAAATAGTAAATTACCAAAATTGCCAGAAACATGTTTTCGGCCAGTTGGAGAAGGTGGGTGGCCACCGATATCCACCTGGATCACTGGGCTAATTTTTACAAGTGGAAAATCAAGGATTTGGCCATTGGCAGCCCCTAAAAATCAGGGATTTAGAAAGTTGCGAAAATTCCCAAGGGAGGGAAAAAATTACTTAGGAAAAAAGATTTTATGGATAAATAGCATATGTGAGGAGGCATGACGCTGCTTAGTATGCTGGAGAAAAATGACTATTGGACACTTGCTGTTATGAACACTGAACTTTGAGTGTGAGGAAAGGAGAGGATTACAGATAGAAGAAACATTGTTGAAGAGGAGATTTCAAGTTTGCCCTCATGGATTCATGGTCAGGCTAAGGGGTGAACTGGGCAAGTGATTTGGTTGCCCAGTTCTAAGGTTGGGAGGAACGTAGTTGTTCCCTTTGTCTTTCCGTGAGCTAGTTCAGATATGTAATCTCTTCCTTCTCTATTTTGAATGATCGTATATCTGATGTAGTGAACTCGTTGAATCTAAATTCAAATTATGTTCCATCTCTTTGAATTAATTTGGTACAATAGTAATGCCCTCTTTTAATTTGGTATGAATGCCATAACCTGGGAAAAATCTATTCAATGTATGAATTTTAAAAGGAAACTGATAGAATGCCTTACGAATTAATGTTCAGTAACATTTTTACGTTTGAGTTAATCTTGAATGAATAATAAAGTCTACCTTTTAATTGTTATGATAATCGAAAGGAAATTACATGGTTTAATTCTAGTATAATCCCTTTTTAAACTAGGTTATTATTACGGAGACAGTTGTAGGGTAATTACTAGTATATTGAAACTCTAGTGTACAGAATTATCTACTTGTAAATGGACTTGTACCTAAGAACTTTGCATAGGGTATTTATACTTCGGTAAGAAGTTTTGCGCCAAGTGATGATAATGATTAGGGTTTTATTTTAGGTACCTAATAGCCCAAAACAGATAAAAAAACCTGGTAAGACATAAATCACAATCAATATTTCTTTTACCTATATATATGCCTAAGTATTACAGTGGAAATGGATAGAATTACAAGTATAGAAGTTGTAAGTGATTTCCTGCCGATATGTCTGCAATTTTTTCCTTTTAGATATTAATCTGAATAGTGTTCACATACAACTGGAAGATAGATAGATATTTAATCCATATATATATATATATATATATATATATATATATATATATATTCCAGGAATAAATAGGAGTTTATAGAAGTAACAATCCTACTTGACCATAACAAAGTCTCTGAGCATAATGACACAGAATAATAAGATAGAGTGAGAGAAGCTTTTCCAATTATAAACATTCTAATTATCATGAAGAAATCATAATACCATTAAGCGGATTTTAAATCAACCATGCCCAATATTGTTTTCAATTACATTGTCACAAGAAAAGAATTTGGGAATTAAATATCAAAGGTCTCTTAATATAAATCTAATTCCCATAAGTATTGTGTCCTCCTCCAACTAAAAGTTATCAATATATCAATCGGAAACATCCTTAAAATCTAAAAAACACCGAGAATCAGGATGAAACGTCTTCAGTAACAAAAATTTGTAGAGCGTCGATTCTCATTTCTAGTACTTAGAAGAATAAGTCTGCAAGACACTGGGCATACAACCCGAATACCTTTTTTGTCGTATGTAAGATTCGACATCCCAGAGCCTGGGATGGTCGACATCCCTGCAAATTTTATCATTTAAAGCATTAGTATAATATACGAATTAAACAAATACAAAATTTCAATAGAACGATGAATACTGGAAATAATTGAGACTGAACGATACTTAACTTATGCCTAGAGTCCGACATCCCGCCCTTGTCCCTTTATGTTTGAATAAACATCCCAGGATGAGGAGAAGGGGGTCTAAGTATCCCTGATGGGTACCCTCGCATCAAAAGGATCCCACCATTAGTCTCGGTACCAAATCTTAATAAGTCCTCTCTTACAAAGAAGTAGTTAGTAATGAAAACCCTTAACCTATAAACAATTCAAGAATGCCTTACGAGGAGACTGAAGTAATAATACAAACATTTCATACACGACATAGACCTTATTAAAGGGGTTAATTTAGAAACGTTCATGAACCAAAGTACAAGGAATATTATAACCAAACAGTAAAGGGAAGGGTCATTTCTCTATGGTATTCTATGACATGAACTAATCTCCGACTGTATAGATAACAAGATTTTAGTACAAACTTTATACGCCGTAAGAACCTCATAAGTTGTTCAAGGCACTACAAGAACAAAATGATTTACACCTAAATAAAGTAATTAATTGTGTGGAAACCAACCAAGAGTCTGACAGACCTACAAAAGGATGGCTCCATCCCTATAGGGAAATAAAATAAGAATGTCGTATAGTATACTACCAAAGAGGGGACCCTTCCACCCCTTAAGAAAAACCGCTTAGTTTCTTGGCGACCATTCCCAAGGGCGACATGCCTCCCTGAGATTTATTAAAGGAAGAACGACAATGAAAGTAACCAAACATAGTAGTAACTACCCGTGAATAAAATTATGTGAGTGGAATGACCCCTAATTATAGGATTCATGGGTGGGTATGATGAGCTATTTAGAGAAACTGGAGAGGGGAATAACAACCTTACAACCTCCTCTAGGAACGGTCCTAGCCCATAGAGGAATAATAACCAGGGCTTCTTAATAAAATATTATAACTAGAGTATAGAAGAGAAGCCATTCTCAGGATAATGAACCTTCCAAAAATTTTCCTTATATCCTTTATATTACAGTAGCGTTCAAAGGAAAGACTTACAAGAGGAGGTGTTGACCTGGTTTGTTCCTTCGAGTAGCAGCCTTCACTTGGAAAATCCCTTGCCTATGGAGGAACATCATGCAGATCTATTTTGAGGGTTTCACAATGACTAAGGAAACATCTGCAACCCTAAGAGTGTCTCCTTTTACAACTAATTTTATTGTCGAGAGTAGAGTAGTGGTTATGGCCATGTGATGGGACTGACCTGGTGCGATCCAGTTGGAGGGAAGGACAAGAGGTGTCTTCGATATGTAGACACTAGGAACACATTAATGGTAGATACATGATGCCTTGATTCTTCTAACAGACAAACCTACCCTCTCACCTCAAGAAATCATGAAAGTTAATAAGAATTTACTCTGTGACATGACTAGTTAGGGTCCGTTTATTTTTCCAAGTGTGCCCATCACTGTTAGCCTCTCGTTCAAATGAGACTCTGTTGACGCATCATGTAGTTGAATCCGGTTTAGTTGGAGTCTTTCCGTTTTAAATTCTGTTACCGAAACCCATTGAAGAACTGAACCATCCCATAGTTTGCTAAGCGTCTTTCGAAACACCTATGTCCAACTAAGAGATATGGACCCTACCTCATGACTCTATAGAATAAATACAGTTTTAAACCAAAACAAGTTACTTCATTGTGCACACAACATAGAGAATCCCGCGCTAAGGATAGACTAGGAATATGGTTCCTAGGTCTAGAATATTTGTTTATCAATATAGACATAAGAGAATAGAGGTAAGATTTATCAAACTTCTAGAGTTGGGAAACCTATCCTCATAATGTTACCCAAAAAAGTAATACGACTAGGGTAGAGTGGAAATCACGCGATAGACATAAAATGGGTACCTTGAAGAGTTTATAATAGAAATGAAGACCATCATCTTTAACAATAATCACATATGAACTTAAGAGGATAATGAACGGGAATAATCTTTGTAGTTTTTACCTTTTTTACCCAGAATAATCTCTGTAGTTTCTTTGGACTTCTCTGTGGTCTTTAGAAATTATTTTTTGGCTTCTTCAAAGGGTTGAGCATTTGGACATCTAAAATGAGGTGAGTCACTTTTTACTTTGATTCAATTTTAATTTTAGGTAAAGAGATTTAAATATATTTTATTTATTTTTTTATTTTATGTTTCAGAAGTAAAAGTTGATTTGAGAGATAAAGTCAATCCTTAATAATAATTGTTACAACTTTTTTCTCTTCTTTTCAATATGAGCACTCCACCACCTATTCCAAAAACTCACCCTAACAAGGGGAGGCCCCCCAAAATCACCCTAGAGATCCTTTACGATTATATGGAATCAGTAGAAAAAAAAAGAGAAGAGAGAGATGCCAAAATCCAAATAGAGTTAGAAATATTAGAAAAAAGGAGTGAAGAAAGAGACCTAAAACTCAAAATAGAGTTAGAGACAATGATTGATAAAAAAATCAAAGATACCATTCAAACTCAAATAGAGGATAGATTCTTAGGGTTCAATAGTGAATTGCAAACAATGAATGATATAATTCAAGAAATGGAAAAACATAAACAATCAACCCAAGAAGGAGGGGTTGAAGGAAATCACAACTTGAGAGATAGGATTAAAGAGATAGAAGAAAAACTAGCCAACAATTTGACCCTCAGTAATATGGAAATCAAATTAGCTATCAAACCCATCAAAGAGGAAATGAATAAGCTAATCGAATTGGACCATGAGTGTAACAAAAGAGCCTTGAACCTCATAATTATTGGTATAAAAGAACAACAAGAGGAGGATACACTAGCAATAGTAAAAGAAGAATTAAAAAATAAATCACAAATTGATATAACTTACCTCATAGAAGCAAAGAGGCTAGGAAAAATAATTCACAAAGATAGGTTGATCCGTGTCAAAGTAAGTTGTACTAACCATAAATATAGCATACTTAGTAAATATCCGAGCTTAAAAGGGTCGGGAATATTTATAAATGAAGACCTCATTCCCGAAGACCAAGCTAAACTAAGGAAGGAAGTTCAAAAGGTAAAAGAAGCCAGAAAAGAAGGAAAATGGGCAATAATTAGAAATCGAAAATCTATTGTTAGCGATAGAGACTAGAAGGATACTAATAAATAGGAATTCGGGACACTTGGGATCCTTTTTTGGAATTGTCGTGGCTTTCCATGGCACACAGGTCCTCTGATAAGTTGGATCCTGAGTGATATTGATATTATTTGTCTAGCTGAAACTTGGGAGCATGAGGAATCTAAGGTCCATAACATGGAAGGATTTGTCTTGTGGTCGGCATGGAACAACAAATCCCACCGTAGAGGGATAGGAGGCATAGCTTGTTATATTAGAAAAATAATTTCTCCTCACATTCAACTTCATAAGATTGACCCTCTTAATCAATACATTTGGATAGAAATTTTAGACACCAATGCTAAGAAGATGTATAT
>ML792651.1:241490-263616 GCA_009831015.1 Picea engelmannii | reverse complement strand
AATCTCAAAATTAAAGGAAATATGCCCTATCCCATCCTCCTCGTAGAAACTAGCCTCTCCCCTATTGAGAGCATGGCTATGACTAGATACCTAATGTATAAGAACAAGTTAAACAACATGGAAGACAAGAGGCTACCTAAAATGGTTCCAAATCAAGTCATAACAACCATCGACTCAAGCGAGGATGGTATAAAGACACCCAATCTTGGCTAAACTATTGGGGAATAATGGAAGAAACCATTTTACATAATAAAGATACTATTAAAAAAAACATCAAATCAAAATTTAAGGAAAAAATGTGGTGTGAGAAAGAGTTAGAGGGAAAAATAAAATTAAGGTATTATAAAGATGTAATTAGCCCTAATCTAGAAGATCAAAATTATCTATCTATTTTGCCAATTGTAAAGAAAAAAATATGCATTGCTAAGATAAGAACAAATTCTCACGAGCTCCATAGTGAAACTGAGCGTTGGTCAATTCCTAAAACGCCATGGGATGAAAGAGTGTGTCAGCTTTGTGGCACTAAGAAGGTTGAAGATGAAAAACACTTTCTCTTAGATTGTCCAGCCTATACCCATATTAGATCTCATTTTCAAAATATTGATCACACTACCAACTTTCCTAACCTCTTAACTCAACAAAAGTATGGTGATCTTGGAAACCTTCTCTTAATGCTTTTCGAGCACAGAAACAAAATTCTAAAGAATCATAAGTAATCACTTACCCTCTTAAGGTCCAATAGACCAATTAGGTCTTAGTGGACGTTAATCATCATCATCATCATCATAATTTTTTTTTTTCTTTATGGTAGATTCAATAAATTAGAGGTACATTACAAAATAGCTCAAACACTTGTCTACAGAACTTTCATTAATACAGTACCAACAATCTTTCTTACTAAAATATTGAACCCTTATATTGTCTTTTTCATTACAATATATAGCGTTAATATTCATCTTGACTCCATGAAGTCAAAATAGTTAAGGTTTCGTCACCAAAAACATGTTACAACTGATAAACTGCTTACTTAACAAATTACCAACTAATTTTCCGTTCAATCCTACAATTTAGGGTTTCAGTTATTGACTAACTTATACACCCTAATATATTAATGTTACATATATTTAATGGAAAAAATGTTTCATTATTTGATCTTGATGCTGACATACTCCTTTATGTGTTCACTGGTGATTTCGTGGAAACCCAAAATTTTGCTGCGAAATCTTTGTTTGAGTAGTTTCGTAGCAAAAGTTGTTGCGAAATATTTGTTTTCACTTTATGGTGTTGAAAATTGATTCAATATTGATCCAAAATATTTTGATGACTTCACACACACAAAAAAAACCATGATTTATCCTGAGTGTTATCAAACTATTCCACTACAACTTTGGCCAACAAGTCCAGATTCTTTTTTTCCATTTGTTCCTTTCTCAGTATTTCCTTTGTCTTCAATGTCCTATTTTTCTTGTATATACTTTTCATTTGTTTGTGTAGGGGTAAATATCTGTTGACCATTCTTTTTATATTCTCCAAGGATTCTTCATAGAGGTCCAACTGTTTCAGTATCGTCTCTTTCATTTTCCTATTTTCTTCCCTTAGTCTTACAATTTCAACCTTAACTTCCTTCAATTGTTTATTTAATATTTTAGCTATCATGTCTTATTTTTCTAAAGGAGATTGAACATCAACCACTTCTTCAACAACACGTTGAATATGTGTCTCATATTTGGTCTCTTCAACATGGATCTCCTCCCTTGTTGATGATCTAGTTATAGGTCTTCCAAGCCTTTGTTTGTAAATTACTTCTCGACTAAACATCACTTTTTTTCCTGGTGCAGGTTTTTCTTCTACAACACCTTCAATTTCATGACAGGGAAATGTCTCATCTACAGGAATTTCATTTGCAGGAATTTGTCTCTTTGTTGTAGAACTGGTAAATGGTTTCCCGGGGTTTTCCATTGTTGTTGTTTCAGGAGTGAAAATGACTTTTTTTCCTTTCGACTTGCTCCTCTTACTGTCAATGGTTTTCTCCATATCTATAGCTATTTCAACACCTTGAAATGGATTTTTACCCTTTTTCATGGATCCATTACTAAGAGAGGTTTTGGTTGCAGTTTCAGGGTTTTGAATCACAATAGGTTGTTCTTTGTTATCTTTGTTTTTCATTTTTAAAATACTAGAAGCTTCTTTAGTACTTGTGGAAGGAGTATTTCCCTTGGATGGTGGGGAACTAGTTGTTTCAACACAAAATCCTAATGCAGAAAAAAAAATAGTTCCATTCCATGTTTTCTTTCCTAAGTTCCTTAAGGAATAATAGTTTAATGATATTGAAATGGAACATACTAGGCTCAACTTGATTAGATTTATCTTGTACTTTATCAACCATTTTCCCTAGGATTCTACAAATATAATATGGGAGATTTAGGGATTTCTTACCTTTAAAGTGCATGAGAAATTTTATATGGTACAGGTACGCCTTGTTGAATCGCCCCTCACAAGTGAAGTATCTTTGTATTACTCTCAGCAGCTAATCATGATGTTCTAACATGTAGCTCCTAGGAACCCCTTTTGACAAGTTCTAGTTTTGAAATTTTGTTTTGAAATATTCATTGTAGTAGGAGGACTCCAAAGGTGTCCCCTTAAACCACGTCTCACCTTGTAGAGGCATCCCTGTTGTCGAGGAAATTTTTTGTTTATTGACTTGAATCTCCAGTGATCCAAACTTCATTTTGACGCCATAAAAATTTAGGGAAAATTGTTCATCCACATCCATGTGTCCTCCATGTAGCTTTTCACAGAATGTGAGGCATCCTACTACTTGTAAAGATTCTTTGAAAATAGGATTTGATTCCAGTAATTGCAAACCCTAGGGTTCGAACCTCACTATGTTACCACCCTTGTGTACTTTATTCTTTTTCTTGTTTTTCTCCATGGTTGTAACTTAGTAAAGAGTACTATAATGATGGTGGGTGCATAGGGTATCAAACATTAAAAAACATGAAAGGGAGGCCTGGTGCATTAGGTTTTATTTTGAAGATAGAGCTATAGGGATTTAGCAGTAGAGATTTCACAACAAATAAGATAACACATCTTTGATAGAAGATTAGGGTTTTAGTGTTATGTTTTTAGTGTTGTTATTAGGTTATTTCCAAATTTCATGAGCATTCAATGCATTTCCAAAACAACAGTATAAAGAGGATCACTGAAAGAAAAAAAAATCACAAGGTATGCAACATTTTATCTTGGGAAACCCTCATGGGGAAGAAAACCCAACAAAACTTCCTCAATAATATATTTCCAGTGCAATGCCAAGACTAAGACCAAAAAACCAAAGACAGACCAAGACCAAGCATGCGCCTATTTTATCCTCTGTTTGACTGCTTCCTACAATTGCAATTGTCTTCAAGATATGCAGATTAGATGAGTGAGTGAGTCTGTTCAAATGATACACCATCCTCACATATAAATAAAAGTTTTGAGGTGGTGCTAGGGTTGTGACTCTTCACTTTGTGGAGTCGGCTTATCCTAAAAGTGGTTGAAACCACTTTACAATTACTAGGGTCCAAACTTACAAATACCACCATAAAAACACATGTTGACCAATCCAAAAAAGGGGATTTGATCTTATACAAGACTTGACTTGACCAATCCAAAAAACGAGATTTGATCTATACAATAATGACTCAAATATAAGTAGAATATTCTTCGAAGTTACAATAATTAAACACTCCCCCTTAACGATATTGTTGTTCTACTGACATGACTCAATACAACATCATCAAGAGTAGGAGAAGGAAATATTATCATCAACATTTGGAACACTCAATAACACATCTATAAATCATCATAATTTTTTCTCAACATCACAGTAATAAAACTGGAACAAAAACATCTATATTTGGTAACAGAATGAGGGAGGAGCATCAACAACAACATCTATGGTACTATGATAGACCGTCCTTACTAGACCTTCGGGATCTGCCCAGGAATCATAATATTCCCTAGGATATATAATCCTAACTGAGCTACCACTACTAACCACAAATAGTATATACATGCACAGGTACTATGGCATACCATATTTACCGAAACTTTAGGATATGGCTAGGGATGTTTAGTCCCGTAGGATATACAATCCTAACTGAGCTGCCCTCTATTATTCAGGATCACATAGTATCATCAAAATCACTCCCCCTTTAGAGGGAGGTCCTTTCGGACTACACCAATCTTGTATCGGAAGTACTCAAACTTCAAATGAGAGAGAAACTTAGTCAACACATCTTCAACCTGCTCATTTGTGCCAATGTATTGGATATTTACAACTCCCTTTTGCACCATGTCACGAATGTAGTGATACCATATCTCTATGTGCTTTTTCTTATCATGGAACATTGGGTTTTATGCCGTCTTTATGAAACTCTGGTTATCACATAGAATCATGGTAGCTTCCATATCCAGATCAAATAGACCTATCAACAACTTCTGAAGCCATATGGATTCACAATAGGTGGAATATGCTGCAATGTCATCTGCTTCTGCCATGCTAAGAGAAATACTAGACTGTTTCCTTCTTTTCCATGAAGTCATGGGTGACCCAAAACTGAAACAACATCCTGAAGTGCTCTTTCTTTCTGAATCACTTCCAGCCCAATCTGAATCAGTATAACCATACAGTATGAATTCATGATCTCTAATATAATAAATAACATAAACCAACATACCCTTAAGTTATCTCATCACATGATTTCTAGCTACAAGGTGAACACATCTAGGATCCACCAGATACTGACTAAAGGTGTTAAAAAAAAATCATATATCTGGCCTTGTATTCGTTAGATACATCAACAAACCGACAATATGTCTATATAGAGTAGAATTAACTAACTCTGACAAAATATCAACCGAGAGCTTCAAATTCATCTCCATCGGGGTGGCCATGGCTTTAAATTCTAACATGTCAAACTTCTTTAGTATTTCAACTGCATACTTCCCTTGGTTAAGGAATATCTTCACTGGGCTCTGCCAAACTTCATGAATTAAGAAATAATGCATCGGGCCTAGGTATTTCATCTCAAATTATGCAACGATCTTATTTTTGCAATCTGTGATGAGATTTTCTTCTCCTGTCAAGAATAAATGTTAAGCCCTAAATAGTGGCTCATTACCCCTTAATTAGGGTATATTACATTAGTAATGTTATTTTATTTATGTCGGCTTGAGTCCATTAGTTGTAATTGTACCTTCTAGTCTCCTATATATACCAAGGCGACATTTTCATTTGGAATCATCTTCTGTTTGGACCTTTATGTGGGGTATAAGGAGGTTTCCCCCTCGAAGAGGCTTATTACCTAGAATTTTCTCATTTTCAAGGCAATGAGTACTTATTATGAATTTTTTCTATGCTATATTGATATCTGGTTCTTAACATATGGTATCAGATCTCAATGTCTTGGGGTTTCACTGCTACATTTGAGACACCTTGGAATTTTCACTATAATTTTTTTTCTACAATGTTTCATAAGGAACCCTTTGGGTGATATTTAGTAGACGAATCAAGGTATGTTGGGTTAAAATTTCATCTCCTGAGGCCTTACACTTTAGGAGATACATCCTATGTAAGGTAGGGTTCTCAAATCATCATGAATTGAGTCATCGTGACATTTTCGCTATATTTTTTTTTCGTAATGTTTCAGACCTTGAAATCTGGAGAATATTCATGTAAATTGTTAATTTATATGTGATAAACATTTCAACTTCTTGGTCATATTACATTTTTATATACACCCTTTGGAAGATAGGGTATTTGACTAGTCCTATCGACTAGTCTCAAGCAGGTGTTCTGGGTAAAACCATCATAAATTCTTCCTAGAGTATCCAAATTGAGTGAGACTAGTTGCATTGGATAGTGGAAAGTCTTTAGTATTTCTGATACAAGTTTCATAATTTTATATCAATTATTTTGTGCGGGGCATGCTATACAAGTGATATGTCCTGGAAAGGACAAAAATCAACAAGACATGAGGAAGTTACCATAAATTCCACTTGACACATCCAATTTTGATTAATCCCATGGCATTGTAGAGAAGAAATATCATAGAAATACAAAATAGAAAATTTCATACCCAGAAGAGATGAAATTTTGGAGATACAATAAAATTAAAATTGTCTAGAAGAAACACCTCAAAATCAAGATTTAAAGTGATACTTGGCCAACAAGACACCAAAAAAGGAACTTATACACCAAATAATCCTCCAAACAGTCCCACTTGGACACTTGATGAAGGTGAAGAAATGAGTAGGGACATAAATGATTTACAAAAGAAGACAATAACACAATATGAACTACAAGGGATGATGGATTCAACGGAAGATAAGTTGGAGGCAATAATGGATACTAAGACCAACCACTTTCCTAATATCGATATGAGGAAATTTGATGGAAATGATCCAATCACATGGATACTTCAGATGGAGAAATTCTTTGATCTACATAATGTGCCACATACACAAAATGTATAGATTGTTTCTTTATATTTAGAACCCAATCAATTTGTGTGGTATCGATGGATTTGTTCTTGCAAATCACTTGTCACTTGGAAAATTTTTACAGAAGAAATGATAGCACACTATGCGGATACAAGGAGCAATACCTTGTTTAGCCAATTGATAAATCTCAAGAAAAAGGGTTCAGTTATAGAGCACGTTGAGAACTTCCAAAGATTGAATATAAAGGTAACATATATTCTAGATGAGCACTTGATTGATGTATCCATAGGAAATTTAAGGGATAACATTAAACATGAGGTTCATCTTTGGGAACCCAAATCATTGGAGAATTCATTTAGGGTGGCAATAAATGTTGAAAGTGAAAATATGGCTATGGATACTAGAAGGACCACTCTTAACATCTATTGAGATAATAATGTTCCTTCTTCTAAAACACCTCAACCTACAAGTTTGACACCTCAACAACTGGAGGAAAGAAAAGAAAAAGGTTTATTCTTTAATTGTGATAGCAAGTACAGTAAGGGACATAAGTGTGGTGAGAAGAAATTATTCTACATAGATTGTGAAGAGGAAGAAGAACAAGAACAAGAACCATTTTAAGATGAAAATATAGATGCGATTTCTTCTGAAGAGTTGACTCCCACAATATCGTGTAATGCATTAGATGGAATTAGCACTCCTCAAACCCTCAAGATCATAGGATATATCAAAAATAAAATGGTAATAGTCCTAATTGATTATGGTAGTACTCATAATTTCATTCACTATAAATTAGCCACAGCTCTCACTTTAATTTTTTATCCGTCACCAAATTTTCAAGTAATGATTGGAGATGGAGGAACTATCATTTTCTCAGAAAAATGAAATAAGATCAATATTACTATGGGGGAATATGTAATGAATATTCCAGTGATTTCTATACCCATGGGTGGTGTTGATGTCGTACTAGGAATCCAATGGTTAAAATAATTAGGAACAACGACTTTTAATTTTCAAGAATTTTTCATGAAATTTTTATTGGAAGGAAAATAAATTGAGTTAAGTGGTATCACAGAGAAACCCAGTAAGGTGATGAGATCCAATGGCATGAAACAAATATTGAAAAAGGGGCATCAAGGTGTAATTGCACAATTTTTCTCACTAGATGTTCAAACATCTTAGCCATCTATTCCCCTAGATCTCCAAGGGATCATTGATAAGCATTCCAAAGTATTTGAAGAGATTCCCAAATTTCTTCCACCCACTCGAAATCATGTTCATGATATTCACCTAACTCTTGGGAGTGTTCCTCCTAACATCAGGCCATACCGATAACCTCGTTCCTAAAAGAGTGAAATTGAGTGCATGGTTGAAGAAATGTTAGGGGTTGGCATTATAAGGCCTAGCCAAAGTTCTTACTTTGCATTGGTTTTAATGGTGTTCAAGAAAGATGGCTCATGGTGTATATGTCTAGATTACAGAGAGCTCCATAATATAAATATTAAAGATAAGTTTCCGATTCTCATTATTTATGAATTTTTAGATGAACTACATGGAGCAATCTATTTGAAAAGGTTTTTATCTTCGTTTAGGGTGTCATCATATTAGAATGAAGGAAGAAGATATCCCAAAAACAACATTATGAACTCATGAGTGCCATTATGAATTTTTGGTCATGCCTTTTGGACTTACAAATGCACCTTCCACATTCCAAGGGTTGATGAATTCCATTTTCAATCCCTTCCTTCGAAAATTTGTGTGAGTATTTTTTTATTATATAATAATCTATAGCAAGTCTTGGGAGGATCACGTCGAACATGTTGACAAGGTGCTACAACTACTAAAGGAGAAAAAGCTATATGCGAAACCATCCAAATGTTTCTTTGAGGTGAAGGAGGTAGAGTATTTGGGTCATATTGTATCTCATTAAGGTGTCAAGGTAGACCCTAACAATATTAAGGCCATTATGGACTGGTCAATTCCCAAAACATTGAAGAATCTTAGAGGATTTTTGCGTTTGACAGGTTACTACCGCAAGTTTCTTCGACACTATGGAAGAATAGAAACACATTTAACGACACTAACTAAGAACAATTCATTTTCATGGACTCCAGAGGAAACTAAAGATTCTGAACAACATAAAGAGGTGATGTGAAAATCTTTTGTCTTGAACACTCCAGACTTCACAAAAACCTTTATTGTGGAATGTGATGCCTCGGGAAATGGAATCGGTGTTGTCCTAATGCAAGAAGGAAGGCCCTTGTCTTTTGAAAGTCGGCCACTCAAGGGAGAGGACTTACACAAACCCATTTATGAGAAGGAAATGATGTCAATACTACATGCACTAAAGAAATGGCGCCCTTACTTAATAGGTAGGCACTTCAAGGTCAAAACAAATCATGGTAGTCTTAAATACTTCTTGGAACAAATACTATATTCATAAGAACAACAAAAATGGGTGACCAATATATTGGGTTGTGATTTTGAAATAGTCTATAAAGAAAGGGAAGAAAAATGTTGTGGCAGATGCACTTTCAAGAAAGGATCAATATGTTAAGGCCTTTTTCTGTGCTATCTCGATCATCCAACCTGATTGGATAATAGAAGAAAGGGATGAATGGAAGAATGATGAAAACATGTGGACTTTCATTCAAAGGTTGCAACATGATTCCAATGCATCAAATACATTTACATGGAAGAATTATTCACTATGGTACAAATATCGCTTATATTTATGTAAGAACTCCCAAATCAAACAAAAGGTACTATTGGGATTGCACATCTCTCCAGTAGGAGGGCACTCGAGATTTTTGAAAACCTACCACAGGGTCAAGAAGGAAATTTTTTGGGATGGCCTTAAAACTGATGTTCAAAGATTTGTGGAAGAATGTTTGGTTTGCCAACAAAATAAGGTGGAAACAATTAACACCCCAGGTATTTTACATCCATTAGCCATCCCAAGTTAGAACTGGGAGGAGGTTTCCATGGATTTCATCACAGGGTTACTGAAGTCTGAAGGAAATAGTGTCATTGTGGTGATTGTTGATAGACTGAACAAGTACGCACACTTTTGTGCACTCTCTGATCCCTTCAAATCCAGTACAGTTTCCATCACATTCATGGAGACAGTTCAAAAGCTACATGGCAGCCCAAAGATTATTGTAAGTGACAGAGATCCCCTCTTCACTGGACATTTTTGGACATGATTGTTTTCTTGTTTGGGTACTGAATTGGGTCAGAGATCATCCTATCATCCTCAATTTGATGTACAAATAGAGATAGTAAAAAAATGTTTGGAAGGATACCTTCATTGATTTGTCTCTGATAAACAAACACAGTGGTTCAAATGGTTACCCTTGGTAGAATGGTGGTATAACACTTCCTTTCATACTGCAAAAAAAATGACACCATTTATGACATTCTATGGATACCACCATCCTTCCATCACTTCTTCTCTAAAATAAAAATGTAAGGTTCAAGTAGTGGAAGATAACATCAAGCATCAACAACAAGTTCTCCAAATATTAAAGGACAACTTGACCATGGCACAAAACCACATGAAACAACAAGCAGATCAAAATCGTAGTGAAAGACGTTTTGAAGTAGGGGATTTGATGTTTTTAAGACTGCAACCATACAAACAGATGTCCCTCAAGAAAGCCAAGAAGGATAATAAATTATAACCAAAGTACTATGGCCCTGATAAGGTGTTTCAAAAGATTGGTACTATGGCATACAAATTGGAGTTGCCTACATCTTCACGAGTACACCTAGGTTTTCATGTTTCATGATTAAAGAAGGTTATAGGTGACAAGATCCTAGTTCAAACTATATTTCTAGAACTTGACGAGGAAGGAAAAATCATATTGGATACTGAAACCATCACCGACACACAAATTTTACAGCTGAGGAATAGATCCATTTTAGAGTATCTCATTAGGTGGAGGAAACTAATGGTTGAATATTCCACTTGGAAAGATGAGTCTTTTATAAAGAAGGATCCATAGTTACTCAAGCATTGTAGACAATACTTGTCTCAAGGGGAGGGGCATGTTAAGCCCTAAATAGTGTCTCATTACCCCTTAATTGGGTCATATTACATTAGTAATGTCATTTTATTTATGTCGTCTTGAGTCCATTAGTTGTAATTGTACCTCCTAGTCTCCTATATATACCAAGGAAACATTTTCATTTGGAATCATCTTTTATTTGGACATTTATGTGGGGTATAAGGAGGTTTCCCCCTCAAAGAGGCTTATTATTTGAAATTCTCTCTTTTTCAAGGCGTTGAGTACTTATTTTGAGGTTTTTCTATGCTATATTGATATTTGAATCTTAACAATAAATACTCCACATATAGTAGCATTACAACTGGCTCATCATTCATAAAATTAAAGTAAATATTATAATCAACTTTTCTCTTGGTAAATCCCAAGATCATCAGGAAACTGTCAATTCTACCATACCAAGCTCTCGAATATTTGTTCAACTTGCAGACATGTTTTTTTTATATATTCAACTTCAAACCCTTGTGGTTGTTCTATGTACACCTATTCTTGAATAGCACCATTTAAGAATGTTATTTTCACATCCATCTAGTGCAACTTCCACTTCATTTTGGCCGCAAGAGCTATGATGGTTCTGATATAAGTGTATATTTCTACAAGAGATAATGTTCCTTCATAGTCAATACCTTCCCTTTGAGAAAATTTACGAGCCACAATTCTTGCCTTATATTTTTCAATACTTTCTTTTTCTACATGTTTTATTTTGTATATACACTTGGAATATACCACATATTTGTTCTTTGTTTTCAGAACTACTTACCACACATAATTATTCTTAATGGAATGGTATTCTTCTGTCATAGAATTCATCCATTCTTTCTTCTGAATGAGTTCTTCAAAGAAATTAGGTTCCTTATCTATGAGATTACAAATCAAATCCACATAGCTCGAGAATGGATTAGGGTTCTTGGTTTGTCTCATGGTTCCTTCTAGGGAACCATACTTCTCTACATCCTCAATGAGTTCTCTAGACAAAGATGGCTTTCTCTTGTGAGAGATAGTCATACAGGGAGGTTCTTGAGATTCAATCATATCATGATCCTTTGGAATCTCATCATCAGGGGTAACTACAACTTCCTTCATGGTTTCTGCAACTATGGGAGCTACATGATCTCCTGAGTGATGCATATTAATCAAAGCTTATGTCTATGATGATCTCAATATGATGGTAACTTGGTATGTAGATTCTGAAAGCCTTAGGGACATCATAGAATCCAACAAATATTCCCTTCTTTCCTGAAGGATCCAACTTAGTTCTCATTTCTTTTTGAATGTGTACAAATACTGGACAACCAAATATTTTGAGATGGCTTACTTCCGACTTCTTTCTATTGAACATTTATTCATGGGTTTTGAATCCAATTGCACTATGGGATAATTTGTTCTCAACATACATTGTTGTTCTTGTTTCTTCAACCCATAAGTGCATTGGAAGATCTTGATCATGAATCATAGTCTTTACTACTTCCATAATCGTCCTATTATTTCCTGCTTCTACACCATTTTTTTCAGGATTATAGGGAGTGGTGAGCTCCCTCTTAATCTCGACATCTCTATAAAATATTCCAAATTCATTTGAAGTGTACTCTACTCCATTGTCTGACCTGAGTTTCTTTATTTTCTTTTCGGAGAGGTTTTCTATCAAGGCTTTGTATTCCTTGAAATTTCCAAGTACTTCATCTTTTGACTTCAATAAATAAATGCAAGTTTTACGAGAGTAATCATCCATAAATGATACATAGTATAGATACCCACTTAGAGAGGTTGATGACATTGGACCGAATAGATCCAAGTGGAGAAGTTCTAAAATTCCTTTTTCTTTACTATCACTCTTTGGAAAAGGATTCATTTTGTTCTTTCCTTTTTTCACATCCCTTGCATACACTGTCATGATCAACCTTTATTTTTGGTAAAAATATAACTTCCTTTATCACATATGGTAAGGATTTGCAGTTGATGTGAGATAGCCTTCTATTCCAAAGTTAATAGAGACTTTCAGTATAATAAGTCAAGGATAAATATGAGTGACCCTTTAACATGTACAAACCACCTTATGCTATTCTAATAACAACTACATATTCTATAGTTTTTCCTTTAGACCACATAAGAACTTTACCATCTACGAATGCAACCCTGAAGCCTTTCTTATCTAGAGAAGAAATAGAAAGTAATTTCTTTTTCAAACCTGGTACATATAGTACATCCTTCATTCTCATAGAGTTCCTGAATCAAGTTTGTAGATGACTTCTCCCAATACTTTGATTGGGTAGTGACAAAAATCTCCAAGTGAAAATTTCTGGGAGGAGTTTGTCTCTACAATACTGGAGAGCATGTTATTCTAACCTTTCATGTGTTTAGAGTGTAATAAACCTCAATTTGGTCATATATATATATATATGACCAAATTGAGGTTTATTACACTCTAAACACATGAAAGGTTAGAATAACATGCTCTCTAGTATATATATATATATATATATATATATATATATATATATATATATATATATTAATATGAGGCATAAATCTCAAATCACACTTTATAGGTTTATCAATACATGGGAAAAGAATCTTCTATGATGCAATTTATTTCTGACCTACCACAAGATGTCAAATTTTCTTACCTTCCCTCTTGCCTGATATAGAACTTATAAGGTTAAATCTCCAAGAATTTTGGAAATTTCCCTTTTCTTGCCAACCTACTCATCTATATCCATAATACCTATACCATAGATTAGTTTTGGGGCTTATAATCCTAATCTCCCTTTACATAAGAGATTTCTATAGGTCGCGTGCAACAGTATCCAACTTGTCCATTTCAACAAAACTAAAGAAGTTTTTTCCCTGTGTATATATACATATATATAAAGGGATATATGCATGGGGTCGGGTTATACTCCATAGTAAGAATATGTGACTTAAACGATATACGTTTAGCTTCCATATATCAATCCCGATCATAGGTGAATCTTTTCACGACTCCTCGTGATTAGTGAAGACCCCAAACCCTTTTGTCTAACAAAGTTTGAGGTAACAAGGTCAGAACGAACTTTGAACTTAATGAAGTGAGGCTTTAATGAGCCTCCTCTTGAATGATACGATAACTAAATAAATCCGGTTGGAGTTTACGCACTCCCACTCATCGAAAATAAAGAGGGATTCATTTACTTCTCAATGTATTGATGTGAAGGGGATGGTCCATTGTCAGGGAAAATTAACGCTCTGAATCTTCCATTAATGGTATACTAGTGTGCATGAAATATGATGCTACTGTCTGGTCTCTCATTCACTATTGACGTGTCAGTTTGACCCTCGTCACATGGGTATCCATCCTTCGAACCTTCAACAATTAATTGAGTAGTTCAGGTCCTTCTTAGGGTTTTATAGTGTGTATTGTTTCACTGAGAAGTCTTCAGAGAGGCTCTGCATCTTATTTTTCTTGTCGAAGCACACTGTTGTTTGGAAAGAGCATTATCAGGTGGAACAATACTATCATTCACCTCCGGTAAGCTTCCTTTAGCACTATGTTTTGGTTATTAGATGACTCTTGGTTCCTTTAGTACAATGGGAGAGATCTTGGGCTGCAACTCTGATTATTATAATCCATGTTTTTTGTGGTATGATATTATACTATAACTGTCATACTTCGTAAAGCCCTCAGGGTTAAACTCACATTGTGAAATAGATTTCGCTGGGGTTGTCTTCAAGCCTTTCAACATCCTTTCGTTACCTTGTTACCCTATGTCTACGCACCAAATAGTTCCCTTAAGGCCCTACTTACATACAATGAAGAGTCTGCTATTATCCTTCTTTGGGTGGAAACCATCATTTGGTAAAAAAAACAATATTAATCTTCGGTGAAGTTTAAGAACAATGATAGAACATTTTCTTTCCGTATTTTCTTGGTTTAATTTAAAATTACTAGCAGATTCGTTTTGATTTTCTTCATGTATTGTATGCATTGATTTGTTTACTGGTTATTATTACTAATGATGGGACCCTTGTAATTTGTGAGGGTATCCATCAGGAATCCTTGGGATCCTCCTCCCCTTTCGGTCTAGAGAGTTACTCAGCTCATCACGATGGCGAAGGGTATGAAACTCCTCCAATGAACGTTAAGTATTACTTTGACTATTTCTTTCCCACTGTTACTCATTTTATTTTACCCATACTTTTGTTGAACAACTTATTAATGGCATTTCTCACAACTCTGTGTAGGGGCTTCGACCATGTGAGGACACTCATGTAGATTTTCTTCTGCCACCTGCATAAGAGTTACTCAGGCTCCATCGTGCCCCTTCCAAGAAGGCCTATACGGTTATTGGTAGAAGGATTCAACTAAGGAACTATCTCTCTAATAGAGATTGGTTCGTTTTATGCTAGCCTTTATCTCTGTACTTCTCTTCACAGTCGAGCCATAGAGTCGAATTTAAAGTTTATATAATTGGCCAAAGATTAAGTCAGATTGTTGCTAGGTCTTATCTCGGGCATTATTAAAATGGAAAAAAATACGACATGATTTCTTTCGTATAATGGGACTGTTTCCTTAACATTTTTCTGAAATGATTGAAATTGTGAATATTATATCTTATTTCCATTCCTGTAGCCTTACTTCAATTGTTTTGATACCGTAGATCCTAGGAACACATAAAAGAGTATCGGAAGTAAAAATCCTTGTATTTACTCTGGTGATGTTTATTGTGGATCTGTAATAGTTTAGACCGATTTCCTTCTTTTTGTTTCAATCCGAGTGCATTCAAAGTTTTTTGGGACTAATTAACTTGTTTCCGATCATTCAAATGTCTGAGTTATACGTTTTCTTGTCAAAGTTGGTGCTGATGGAATCTAAGTTGTAGGTACTAAACTGATTCTAAGGCTATCAATGTAACCTATCTTATGGATACGACTTTGTAATTAAATCTGGAACATTTTCTTTATATATACATATATCCAAGTTACCTATTTATATGTAAATATAGCCATATTATTTATGTAGTGATTTGGTATATATGATAGAATATTTCACTTTAATTATTCCATATAGGTGCAGGTTTTTACAATTGTATACTACCAACTCTCTTCCATCTACTGTAATGATTGATGAATGGAAATTTACATGTATATATTCATAGTTGCATTCGTATCGTTGTTTAATATTTTGTGAATCCCTTATTATAGAAATCGTTCGTCCCAATTTGGGCTTTTTAATCTATGCAGATAAAAAAAAGAGAATATAGTACTCCTAAAATTCTTTCCAGATTTCTTTTGAGGTTTACACAGATTAAAAATTCACTACAAAAGTTGAATACTTAAAGGTGTATGAATCATGATGATCTCATGACACATAGAAGTTTTCGATGACTTGTACTATTGAGACTTGCATGGTTAATTTATTTCTTCAAGAAGAACAAATCTATTCTTGGCATGACTAATACACTGTAGTTTTTCAATACTGTTTACTGTCTAGATTTGGCTCTATTTTCACTACATATAGAACCCGTTGTTTTTTTTATAAATTCATATATCATATAGTGGTTCTGTTACTACAACAAAGAACCTACCGAAATCCATGGAGATAAAACTCTGTAATTCCATCTAATCACATTCATAATAAGATAATCATCTAGTATAGTAACAATGGATAGTAACAATATACAATCATTTCAATGGCATAATTATAAAATAAGGAAATAGAGAAACATATCTGAATTAGTTTGCGGGAAAACAAAAGGAACAACCACATTCCTCCCAACCTTAGAATAGGGTAGCCAAGTTTCTTTCCCGATTCACCCCCTAGCCTGAGCATGAATCCATGAGGGAGAACTTGAAATCTCCACTTCAACAATGTTTCCTCTATCTATAGTCTTCTCCTTGCCTCACACTCGATACTCAGTGTTCATAACAACAAGTATACAATAGTTCCCTCTCCCAACATACTAGGCAACGTTTTGCCTCTTCCCATATACTATTTATCAAAACCATATTTTTGCCTAGGTATTTTTCCCTCCCTTGGGGATTTTCATAGCTTTCTAAATCCCTAATTTTCAGTGGCTACTAATGGCCAAATCCCTGATTTTCCACTTGACAGAATCAACCCGGAGGTAGTTCCAACATGTTCCCCACTTATGGAGTCATGGTCAACTAAATTTAACATGGTTGTTCCATTTGTCCTCCTGCAATAATTAAAACAACATTTTGTTTACATACAAGTGTCATAGTCAAATAGTTAGCTGGTTCAAATCAGGTCTTTGTCCAATAGTTATAATAATTAATTACAAATTATTAAATTTGAAATTCAGAATTGCCATAAATGGCAAAAAAATTCCAAATTCGAATTTACCAAAAATGGAAATAATTCTCTAACAATTTTCAAATTTCAAAAATACTTTATTTTTGGGGATTTCACATCGTTTCCCCATTCAATAAAACACTATCCTCAGTGTTTGTTCCTTAATTGGAACAATATTGGATGAGATTTCCGCAAATCTCCCTTCAACTTCCAAGTGGCCTCCTCAGGGCTAATGTTCTTCCGTTGCACCTTTACCCGAGTGACGACTTTGTTCCGGAGTACTATTTATCTCTAGTCTAGAATGCGCAGGGGTTCCACTTGCACCAAGTTCCAATCAATCATCTGAGTAGGATCATGAACATAATTTTTCAACAAAGAAACATGAAATACGTTATGAATTTTTAGAATAGCTAGTAATGCAAGATGGTATGCTACGAGTCCAATTCGAGCTAGTATCACAAAGGGCCCACAAAAATTGGGTGCCAACTTGGCACAGTTCCCATGTTTCAGTGAACTCTTTCACGATTTGACTTTTAAGTAAACATTATCTCCCACTTGAAACTCCAAGTTTCTTTTCTTTTGGTCTGCATAAATTTTTTGCATGTCTTCTGCCATTTTCAAGTTTTGTCATACCTGTCTTACCGTATTTTCCATTTCTTGGAGCATCTCTGGTCGAACCATAAGTCTCTCAACCAATTTTTCCTAGCTAATTGGATTCATACAATTCCTACCATACAGTATCTCGAAGGGGCTTAACTTAGCCGAAGTCTCGTACCCATTGTTATATGAAAATTCTACCAGGTGTAGGTAGTCTTCCCACTTGCTTGGCTTTGTTCTTACATACATGCGAAGCATGTCCTCCATGATTTGGTTTGTTCTTTCAGTTTGTCCATCCGTTTGCAAATGATAACTCATACTGAAATTCAAATTAGTATTTAGCCCTGCAAATAATTCTTTCCAAAAATTAGATGTAAATTTTATGTCTCTATCTGAAATCACCATTTTAGGAATACCATGCAATCTAAAAATTTCTTTCATAAAAATTTCAGCGATATTTATAGCTTTAAAAGTAGACTTTATAGGAATAAAGTGTGCACACTTATTGAGTTTATCTATTGCAACCATAATAGAGTCATTTTGTTTCTGAGTTTTTGGAAAATCTGTAATAAAGTCTAGCGATATGGTCTCCCATTTCCATTCAGGTACTGGTAATGGTTGTAGTAGGACGGTTGGATACTGGTGCTCGGCCTTAACCTGCTGGCAATCTTGGCACCTAGCCAAGTACTCTGCTGTTCCGTCGTTCATGTTAGGCCAGAAAAATAGTTTTCTAAGTTCTTTTATCATTTTCTGGTATCTTGGATGACCAAAATACAGTTTCTTATGAACTTCATCCAATACTGCTATCTTTAATTCTTCCAAATATGGTATGTAAAGTCTATTCTTAAATCATAACATTCCATTTTTATCGATATTCAAATCTGGTTTGTCTGAGTTTGTTGCAGTGTTTTGTAATTCTGTCACTATATTAGTGTAATTTTTCGTCGTTAATAACGGTTGTCCTTATTCTCTGTTCTAGATCACTTTCTTCTCTACTGACATTTATTTTGAATAACCCATGGACTCTTCTACTTAGGGCATCTGCTACATTATTTTCCTTACCCTTGATATGTCTTACCTTAAAGTCGAATTCGCTTAAGAAGGCTAGCCATCTTTCTTGCCTTGCATTAAGATCTGGCTGACTAAACAAATATTTCACTCCTCTATTATCTGTCAATAATAGAAATTTTCTTCCCATTATGTAGTGTAACCACATTTTTAAGGCATGTATTATTGCTATCAGTTCTAAGTCATGAGTGACGTAGTTTCTCTCATGTTATTTTAATTTCCGAGACTCATAACAAATAATGTGTCCTTCCTGAGTCAGGACACCACCTAGTCCTTCTTTACTCACATCAATGCAGATGGTAAAGTCTTTATCTGGGTATGCTACCTTCAAGATGGGTGCAGTTGTCAATAATTCCTTCAGCTTGTTAAAACTATCTTGACATTTCTGTGACCAGTTAAACTTGGTCCCTTTCTTTTGTAATGACGTGATAGGGTAGGATATTTTGGAAAAAACCTCTATAAATATTTGATAATATGTGGTGATTCCCATGAATGACAAGATATCCGCTACATCCTTAGGTACCGACCATTCCATGAAGGATTTTATTTTTTCGGGGTCGACTACAATGCCTTCCGCATAAATTACATATCCTAGGTAATGTATTTTCTTTTGATAAAAATCACATTTATCAAATTTGGCATACAATTTGTGTTTCCTCAAAGTTTGCAGAACTATTCTTAAGTGCTCTTCATGTTCTTGTTCTGTTTTAGAATAAACCAAAATATCATCGATATATACTAGTATGAACTTGTCTAAGTATTGACTGAAAATACTGTTCATTGGGCACATAAACGTGGTTGGTGCATTAATGAGTCCGAATAGTATGACTATGAATTCATAGTCTCCATATCTTGTTTGAAAATATATTTTTCTTATGTCCTCGTCCTTTATCCTAACTTCATGATAACCAGAACGTAAATCCAATTTCGAAAATATCTTGACCCCACCTACTTGATAGAACTGGTCATTTATCCTAGGTAAAGGGTACTTGTTCTTAATGGTCATTTTATTCAATTGTCTATAATCGATACATAGTCTTAGAGTACCGTCTTTCTTTTTCACAAAGAGGACTGGTGCTCCCCATGGTAAAACACTTGTTCTGATATACTCTTTGTCCAACAATTATTGTAATTGTATTTTTAATTCTATCAATTTTGGTAAACTCATTCGGTAAGGGGCTTTAGAGATAGGGGCTGATCCAGGTAACAGGTCTATGGAGAAGTATATTTCCCTTCTAGGAGGTAATTCAGGTATCTAATCAACAAACACATCTCTGAATTCACGTAGGATAGCAAATTCTTTTAAATTAGGCTTATCTTCTTTTTCTAACAGATTCGTTATTTGGATGGCATAGACATGGAAACCTTTCCTCATGCATTTCTGGAATTGCATTGTTGAGACTTTCCTAATTGATACTGGTTTTGGTATACCATGGGTTGTTCTAGTTGTGTTATAATTGTCTTTATAATTAGGTGTCTTTGTATAACAATCTAGAACTGCTTTGTGCTTTTCCAACCAATCCATTCCGATAATCACATCATAACTTCCTAGTGGCAGAATATTCAGATTTGTTTTTATGTTTTGACCATCTAAACTAAATTCAAAATCAGAAATAAAGTCAAACAGTTTCCTTTTAGTTCCTATTTCTAATTGTACCAAGCATGATTTTGCGTGTTTCATCCTCTTAAGTTTATTTGACTCTACTACTCTAGGAGTGACATAACTTAACGTAGCTCTAGGATCAATTAAAACATAAATTCAGGTGTTATTGATTTTACCTTTGATTTCCACCACACAGGACTGGTGGTCATCTTTCCGACCATCAATGACTGCATTTATCTGATGCAGGATTCTGCCTACATCACCCACCGTCAAATCTTCCTGTAAATTATGAACAACAATTCTGTTTGTTGTGTTTAAACATGGACAGTTCCTCCTGAGGTGAGGTTCTCCACATTCTGAACACTTCAATGGTTCATGAGGACTGTCCCCAAACTTCTTTGTTCCCAGATTTACTGGTTTATCACTGCCTTGCGTACTTGGATTATTGGAGTGAAAATCCTTTCTAGGAAAGATTTTTGTTGCATTCTGATAAGGAGCCGGATGATATCTCTTCTTCCACTGGTTCATTTGGTTTTGTTTCTTATCCTTCCAAGATTTGGGAAACTATTTCCACTATTTGTACTGGGTGTAGCACATTCGTGCTTTGCTAAATACTTCACTCGAGGAATTGGGGTTGTCAAACTCAATTTTGTCCCTGTAGGACTGTGGTAAACAACTTAGGAATCGTTGGAATTTTACCTTGTCCTCTCGGATGTAAGGTACAAACCTTAGTAATTCTAGGAATTTATTTATAAGATCCTCCATTGTCATCTGACCAAGGTGTAACTCATAAAATTATTTCATTTTCCTTTCATAGTATCTTTCAGATAGGTATTGTTTCTTGAAATATTTCTTGAATTCATACCATTCCATCTGTTTCTCTTTTAAGCCTTTATCCAATTTTATATCTTTCCACCAAATGTTGGCTTTTCCTTTCAGATTGTAAATGGAAATTTTGACCTTCATATTGTTGGAATAGTTATATATTTGGAATTTTTTTTTGATGTCTAATAACCATGCTTAGGCTTCCTCCCCTATTTTGGATTCTCCATGAAAGGTAGCTGGTTTAATTTTCATAAATTCTCCTTCAAGGTGGTCTACTTGTTTCCTCTTTCTGTCTATTTTTGTTTTGTCCTTGGCTGAAGGTGTACCTTCAGACGAACTATCTCATTTTTTTTCTTCAGGACCAAAGTTCTTGGAATCCCTTTTGTTGACCTCCTCTTCATTGTTATCGTCCTTTGGGATTTTCTTTGTCACTATACTGTGCAACATGAATTCATTTATCTCTTGTTGTTCCTGCTATGCTTTCTTCAATTTCTCATTGTCGGTTTTGAATAACTGTAGCACAAAAATAAGATTCCTCATTGTTTCCATCACTTTCGTAGGTGAGCTTTCGTCACTATTCTGTCTTGGATCTCCATGAGGTCTCTACTCTGGATTACCTTCAAACCTGATTTTTGCATTATCCTGGGCTGACATGATTAACAAAAAACAGAAAGGGTTTTCTGTTTGTAACAATAAAGGTTTATTAGCTTTTCATAAATAGAAATATATGCTAAGCAATTAAGGTGGCCCATTTCAGGTCCAGTGTTGTAACCTAGCTTTGATACCATATGTAATAAACCTCAATTTGGTTATAATTTTTATTTATTTTTATTAATATGAGGCATAAATATCAAATCACACTTTATAGGTTTATCAATACATGGGGAAAGAATCTTCATTCTGCCATAAATCTTATGTGACAATTTATTTCTGACCTACCACAAGATGTCAAATTTTCCTACCTTCCCTCTTGCCTGATATAGAACTTATAAGGTTAAATCTCCAAGAATTTTAGAAATTTTCCCTTTTCTTCCCAACCTACTCATTTATATCCATAATACCTATACCATAGATTAGGTTTGGGGCTTATAATCCTAATCTCCCTTTACATAAGAGATTTCTATAGGTCTTGCGCAATAATATCCAGCTTGTCCATTTCAACAAAACTAAAGAAGTTTTTTCCCTATGTAT